>JASJUX010000021.1:0-367202 GCA_033971965.1 Cucurbita ficifolia | reverse complement strand
CATGAAGCCTTGGACGTAGGATGCATGAAGCCTTGGACGTAGGTTAAAACTGTGTCATTTGGAATGCATAAAGCCTTGGACATAGGTTGTCAGGTGCATGACTAGTGTCGTAAATCCTAGGGGGAGTGTCTTTGTAACACCCCAAAAATGAAAGAAACTAGCGCCAACAAGAATAAGCCGCCTATGTAAAATTCAAAGGATCAAAATGGAAGAAATTAAAGGAGTAAGCAAGGAGGAGGATCTTAAGAAGTCATTCCTATAACCTAACAAGTTAGTTTAAGAAGTTAAGACCTATGGAAAAAGGATTGGAAAGAAAAAAGTGAAAAAAGAAAAAGGTCATTTTGATAATTATCAAGGAACTCTTCGGATTTTTAATTCCTTTAAGGAATTTCTAGATACTAAAGAAGGGAAAATATCCCACAAAAGATGTTTAAAAAGATAATAGATTTTTTAGGAAAAATAATAATAAAATATTCGAAAAGTGGCAAATTACCAAAATACTCCTGAAAAGGTGGATAATTATGAAAATGCCCCTGTAATCACAATTATCTTCTTTCTTTTAATCGACTCTTATTTTTTCTCTCAAAAGGACTATCGATTGATTTTCTTTTCTTTAAATTATGTTCACAATTTGACCAATTTAATTGATTCTTGAACTACACAGACAGTGAAAGATTTAATCAATTTCATATCTCCTATTAATACTTTGGCCCTTTTCAATCAATTCTGATTTTCTGCAAGATATCTAAAATCTAAATAATTTAAAAGAAGAAGAGATATACCTTACCCCTAAGTTGTCTATCTCTTTCCTCTTTCTTATTAAATCTAGTGAAGGTCATTTCCTATTTTTGTTTCATTATGTTGTATAACAACCCTTAGCATTTTCCTTTATATCATATCATTTTATCATAACTTTTCAGGTGTATTGAATTGTGCATTATGACAATTCATCGCTTATCAATCATATCATATCATATATCTCATCATGCCAAACATATGTCATATCATAAATTTACCATGTCTTATAATGTATCATATAACATTGTATAGCATCATCACATCACAGAATAACATCACCATACATCATACATCATCATCATACAATATAGTTACAACATCATAAATATAAAGAATAAATGACACGTGCAAGGGCCACTAGGCACGTTTCGTCATACATTAAACAAGTCGTCCAACCTATCTGATAGTAAGACCACTTACTTGGTTGCCCTTAGCCGGCGTTCTCCCTAAATTTGAGTACAATTGCTTTTCGTCCCTCAAAATTTCTCCTAGTATTACCGGTCGTCGTTTCCTATTAGAACGTCCATCTCACATCGTTAATAACTACAATTTCTTAACTCAATTTAACATAAATTGAGAGATTGAACCTTATACAAACTTTAATTTCCTTAAACAAGGTCAATTTAAGCTTTAGGATAGTCGAAACGGCAAAAATTGAGCAAAATACCCTTTAACGAGTCGAGGAGCTGGATTAAGAGCCACGAAGCCGAGCCTAGCTGACTGAGTCATGTAAGGGGAAGAAGTTTTTGGCTGCAGACGCGACACGTGGTGCAATGAGATGCGAACGCGTGTTTTTCGACGAACGAGTTTTCTTTTGTATTGCCGTTACAAAATTTGTTTGTGTTTCATTTTCCAGAATTATGTATAAATTTCAAATTTACTCCATTTTTGTGCTTGAAATTTTTCTATAAAATCTAGATTTTGATATTCCGATCGACATCAATATTTTATTCTTCAATAACAACTATAATATTTTATTCGAATGTACACATTTTTATATTAAATATTTCTATAAATTCTTAAAGGATTAATAGACTCTTTGTTGAAGTATTATTACAGCATGTACACTACTTGTGTAGCAATAAAAAGATTTTATATGATGTAGGTCGACGGTGATGGATTTGTCTAAGGATTCCGTGCATGAATGAGCTCGAATACTTTTGTTCGACTATTATATAAAGAAAAACCCTCTGATCTGCACCCAAAATACAATGCGAATAGTTGCATCGGTCTTGAAGCTAAATTTCATGCTCTGGCCAAAAAACCTCGAACGAAAGCTTCCCATAATTGCTTCTAAAGTTGCACCAAAACAATGTTGTCTGCAACAAATTCTCTTTGAATTTCCAGCTGTATTCCTATTTGAACGGAAGCTATGCTCCCGTAAATTAGAAAGTTATGTTAGATGGGCATAAATTCAATTGAAAAATGAAAAAAATTATCACTATAAAAGCCTATAAAATTACATCGTCAAATGTTCAATTAAATAAAAATTCTTAAATACCAATTTGTACATAATTCAACTAGTTGAGACCATATATGCATCAAGGAGGAAGTCAAGTACTATTCAAACTCTCAACTCCACATATTTATAAAAAAAAAAAAAAAAAAAAAATCAACTCCAACCTAAAAGAACTTGCGATTAAATCCATAAAGATAAAAAAAAAATTGTGACTATAATTTTCTAATAATCAAATTCATATTTTCTACGGAAACTTGTATTTTTTTTTCTTTTTTTTTTTTTTTTTTCATAAATTGAGATAGAAAATGAACATTGATCTATAACTTTTTTTTTTATTGAATATTGCCTTTCAAATTTGTGAAGTTTTAAAATTCTACCTCCAACCATTAAAAAAAAAAAAAACTATCAAATTCATAAATTTAGATATACATAAAAGAATATGGTCGGGTTGAATAATTTTTCATAGTGCAACACCTTTATTTATCTAAATTGTCATTTTATCGATTTGCAATGGGTCAGTAAAGGTCCGTCTTGATTATTAAGAATCGTCACTTTCCATTAAGAATGTGGAAATTGGCTTGCAAAACATTAGAAGTTATGCAAAAGTAAACAACAAAATCATATAGGGATTATTCTTAGCCTTCATTTTTTATCAACTTAGAATTTGTATGTTTCATTTGGTTCCTTTTGAACCCTATATATATATATATATGAATATGAGGATTGCACTAAACCTAATACTTTTTAACCACTTTTAAAGATAGATTTGTACGTAAAATGCTATTAAAAGAAAAATGAAAAAAAAAAAATATTAAGCGTGTTTGTTTCTTAGGTTAAACTTTATTTAGCAAGGAATCACACACATCCCCAAACTTGGGTTACCTTTTTTCTCTCCCAAAGCCAATCACATACTTTTCCTAGTTCAATTGGGATGTCTCCTCTCAAGTTTCTTCTATTTTTTTATAACAACTCAGATATTTCATTACCATACATGCACTATTTTGTTAAGAGTCTCTATATAATTACGAGAACTCAAATGTTCAATAGACTTTCTTTTATTAAATAAATATTGTAGTAAGCATCAACTTCTAAAAAAAGGAAAAGATTTCATGTGGAGTGGAGAAAAAGATACCGATTGGTATAAGAACTCCATGAATGAATGAGATTGAATAACTTTGTTTTACTATTATAAAAAGAAAAACCCTTCTCATCAACATCCCAAATGCAGTGCCAATAGTTGCATCGTTATTGAAGCAAAAGTTCATTATCAAGCAAAAACACCTAGAACGAAGCATGTCCAAGATTGCTACAAAAGTTGCACCCAAACATTAGTCTAAAAAAAAAAAAAAAAAAAAAAAAAACTCAACTTGAAATTCAAACGGTATTTGTAACATTTCCAAAATGGTAAAAAAAGAAAGAAAAATCAAGTCGCCGAAAAAGGCTCGAGAATTTCGGTGATGCGCCAGAATCCTCGCGCCCTCTACCCACACGTCCTTTCTAACACCAAGGATACACCAAAGGAAGCCATGTCCCAGTCTACCCTCACAACACATGCCTAGAATAAAGGAAATGCGAGTAACAGAGAGAAGATGAACCATAATTGTGGTTTTTCAATGAACACAAATGGGTGAAGGAAAATGGAACCCCCACCTCTTGTTTTAAAATTGCCCTTAATCTCCCCGTGATATATAGAAGATATCTCCATCAGTTGCAGAAGGAAGCATAGAGAAAAAGACCGACGTAAGTAGATCGTATTCATGGCGGGGTAATTGCCGGCGAGCGTCGGGTGTTTTTGAAATCTGAAAAGACACATGGGTCTGCAACGAAGGTCACCTCCATGTCTTCGTTAATTCGTGGGAGAGGGAGGAAAGACAGGAAGAAGGAAAAAGGGATTAAAGTCGACAACGAGGAGCTTTTGAGAAGAGAGAGAAAAGTTTCGATAAATTCACATACAAACCAATGATTACAACCCTGGATCAAATTAAGACAAACCTAAGCCTCGACCCACGACTAGTGCGAAGCCCAGTAGCAACGAAAAAAGCGTTGAAGCCCACCTACAATGCTCGGCCCACCTGCAGCATCGATCACTCGACCCACTACAACCATTAGGCCCAATCGAGTCCAGTACCATCGACCATAACCTACGCACCGTAGGAACCACCCGAACTCCGTGCCTCGACCAGATTAACGACCCATGCACGCATCTTCTTCCTCAAGCGATACGTGTCGTGCATGCAGACGTTGACTCCTTTAGCTTAGTCACGGCGCAGTTCGGCTCGACTCGGTGGAGCTTCACGGCTCAAAATTCTATCATTCGGCTTAGTATAGACATTTTGATACTTATTTCTACATTTTTTTACCTTCCGAGAGCTAATTTGACCTTAATTAACACAATTAAGATTGGTATAGCATCATATTGCCAAATTCAAGTTTATTTAGGCTAGAAATGTTAGTTATTAATGAAAACGAGATGGACGTTTGAATAGGAAACAACTTCCGATGATACTTGGAGCAATATCCGGAAATAGAATCCAATTGTACTCTAGTGTAAGGAGAACACCTGCTGACACAAACAAGTAAGTCACCTTACTATCGGTTTGGTTAAGATCGGTATAGCATCTTATTGCCAAGTTCAAGTGTATTTAGGCTAGAAATGTTAGTTATTAATGAAAATGAGATGGGCGTTTGAATAGGAAACAATTTTCGATGATACTTGGAGCAACATTCGGAAACAGAATCCAATTGTACTCGAGATTAAGGAGAATACCTGCTAACGCAAACCAAGTAAGTGGTCTTACTATAGGTATGGTTACAAGTTGATGTTTGTATGATGAGACGTGCCTCGTTGTTCTACACGTGATATATGCTTGATATTTGTGAAATGTTTACGAAACGATGTGACTGTGGTGTGTGTATGAAACGATATGACTTAGATATCTTTATGAAATGTTATGACCGGGATATGTTTATGAAACGAGATGACTAGGAAACGTTTAGTAAACGACAAGACTAGATTATGTTTATGAAATGATATGGCTAGAATATGTTTATGGAACGATAAGACTAGGATACGTTTAGGAAATGACAAGAATATAATATGTTTATGAAACAATATGACTATGATATGTTTACGAAATGATATGGTTAGAATATGTTTATGAAACGAGAGGACTATGATATATTTACGAAACGATATGATAAGAATATGTTTATGAAATGACATGACTATGATACGTTTATGAAATGATATGACCATGATATGTTTATGAAAGAATATGACTAGGGTATATTTATGTAACGATATGACTATGATGTGTTTACAAAATAATATGATTATGATATGTTTATGAGTTGATAAGTCCATGATATGTTCATGATACAACGTGACTATGAGATGATACGTGAATGTTATGACACGTGATATGATGATGTATTGATAATATGATAAATGTTATGGTATAAAACATTTGGCAATATAGTACATGATATGCTGATGATATGATTTATGTATGATATGACATGATATGAAAAGATGCATGATATGAATGATTTACGACAAAAATGTGTGGACATAATGCACAACCTCAATTTATGTAAGGAAATATATGATAAAAAGGATATGATATGAAGGAAAAACGGAAGGGTTGTCTTAGATTATAATGAATAAAAATGTTGGAATCTCATGTATCATTGTGTGTTCATGCATCAGGGAATATCCCACTTTTAAGATGGTACGGACACGTACACTACGAGTCAGAAAAATAATCATTATGTTTATCATAATGTTACAACGGTCGCTATGCCTAACGAGTGTCAGACATCAACAACTCTAGAGAATGCTCGTCCGACCATGAAAGGGGCCAGAAGGTGTGCAAACCGACTGGTGGGTTCATACTTGCACATGTGGACCATTTGTAGAACAGTAAACACACATCTAATTAACTCGTTTAGTATAGCCGCCTAAGGAATATAGATTGATACGTTAGGTCCTACACATGATTGTATGTGTTTGCATCTAACCCCAATAGTGGGGTCACTTATAGAGTATTTCTTATAATACTCAAGTCACGTGCTACTGATATTTCAGATAAAGGCAAGGAACCTTTGTACGACTGACGACTACATAGCCATTCGATACCATGACACATGCAAAAGGGTAGTTGTATTTATTTTCTTAGAGTTAGATTAGAATAGAATGTTTTAAATTTTAATGCTAATTTATTTCATATAGTATTTTGTTGTATCGTTTTAAAGATGTTTTGGAACATGTTACTTTATTGCAATGTTTTAAGATGAAGTCTATATTTTATCATAAACATTTTATGGGAAAATACTTCATTCCAAACTTTATCACAAAATCTTGTCGTGGACTTACATGTTTTTTAGAATGTCTTTGAAATAAAATACCAAAAATTGAAATAACATAAAGTAAAAATGCCCTATATTAACCTATATGCTACAAAATAAAACTTCCCTATACTAATCTATATCCTACAAGTATTTCTTCCTAAATATCAGGTGGTGACATACTTGGTTGACGCGTGCCCTTAGTTAAGCATTTCTACACAAATAACATGTTGTACTGATTTTCTCCAATTATGTCCTAGATCACATAAAATTATTATTAGAATTGAAATCGGGAAAACAGAAATCGGACGGGTTGGAAACTAACCCTCATGAACGAAGCATGCACTTCCACGCTCATCTCCACACATGTGTACGGACACGATTAAGGGGGAGGATGCGCGCTCATAGTCTACCACGTGGCGTGATCTTAGTGGGTCGTCCAGGAGGCGTGACTGCTCGGAATTGGATTTTCATACGTCGACGCGTGGCACGAGGATTCGAATTGTTATTAGGGTTGCGCGCGGGTCCTAGGGTCAGGTAGCGGGCTGCCGACCTTCGAATCATGCCCGACGCGAGGTATTTTTGCCAATGGACGGTTTACACATGGCGCATCTTCTCCGACGATGCGCGACCCCTTCTCTTCTTGACACGTGTCCCTGCTGCCGCCTGACGTGTTCTCCTTCCTCCTCAGTGCTGCGTTTTCTAGAATACGATTTTTTTTCTATTTTCTTTGCGTTTTCATATTTCTTTCTACGTAACTTAGATGAACACGGTTCCTTCATGATATTTGTAGAGTTTATATCTATCTACAAGTAGGTATTTTTCTTGTAATTTATTTCTAATCACGGTGATAATTATCCTATTTCAAAGATGACAAGAAACATCAATACCTACCTCCTTTGACGAACGCCGAAACTCCTATTTTTTGTCCCAATCGGCCACAACTTCCTCCATATATTAGGAGCGCGATCAACCTACCTAAATTTTATAACGTAAATTTTAATATTTCTCGCAGATCTGAAGGAAGTCTGAAAATAGTGATCCAAGAACTTACCTTCGAATTTTCCTCGTTTCTTGACGGTTTTCGACGATTCAAGAGTCAAGAATGTTCTCCTCTAGGTTCTGGGAGGATTTCGAGAAGAAGGCTCGACCGAAATTGTACTCCTCATGGCCGGAGCGGCAGTTGCCTCCCTCTCTCTCTAACTTTCGTTCTCTCTATTCCCTCTTTTTGCAAGACTTTTGCTAGAGTTCCATTTGGATCCCTTTAGTGGTTGGAGGGGCAAAATTACCTATTTTCCCCTCTTTGATTTTTTTCTATTTTTTTTCTTAAAATATTCGGGTGCTACACTCACCTATGCATGTGTCATGGTCTCTTAGGTTGCGATGCCACCGTCGTATAGGGGAGTCTTACCTTTACCTAGAAAAAGAAGAGTAGCATATGGCTTGAGTATTTTGATAAATACTTATAAGTGGCCCTACTATTGGGGTTAGATTCAAGCACATACAATCATAAGTGGGACCTATCATATCAGTTTATATTTCTTAGGTAGCTATTCGAAGCGGGTTAATTTGATGTGTATTTACTATTGTACATACGGTCTACATGTACGAGTATGGACCCACCAGTTGGTTCGCACACCTCTTGGGCCTCTTTCTTGTGAGGCGAGCATTATTTGGGAGCTGTTGATGTCAGGAACCCGTTAGGAATAACGAATTTCGTAGCATTATAACAAATATAATGATCATTTTCTTGCCTTGTAGTGTAAGCGTTCGTACCATCGTAAAAGATGAAGGGGTATCCCCCGATGCATGAACACACAATGATACACACACAATGATACATGAGGTGTAACGACCGTAAATCCAAAGATTCTCACTTTTTTTTTTCATGATGATTGCTTTCTTCCATCAACTAGATCAATAGTTTTACTAGTTTCCTCCATTACATTATCCTCCAAGTCAAATTCTCTAAATTTTGCTAAAGGTTCAATAATTGACTTCTTTGTCCATACCTTCTCAAAATCCTATTTTAACGTTCTATAACCATAAGAGAAAGGCACCACAACTTTTTTTTTTCAACTACTTTGTAATACCAAGAAGGGAGCTTAACAAAACTCTTCTAAAAAACGTGTTATATAAACATGGTGGATATCCTTAAATGTCATAAAACTTGGGATACTTAGAAATCCAACTTAAAATGACAGTTTTAAAACCTTAACTATGGTAATAACTTTCATCCAGGTTACATTTCTAAGAATAATTCATCGATAATTTTCTACAACAATTTGTATATGTTGAGATTTCTACAATGCATGTGTAGGGGTATAAGGAAGATTACCACAAAACTTCTAATTGATTTAGAGACAATGTCCCACGTCTGTAATCCTCGTGTATCCCCCACCTAAGTCCATCTTAAATCATGGTTTCTTAAATTTAAGGTAACTTGAAATTCTCATATTGTAGTCCCTCTCCATATACCTCTAAAATTTTAATCATGATCGTTATTCCTCATCCAAACTGTGGTTCGATACTTTTAAATCACCTCATAACTTTCATACTACAGTTGTATTTTTTTTTTAAATCTTCCATTCGTATTAAGGCAGAAATTTTTCTACATCTCACTGCTTCCAAAGCTCAGCTTCTATTAAAAGCACTTATGTCATTCACCAATCAATGCAAGTATACAATGTTTTTAACTTTTACTGTATTAACACAATTTTTTTATCAAGTTGTAAGTTCAAATCACATCTTTTTTCTATTCATATCGATACTTTAATTTCATATTTACATACTTCATAATGACAAAATTTTCTTTTTACATACTATAAGATATTGTAATCTATTAAGCTTCTTGGGTCACTTTCATTTAATTTGAAATTACTTACTCATGAGTATACGTTGGTACATCTCTTTCCATCTGTATGGTCATAACACTGCGTAATTTATCTATGTTCGAGACGTCTAATTGAAACATATGACCTTCCTTAGCAAAATCATTTTCATGCATATACTAACATTTAGTAGCTTACAAAAACTATAGCTCCCCATTCATAGTACAAACCTCACTAAATCTAAACATCATCAATACATCAATTTACATTCACATTCCATGCAAGGTAAAACATAACATATTCTACATTATATAAATATAGAACTAAGCCAACAATAACGCAGTCAGCTATAATACAATCAATGATGTAAAAATTCAATTATGAGTTATATTTTATCATAACCAAGCAGTAACAACATATGCAATCAACGAAATTCTATTTTCTTATCTTACGCGAAACATACCCGACGGAGACAGGCATCGACGGTGGGACGATGGAACATGTCAAGCCTACATCGTAGGCTAGTCTACAGAATCTCTGATACAAACTGTAACGACCCTAAATTTCAACTTACCTAGAGTCGATACCGTCATCATCATCTAAACTCGTATGCGGTATTAAACATTTAAAAACTTTATCATAAAACATAACCTTCATCTTAAAACACAGTCATCGACTTACTTGTTTTGAAAACACCTTTAAAACAACACGACAAAAGACTAAAGAAAATAAATAAACCTTTAAATTAAAAATATCATATTCTAGCCTAAGTCAAAGAAAATGAATGCGACTACCTTATGCATTCGCCATGGTCTCAAATTGCGATATCGTCGTCAGCCGTACCAGGACGCGTTGCCTTTACCTGAAAAGAAGTTGTACATGGCTTGAGTATTTTAAGAAATACTCAGTAAGTGACGGATAAATCTACAAAAGTAGAGTTATATCAAGTCTTTTTATAGTTAATTTTGCACTCATACTCACAATTTTCTCATTAATTGCTCCATTTATTCTAATTAGTATACATGAAATAGTTAATTATGGTTTAATATGAAAAGAAGATCAAGTTGCATAAATCGAGTTTAATTCAGTTATTTGGTAAAATTCTAGAACATTTATATTGAATCATGATGCTGTAGCAAATCTAGATGTGGATTTTACATGATTGAGATGTGAATTCCTCTATTTAATTCAGTTTGTATGGATAGCTAAACTTTATATGGAAGGCGAGAGAATTTTATATAGTTTAAGTATGTTGACGGTATGATTTTAGTTTATTAAAGAGTTGTTGTTAATGATTTACATGTTTGTTTAATTAGCTACTTTACATACATATTTGTTCTTTTATTCCGGAAAAGAGAGGGAGCAATGAAGTCCTCCTAAATACTATATTTCCATTGCAAGGAGACTTAAAGGTAATAGAAGGGTTAGTCATAATTCTTCTACTAGAGCCTTATTAATAGAAATTAAAAACGATTATGGAAATAATCACCATGTAGGACCCTTGGAAATAGGCTGAGGAATCTATTAAAAGGAACTAAAATGTACCCAAAACTCAACAACTTATCTATTTAATCTCTCTTAGCCAAACATTTCTCATCATAGTTGATTTTCTCATCATTTTCTGTTTTTCGACCGTAGTGACACTCTGCTTTAGTTTTGTTTAATTAGTCAAAATCATCATAGTTGATTTTCTCATCATTTTCTGTTTTTCGACAGTAGTGACACTCTGCTGTAGTTTTCTTTAATTAGTCAAAATCACCAACACCCAGTTGAATGTTACCTAAAAACTCACGTAATTTCCAGCGATAAAATTAACCAAAAAGATAGGTTCTCTATGGAATCAATAATTTACGTATTACTTGCTACTTGTAATAGTCTATACTTGCACTTATTCTTGTGAATTTTACATAATTTTATTATATACCTCCACAAGCGATCAGTGACCCCATTATTGGTGTCATGGAATGCAAACACACGCAACTCATGATCTAGGGACCTATCATTTAAAAATCATCATAGGGGTGGCCTCCAGTCATGGACAAATTAGATGGGTAGTACTTCCCTACACATGACCCACACGTGCGAGTGTGAATCCCTAGGGGGCTCGCACACCCCCTGGACCCTCTTTGGTCAAGCTAATCTGTAGCGACGTTCAGATGTCAGCGGAACCCCATAGTGTCATGCTACCCACGAACACCCTCCTAATCATACTGTGTGCGTCCGCACTCATCATCATAAATGAGAAAGTATCCCAATGCATATGAACACACGAAATGCATGAGGTCCCTATAGTTTTCATCTTTAAATTATCTTTAAGACACAACCCTATACTCCGTCCACACATTACTCTAAGTAACATGCACGCATTGGCCTTCATACATTCATCATCATTCGTTTAATTAGGGTTGTGTGTTTAAAAACTTGTCATCATAATGCATTGTGACATTTAATACATGCACAACATCTTAATATGGAACATCGTCATATTAAGTCATTTCATCATCATATGTCTCGCATCATCTTATTATTATGCATCATCATCATCATGTCAACATCATGTATATCATAACATCATCATATACATCATCATCACATCATTATCTAACGTCATCAAATCATCATATAACATCATCACATCATCACATAACATTATCAGATCATCATATACCATCAACACGTGATCATATAACATCATCGCATCATTATCTAACATCATCAAGTCATTACATCATCACATCATCATACAATATCAACACATTATCATAGAACATCAATACATCATCATCTAACGTCATCACGTCATCATATAACATCATCACATCATCATATAATGTAAAGCATAAATGACACGTGAAAGGGCCACTGAACACGTGTCATCATACTTAAGACAAGTCTTCAGACTGAGCCAATGTAAGGTTACTTACTTGATTAGCTTAAGTTGTTGTCACAAATTTATCCTTAATGAAAGTTCGATAATGTCCTTTGAAATCCAAGTCAACCTATGTGAGCTCAAAACTTCAGTTTCAACTTCGAACTTCTATAAAACTATTTCTCTCATGTACATTGGTCCATGTGTTAAACTTCCTGCTAACATTAGAGTCTTTTGCATGAATAAAGTCCTAAAATATTTATTTTATGTTTGTTATAATATTATTTTCATGCATTCAAAACTTTTTAACATTTACCATATATTTTCTTTTCTCTTATTTATATTTTTTCTTTTAATTATGTTCACCATCCTCAATAGGCTACCCATTGATTTTCTTTTCTTTAAATTATTTGGCTACTCATTGATTTCCTTTTCTTTAAATCATATTCACAATTATCTTTAGACAATTATAATCAATTTTTGAAATACACATCGCTAAAGACATTTAATCAATTCTATATTTCCTATTTTTTTTATTCCATGTATTTCTCTCTCTCTTTTTTTTCTTTTATTTTGGTTAACCAAATCTTCCCTTTTTATTCTTCTTTAATTCGGTTTACCATACTTACTTTTACTTTTCAATAGATTCTGATTCTGAATATCTAAAATCTAAATAATTGTAAAAAATAAAAGATAAAAGGAAAAAAGCGTACCTATAATTGTCTATCTCTTTCTTCCTTCCTGTTAAATCTAGCGAAGACCATTTTCTATTTTTCTCGGCTTAAAATCTACCATCTTTTCTTCAAGTTCTACTTCGTGTTCTATTTCTTCTTCCAACTTTTTTTCTTCTCAAAATCTCCTATTTTTTCTTTGAGTGGTTTTTTTTTTTTTTTTTTTTACTTGTAGAATAGTGATCATTCTTAAGTTGGAAGAAGGGTTGGGGAGAGATATTTGGGGTGGAGTGAGAGTGATCATTTACTTTTTATTTATTTACTTATTATTATTATTATCATTTTATTTATTTATTATTATTACTTTTTTATCATGGTTGCATGGTGTCACTAACATTTTTTCTTTCATTATGTTGTATAACAACCCTTCTAGCATTTTCTTTTATATCATATCATTCTATCATAACTTTCCACGTCCAAAACCCATTCGCCCAATTCAATCTGCCATTAAAGGAACTCGAGGAAGCTTGTAAAATTCAATCCAAGTCTACCAACAATTTTGTCAAGGGAGACATATCTCATTCGATTTCGGCACCTCCAAGGAATATTTCCGTAAAAGATTAAGAAGACTTACAATTCTTGGAGAATGCCCAATTGAAGAAAATTATTTTACAGTAAAAAATTGGGTTAAATTTCAAATTTCTTTCTAGAGTCCTTCTTGTCCCAAATTGATGATTCCTTAATCTTTAAATGACTAAGATAGATAGTTTTTATTTTTTGAAGGAGTCGTGGCCTTTAGACGTAAGGATCAAGCTGCCTAAGAACTCCCATTTATGCATTTTTGGGTAAGTTCGAGACAAAGGGTTGAAAATCAAAACTAACCAAGCACACACAAATTTGTCCTTCCAAATTGGTCATTTAGCTTGAGGAAAGTATAACAAAGAACTTTTGTATAGAAATCAAGCCCTAGAAAGGTTTAGAATCGGCGGCCTAATAAATAATTCATGGGTTTGAATTCCAATGGGGATAAGTTTTTCAGGCGAACTTTGGAAGTTTATAACTTAGACCACAGTCCACGAGGAGGTATCAATCCCTAGCTCTTCTTTGCAGCACCATCATCAAGTTTTATGAAGAAATTGGGTGGTTAAAGACATTGTATAAAGTTGTGGAACACTGTTTTTCAGTTATAGAGACACTGGTCGCGTCTCCTTCCTTTGTGTTTGGGGAAGAAGACAATGACGTGGTCCGTTCAATTGAACCAACCATGTCAGCTTCTCCCTTCAAGATTGTTTCTTATAAGAAAATTTATGGTTCCAAAAACTAGACACTCTAAGGTATCTATCAAGGAAAATTCGGAGTGATTCGAATATCTGAAACTTGAGAATGGAGGTCCCATACATCAACAACGAGATAAGTAACCAATATGGAATTTTCTCAAAAAATACTTGTAGGAATCACTTGGAATTCAATATGAACCTTAAGTTAAGTATGACTGAATATGGAATCAAAGAACCGTGAGTTAATGTCCTAAACCAAACATAAGTAGCTAAACAAAGTAACAATGCAAAATGACAATAACACTTTTACAGTAAACCACCACCGGTTCATAATCCTAATGACCTCAAAATGTGATGAAACTTTATACGAGACTTTATTTTATAATGTATAAGAATCATGAATTAGGAGTAAAAGGAAATTTTAAAGTTTCAAAGTCATTAGAGCATTTTTAGATACTAAATTAAGAATTAGGAGTAAAATGTCCAAAATGTCCATATAAGAACCATAAGTTCTCAAGAATCTAAGAATTTCTAAGGGTATAAAGAATTTAAATATGACATTAAAAAGGATTATAGGGTATAAGTCAAAGCTTATGGGAAACCAAAAAACTAATGACCCCGTAACAAAGAATCTTGATCCTTCAAGAAACTTAAAGAATATGTCAGGGACTTTAGCATATTTGAAAGATTTATGTTTGTTACTATGAAATGTTCATGAATTATGAGGTTAGAATAGGGCTTTAGAAAGTAAATCAAGACTTATGCCTCAAGAATATCCCTTAAAGCAAGAACCAAAAAAACGTTTTAAGAATCAAAACTAAAGAAAAGTACAACACAAGCCTTAATTCCACCAAGACGAGAAGAATGCTAGGTATCACTAAAGAAAAAAGGACCAATATCCTAAGAGTCAAAACCAAATAAACCCCTAAACCTCTCATGGTACAACATGTTCATGAGAAAGACTATATCGCTTGGAATGTAAGAAGCCTTAGATGTAGGCTT
The DNA here is from genome assembly GCA_033971965.1 of Cucurbita ficifolia. Taxonomy (NCBI): domain Eukaryota; kingdom Viridiplantae; phylum Streptophyta; class Magnoliopsida; order Cucurbitales; family Cucurbitaceae; genus Cucurbita; species Cucurbita ficifolia. The sequence goes on along the minus strand of JASJUX010000021.1, from coordinate 351,948 downwards.
ACAGAATGCATCGCTTGGAACCTATGAAGCCTTTGATGAAGGTTTCAAACTACGTTGCATGGAACGTAAGAAGCCTTGGCATAGGTATTCACAGTATGCTTCTTGGAATATAAGAAACCTTGTGCTAGATATTCAGACTTTGCCACTTGGAATGTAAGAAGACTTGGGCATATGTTTTCAGACTGCGTCACTTGGATTGTATGAAGTTTTGGATGTAGGTTTAAGACTACACCACTTAAAACGTAAGAAACCTTCGATGTAGGTTTAAGACTGTATTGTAGGGACCATATGAAGCCCTAAATGCTGATTCAGACTATGTCTCTTGGAATACATGAAACCTTGGACGTAGGTTTAGACTATTTCGCTTAGAATGCATGAAACCTTGGATACAAATTCTTAGATTCATGTCTTGTATCGTAAATTCTATGGGAGTGTCTTAGAGATCAAAACCATAACAAAAAATCAAAACTAACAATAAGAACTAAGAACCATGAATAATAACTATAACTTGAGTTAACATCAAAGTTCTCAAGATTAAGGAGTAAGAACTTAGAATTAAGACCCTTACAAAAGAACCAAGGTTAAGTAATCAAAACCTAAAGACCTAAGTTCTCAGGTCAAAAGCAAGAACATTACAAGAAAAAGTGTGGTACCCTAGCATACCTTAAGTACACAATTAAAAGCCTATAAGTTGGCTACTTATTGAGTATTTATACTCACTCCATAATTTCCATGTTTTTCAGGTAACTAAAGAGCTAGTCGAGGTCGGAAAAGGACTCTGGAGTAGATGGCATACATGAGCCTCACCCGTATTCTCTAATCTTGTTTTATTTTTAGTATTTTGTGTTTGTTCCGTATTTTGTGTTTTAAAACTACTTATGTATAAAATCTATTTTGATATAAGGTTAATAAAATGTATGTTCTTATGTTTTAAATGTCTCATTTTTGTTACGTACCCAGTTGCTCTACTGTTAGCTTTGGTCTGATATTTTATTTGATGTATGATGAGGCATACCTCATTGTCCCTACACGTGCCATACTTATTATTGCTATGTTATGCTATGTTAGGTTGTACTACACTATGCCATGTTTATAAGCTATGCTATAATGTTGTTATGCCATGTTGTATAATTATGTTATGATTTTTTGATAACCTATGATGCATAAACTTCCATACACCACATCATGTAAGCTATGTTGTGCAAGAAAAATTTGTCAGGAATCATGCATGCATGATTGATAGACCCGTTTCTGTTATAAATGAATAGAGGTAACTTACCTCATAAATTTATGCCATCACTTTAAGCTATGTGAACCTCGTGCATTTTGTGTCTCATACGCATCGGGATACCTTCCCATTATGCTCCTTATATATGAAGTCTATATTTTATTATGAAATCTATATTTTTGGAAATCATAATTCTATCATACCTCTAGATACCTAGAAATGTAGGTTTGTTACACTATTCTTATTTGAACTAACAATATGCTCCTTATATAAGAAATTTATGGTAGAATAGAGGTCAAAAATTTATTTGAATTTTCCACTCATTTTTTGAACCAAAAATAAAAATTCCCTTATGCATTAAAGAGTTCTCAACTTAAAGTATTGAACTTCTACCTAAACATTCAAACTATAATTATTTTTGTTTATAAATGGCCATAGAAGTTGAATATTAATAATGACTTTTTTTCTTGTTGTGTATTATACTTAAAAAAAAAAAAAAAAACATCAATTATATAAATTTAGATATATATATAAAAAGATGGTGCCGTTGAAAATTTGACATCATGCAACACCCTTATTTACCTAAATTATTGGCATTCGATTTGCAATAGACCGCTAGAGGTTCTCATTCCTTATAATTAAGAATCGTCACTTTCCAAGGTGTCCCCAGAGATTGGAGAGATAAACAAGTGAACATTAAAAGTTGATACAAAAGAAAACAACAAAATCACATCGAGACAATTCATAGAATTCATTTTTTTATGTGTTTAGAATCTGAAACGGCTCTAGATTCCTATTTAACCTAAATTCACTACTGTATTCAAAGCATAAACATTTTATGGGAAAATACTTCAAAACTTTATCACAAAACGTTGTCATGGACTTACATGTTTTCTAGAAGGTCTTTAAAATAAAATACCAAAAATTGAAATAACATAAAGTAAAACTGCCCTGTACTAACCTATGTGCTACAAAATTAAATGCATACTAACCTATACTAATCTATATGCTACAAAATTAAATGCATACTAACCTATACTAACGTATGGTCTCCTTGGTTGCGATGCCACCGTCAGTCGTACAAGGGAGCCTTGCCTTTACCTTGAAAAATAAGAGTAGCACACGATTTGAGTATTTTAATAAATACTCGGTAAGTGGCCTGCTATTGGGGTTAGATGCAAGCACATACAATCATGAGTGGGACCTTTCATATCAGTCTGTATTTCTTAGGCAGCTATCCTAAGCGGGTTAACTTGATGTGTATTTACTATTCTACATATGATCTGTACGTACGAGTACGGACCCACCAGTCGATTCGCACACCTCTTCGGCTCCTTTTTTTTCAGGCGAGCATTATCTTTGAGCTGTTAATGTCGGACACCCGTTAGGAATTGCAATCTTTATAGCGTTATAACAAATAATAAACTTACCATGTCTTCTAATGTATCATATAACATCGTATCACATCACAAAATAACATCATCATACATCATACATCATCATCATACAATATAGTCACAACATCATAAATATAAAGCATAAATGCTACATGCAAGGGCTACTAGGCATGTGTTGTCATACATCAAACAAGCCGTCCAACGTAGCCGATAGGAAGGCCACTTATTTTGTTGGCCTTAGTCGACTTTTCTCTAAATTTGATTACGTTTATTTTTCGTGCCTCAAAATTGCTCCAAGTATCAGCGATTGTCGTTTCCTATTAGAACATTCATCTTGTTTCGTTAGTAACTTAAATTTCTTAACTCAATTTAACATAAGCCAGAAAATTGAACGTTATACTGACCTCTCAAGACAACTCATCAAGTGTTGGTTTATCTTGATTATCAATTCTCACAAAAGAATTCTCCTTCCATTTTTCAGCTACTAAAGTCGATAGCAATGATGTCAAATGGAACCATGACACTGCCAGCATATTTCACCAAGATCAAAGCACTCTAGGATGAATTGGAAGTGCACCCCCACACCATTTACCTATAATCAATGTCAAATACATGTTGATCAACGAGAAGAAGACAAGTTGATACAACTACTCATAGGGCTGAATGAGTCTTATAATACGGTGAGATCTATCATATTGATGATGACACCATTACGTAATGTGATGCAAGCCAAATCATTACTTGTAAAAGAAGAGATTCAACGTCAGGTAACTTCTGAATATATTGAAAATTTATAAATTGGAACAGCAGTTTAGAATTTCAGAGCACTTCTGTTTGTAGCCCGCAACAAAATGGGGTTGTAGAGCTTAGGCATCGTCATATCATAAATGTAGCTATGTCTCTTCTTTTTCAGTCACCGGTTCAATTTAATTTTTGGGGAGTGCATTTTTTAACTATTGTTTGTCTTATAAATAGAAAACCACCACCATTGTTATCTAACAAGACACCATTCGAAGTACTTTACAAACGACCACCTACATTTCATCATCTTAATATTTTTGGCTATAAATGTTATGCAACTGTATTACATCATAAACAAAAATTTGAATCTCGAGCAATTCCTTGTGATATGTACTACAGGGTGATTTATGGATTTTGTCTTCCCCTCGAGCTAGTTGTCTTGTATTGTGCATGATTTAGTATGCGTTAACTCCATGTGTTTGACAGTGTGTTCTCCCTGTCTCGCGTGTTTATCTAGTCAGAGCTAGGGTGTAAGTGTTAGGTTGGTTATACGATATCTCAGGTTAAGATGTCTACACTAGACTAAGCACCTTAGTTTCGTGGCAACGATAAGAGGGTCTATACCCTATTATTCCAAGACTAAAGAACGAGTCGAGGAGTCAGAATAGAGTAACCTTGAGCCAAATGGTCGTGTTGAGCAACCTAGCTAGCCTAGAAATCCAATAAACCTTTTCAACTCCTAGACATGATCAAGACGCATTTTAAAACCGTGAGGTTGACCACGATGCATAACAAGCCAAAGCGGATAATATATGCTAGCAGTGATTCTGCGCTGTTTCAAAAAAAAAAAAGAAAGGTAATATGGCTGAGTTGGTCGAAGGCACCTGTTCCAGGTATTGGTCCGAAAGGGGGGCATGTGTTCGAATCTAAATGATTGGGGAGGTGTAATTGTCAATGTTTTAAAAGTGATGCTACCATATGTAAGGAGAAATGTAACAATGGGCAGCGATCTATAAAACTTAGGAGTATTGGTCCGAAAGGGGGGCATGTGTTCGAATCTAAATGATTGGGGAGGTGTAATTGTCAATGTTTTAAAAGTGATGCTACCATATGTAACGAGAAATGTAACAATGGGCAGCGATCTATAAAACTTAGGAGTCATGGATTAAGAATCTCTTATCAACTAATTTTGTATGGTTCATTACCTATTGGATACCGGATCTTTATATATCCAAATGGTTGGTTGTCTATTAGATACCCTATTACTCCAAGTCTAAAGAACGAGTGGAGGAGTCATAATAGAGTAACCTCTTCAACTCCTAGACATGACCAAGACACATCTTAAAACACTAAGGCTGACTTCGATGCATACTGAGACAAAGCAGATAATATATGCTATCAGAGATTCTGACTTATTATAAAAACAATAGTCAAGATGGTCGAGTTGGTCTAACGCGCAAGGTTCACGTACTGGTCTGAAAGGGCATCGGTTGAAATAATTTGAGGTGTATTCGTCAACGTTTTTAAAAAAAATAAGAATCTTGAATGTTTATTTACTTCATATATCAAATTTTGATAACTAACTTAATGGTTAGTTGTCTATTAAAGCCAAGTTTCAATCCTAGGACCCGTGAGTTATGGGCCCACCACGCTTCCGCTGCACCACTCTAATTTGTTAGAAAAGAGGATGAACTATTGTAATCTGTGCTCCAAGGTGATTTCTTGTATCTTCCCGTTGAGCTTGTTTGCCATGTTTATCTACACAGAGCTAGGGTGTAAGAGTTAGGTTGGTGATACAATGACTTTGGTCAACATGCCTACACTAGACTAAGCACCTTGGGATTGTGGCGACGTTAAGAGAGATTAGACCCTATTAATCGAAGACTAAAGAACGAGTTGAGGAGTTAGAAAAATAGTAACTATGAGTCAAAAGCTCGTGTTCAGCAACCTAGCTGGCCTAAGAATCTAATAAACCACTTCAACTCATAGACATGACATATTTTAAAATCGTGAGGCTGACGACGATTCAGAACGAGCCAAAAGTGATAATATATGCTAGCAGTGGTATTGAGGTGTTACAAAAAAAAAATAGTCGAGATGACCGAGTTGATCTAAGTTGCCAGTTTCAGGTACTTGTTTGAAAGGAGCATGAATTCGAATGTGTAGCTCATGTTCATTCGATGTCATAATCAACACACAATATTTGCTAGCGGAGCGCCGAAATTGAGAGTTAAGGTTGTTGTAGTTCGTGTACGTTTGATGACACAAATAAAATTTTTGAGTAATAGAACTCCAAGCGTAGAGTAATTTAGAAATTTCATTCTTAGATTGATATGTTTGTGGTGGGTGTTAGACCAATTTTGTTTTTCAAATTTGTTGAAATTAATAGTTGTTTTTGTGAAATTGATAAGCTGAAAATAATGTCATTTTAATGATAAAAGACATCCTAAAATGTAATTGAAAGTCGAGAACTAGTCGCCAAGGTGTTCTCATATTGTCATCAAAGAAACCACAGTATTGCCGAAGCCGCGAGGAAGAAGAAGCTAAAAAATCGAGTCCGTTTGAGTTGAATGTAACAACCAGCAAAGATATAAAATAAAATAAAAAGGAAGACAAACTGCCTCAACTCACTCAAAAAATAATAATAATAATAAATAAATAAAAGAAAATAAATCCCTCTCATATCGCTAGATTTTAAGCTATTCCCTCCCCTTAATTTTTTCATTTACCATAAAGTTCTTTTTCATCATACTTTTCCCTTAAGGTGAGGCCAATCGATTACGAAATACCTCACTAACCACTTTCACATAACGTAGATCGAAAGGAAGAATGGTCTTAAAATGTGTTACGGTTATATTCAAAATTTTATAGGGAACAATGGAGATGGACTGGAGTATAAGATTTTTAAGATATGACTTAAATATGATAGTATGATTTGTTATCTCTTCTTGGTGCATTGAAGTTTCTCTGTCAGTATAATTGATTATGAGAGAGTTGGTGAAGCACTTTTTAGCCATGTCATAATGTTTTAAAGAGTTAAAGCTTTCAAATTGCTTTCTCATAAAAGATGTTGCCAATGTTTTAAAGAGTTAAAAGCTTTCAAATTGCTTTCTCATCAAAGATGTTGCCATAGTTAAAAGCTTTCAAATTGCTTTCTTGAAATTGATTTTTCAATTATTAGAAGGTCAGTTGTTGGACCTTGAACAAGGTACAAAGAGTTGGAGTCGAAGGAGTCGAAGGACTTTCATTGAATTTGATTGGATAATGTGAAGGGCCTAAATCAAAGATAGGTTTAAAATGACTAAAATACCTTTTAACAATGTAATGTTGGTTTATGATCTAGATGATATGTAAATGAGATGATGTTTTATTAGAATCCTTATTTTTTTATTTCTAAGGACTACGTGAAGTTTCAAAACTATTAGAGCATGTTTAGGGCCTAAACGTCGGGGATTAGAACATATTTGGGGTGTGAACTAAGAAGAAAATGATGAACCAATAAAAAATGACAAAACTACCCCTAAAGACCCTTTATAAGAAATCAAGTGTTTTATGAAAACTAAGTGACAAGACGACTATGAAAGAAGTATTCATGTGAATATATGTTCCAAACTCATATGGATTAGGGCTTACCCATTAGAATTTTCCCTTGGTTGTACCACAAGACTTAAGAAATAGTTCTTAGAGTTCAAGTCAAAGAATCAAGTATCCAGAACCAAGAACTCAAGACCCAGGACCAAGGTCCTCGCTATAAAACCATGTACCAAAAGTGGTTACGCCTCAAAAAAGACGTGAAATGAGATAGTAAAAAACACTCGTGAGTACATTTAGTTGATACAAAGAAGTTGTTAGACCCTGAATTTTGAGGCATTGAAAACCTGGATGTGACTAATAGATTATGCAATACAACAAAAAGAAAAAATGAGAAGAAAGTAAAAATTCACTCTAAAATTGTGCGATTTTAAAACTTTACAAATATTGTTTACAATACCAGAGTAAAATACAAAAAAACATGTATATATATTTTATATGTTTTGATGTGTATTGAAATAACGAGACACCGCAGGTCAACAATCCTCTGTGACTATTGAACTCCTGAGCACCCCCTCGTCATGACCAACATAGTCATGCACCTTAAAAAACTCTATTAAGGAATTAGTATATAAATATATCCTATGAGCAACCTATCTATAGGATTTCATCCCCTAACAAGAGACCACATGCTATCTTTAGGATCTAGATATGTTGTTTTTGTTGTTCATAGTCTTAGGTAACTAACTAGCCTACACAGCTGTAACTGGCGTCTTGAATTGAGGCGCTACATCAAAGAACACACAATTTTGAGGAAGCTTGTAAAATTCAATCCAAGCCTACACACAATTTTGTCAAGGGAGACATATCTCATTTGATTTCTGCACTCCCAAGGAACAAGAAGATTAAGAAGACTTATAATTCTTGGACAATGCCCAATTGAAGAAAATCATTTAATTTGAAGAAAATCATTTTATAGTAAAAAATTTGGCTAAATTTCAAATTTCTTTCCACGGTCCATCTTGTCCCAAATTGATGATTCCTTAAGCTTTAAATGACTAATAGATGATTTTTTTTTTTTTGAAGGAGTCGTGGCCTAAACACTTGCCTTTTTGGGTAAGTTCCAGACTAAGGGTTGAAAATCAAAACTAACCAAGAACACACAAATGTGTCCTTCCAAATTGGTCATTTAGGTCGAGGAAAATATAACGAAGAACTTTTGTATGAGAATCAAGCCCTAAAATGGTTTAAAATCGGCTACCTAATAAATAATTCATGGGTTTGAATTCCAATGAGGATAAGTTTCGGTGAACTTTGGAAGTTTATAACTTAGGCTACAGTCAACGAGGAAGTATGAAACCAATCCCTAGCTCTTCTTTGCAGCACTATCATCAAGGTTTATACAGAAATTGAGGGGATAAAGCCATTGTATAAAGTTGTAGAACACTGTTTTTCAGTCATAGAGACACTGGTTGCGTCTCCTTCCTTTGTGTTTGGGGAAGAAGACGATGGCGTGGTAAGTTCAATTGAACCGATCATGCTAGCTTCTCCCTTTAAGATCGTTTCTTATAAGATAATTTATGGTTCAAAAAACTAGACACTCTAAGGAATCAATCAAGGAAAATTCGGAATGATTCGAATATCTGAAACTCGAGAATGGAGGTTCCATACATCAATAATGAGATAAGTAACCAATGTGGACTTTTCTCAAGAAATACTTGTAGGAATCACTTGGAATTCAATATGAACCTTAAGTTAAGTATGACTTAAAGGAATATGGAATCAAAGAACCGTGAGTTAATGTCCTAAACCAAACATATTTTTCGTATTGAAAATCAAGTAACATTAAAATAACCTATTAAACCACCCGACTACCCATGCAATTTTAATTCTAGACCTAATATGATATTATAAGGTAATATATTGAATTTGTTGCTCATTGGATAAGGATAAGTAGCTAAACAAAGTAACAATGCAAATTGACAATAATACCTTTACGGTAAACCACCTCCGGTTCATAATCCTAATTGCCTCAAAATGTGATGAAACTTTATAAGAGACTTTATTTTATAATGTTTAAGATTCATGTAAAGTTTCAAAGTTATTAGAGCATTTTTAGACAGTAAACAAAAAATTACGAGTAAAATGACCAAAATGTCCCTAAAAGAACCTAGAGAAGTTCAAAAGAATCTAAAAATTTCTCAAGGTTATAAAAACTTTAAGTATGACATTAAAAAGGATTATACACGATCTCAAAGGTCTAAAAGATGCTAGGGGTATAAGTCAAAGTTTATGGGAAACGACAAAACTACCTTAAATGACCCCTAACAAAGAATCATGATCCTTCAAGAACCTTACCGAATGTGTTAGGAACTTTAGCATACTTGAATGATTTATGCTTGTTACTAAGGAACAAAATATTCATGAATTATGAGGTTAGAATAGGGCTTTAGAAAGTAGGTTAGAATAGGGCTTTAGAAAGTAAATCAAGACTTATGCCTCAAGAATAACCCTCAAAGCAAGAACCAAAAAACGCTTGAAGAATCAAAACTAAAGAAAAGTACAACACAAGCCTTAATTCCACAAAGGCAAGAAGAATGCTAGGTGACACTAAAGAAAAAAGGATCAAGGTCCTAAGACTCAGAAACCAAAGAAACCCCTAAACCTCCCATGGTACAACATGTTTATGAGAAAGACTACATCACTTGGAATGTAAGAAGCCTTTGATGCAGGTTTACAGAATACATCGCTTGGAACCTATGAAGCCTTGGATGAAGGTTTCAAACCATGCTGCATGGAACATAAGAAGCCTTAGGCATAGGTATTCAGACTATGCTTCTTGGAACATAAGAAACCTTGGAATAGATATTAAGACTTTTCCACTTGGAATGTATGAAGACTTGGGCATACGTTTTCAGACTGCGTCGCTTTGAATGTATGAACTTTTGAATGTAGGTTTAAGACTACACCACTTAAAACGTAAGAAACCTTAAGTGTAGGTTTAAGACTTTATCGTAGGGAACATATGAAGCCCTAAATGCTGATTCATACTATGTCGTTTGGAATTAAGAAGCCTTGGACGTAGGTTTAGACTATGTCACTTAGAACGTATGAAACCTTGAACACAAGTTCTTAGATTCATGCCTTGTACCATAAATTCCATGGAAGTGTCTTAGGGATCAAAATAATAACAAAAAACAAGACTAACGATAAGAACTAAGAACCACGAATAATAACTAGAACCTAAGTTAACATCCAAGTTCTCAAGATTAAGAAGTCGAACCACGAATAATAACTAGAACCTAAGTTAACATCCAAGTTCTCAAGATTAAGAAGTCAGAACTTAGAATTAAGACCCTTACAATAGAACCAAGGTTAAGAAATCATAATCTAAATGTCTAAGTTCTCAGGTCAAAAGCAAGAACATTACAAGAAAAGGTGTTGTACCCTAGCATACCTTAAGGACATAATTAAGAGCCTACAAGTTGGCTACTTATTGAGTATTTGTTCTCACTCCATGATTTTCATGTTTTTGAGGTAATTAAAGAGCTAGTCGAGGTCTGGTTGTTTGAGCTCTAAGGAGAAAGAGAAAAAAAAGTGAGAGAGAAAGGAGAAAGGAGAAAGGAGAAAGGAGAAAGGAGAAGAAGTTAGGGTTTTGGAGAGAGGAAAAACAGAGAAGACAACCGCCGTTGGAAATCGAATCCAAGGCAAGAAACTTCAAAGCAAGACTTCTCTCGATGTTGGAAAAGGAGTTTGGGTGGTGGATTCACTCATTCCAGAAAGAAATTCCGAGAACGGACAAAGTAAGGTTCCGAACTTCTTGTTTCGATTTTATCTAGATCATAAGAGTTTCTTGAGCGTTAGATGAGGAGTTTTTGAGGTATGTAACTAAAATAAGATTACACATGTTTCTTGAAGTTTATGGACGAAAATTTGAGGAAAATCGGAGTTTAGTCGGAGTTTGGGTAAACCGATCGAAAACAGAAAATGTGAGTTTTTCTGTATCTTTGGATGACTTTAGAAGATATTAAAAGAAAAATATATTGTAGAAGTAGAATATGAAATCTACAATATTCGGGAAGAAACTCTGTTGATATGGATTACGGATTGAAAGATAAGAAAATCCGAAGAAAATAGAGCGAAAATGCAAAAACGCTAACATCTAGAAATTTGAAACACACAGGAGAGAGAAAGAGACCGCCATGCATCTACTGGTGAACGAAGCTGGCGTGCACCATGTGGCGGTGCTCCAATGGTGTGCTGCGGTCGGCCACTACATCAACACGCGTTAGAGCGCTCAGAGTCAGGTCGACCCAGACGCCCGCCAAACCGGTCCAGATACGTGCGGTCTAACCCGATGCTTCCCGCCAAACACTGTGTGCCACGTATTGCGCTCACAAAATTCAAAGGTAAGTCTGCAGCCGTTGGAGTTCGAAATGCGGGACTGCCCGCGCGTGTGCCCTATGCGTGGAGGCCGCACGTGTGGAGCATGCTGGCGCGTGTGTGAGCGTGTCGGCGCGTGGAACCCCATTCTCTCACCCATTTGGCTTCTGTTTATTTGTTTTTCGCCCCGTTTCAACTCTGATCCTATTTTTATGTGAATTAGGACCTATCAAGGAAATTCTTGAATTTTTTGAACCTTTTTCAGCGAATAATTGAAGCTTGGGAAGGCACGCGTCAACCAAGTAAGTAGCCATTTGGATTCCCACGAGCAGTACTTGTAGGAACCGCTTGGAATAAGCATGCTTGCTATCGTACCCATAAACTTAGCTAGCCGAACCTAGCATATTGGTATGGAAACCGTTAAAATGAAATAAATAAGAAAATCTATGGCTTCTATATATGAATGATTATGTAATCTGTTTAGATTGAGATTCTGATAATGTATGTATGCATGAGGAGGATGGGAAACTTGTTAAATCTGCGCTCCGGATGAAGGTAGTTGTTATCTTCCCATTAAGCATATTTGTTAATATTGCATGAGCTGCTGCGTGTTAACTCTTGTGCATGACTTCTTGTGTTATCTTTCTTGTTGAATAAGAAGAAACTACGAGATTAGATTAGGGTGCTTGTGACTAAGTATGCTAGATGAGACCCTACATTGGGAGACCTCTAGAATACCGTACATTTAGACCCGCGAAACGAATACCAGCGGATCCAGAGCCTAGAATTTCAAACCCAATAGGTTTGTAAGACCTTGCACGAGAATCCTAGAGACGCATGAATCCAAGTCTAAGCCACCAAGTTCCACTGTAGAAAGAATAGTAGGACACCACGGTAACTATAGGTAGCCCGCTAGAGTTGAGCAGTGTGGATAGTGTCACAAGAACCTCCACTTCCCTCTCTGCTCTGATATTGTACCGTCGAGACACAGCTTTGGTACTAAGATCGTTGAGCCAGGCAGATCCAGACAGATGCCCCGACCTAGTGGTTATAGCTAAGGGGTCTTTTGAACAGGACTCTTGGGCCGTAGAAACCCGTCCTTGAGCGAGGGACGTGGAGCCACGTAGGATGACTTAGTAGCTGACCGGCACACAGGGGGTCACAACCCTCGAATTTAGTGGATGTATGGTCCCGTGTGAGGGTTGTCATCTAACCTCCATGGATGATGTTCAGAGAGAGAGTTACGTATTCAGATCCAGTCATACGATCCCCTCAGATTTACTTGTGAGGTCGCGCCTCACCTTAGGACACTGATCATTCCACTGCATAAGATGGGCAAGCCTCCTAAGATATAGAAAAGAGAGTTGTAGCGTGATTCACACTCACTAGAACCCAAAGATAACACCGTGGGTACCTACTAAGATAGGGATGCGAAAAGAGCCTACAAGTAGGTTGCTTATTGAGTATATTTTTATACTCAATAATTTTCCCCTTTTTTTTCATGTACCAGTTAATACGGGGAGGTGTTGGAGAGCTGCATTGTCACAGAGGGGTGTTGTTCTAGGGCGTCAGTCCATTTTCATATTTGGAGTCTTTTGTATTTCATTTTATATTTGTATTTCTCATTTGTAATATTTAACTTTGATTTTATAGTTAATTTTGGTGTCCTTGACTTCCTTTTCTTGTTTTAAATTTTACCATATTTTTATCTTGTATTTTATTTTCTTTTTAATTTCATTTGTTTTCGATTTCGACTTTTTAGTCATGATTCGGTTTTTCGAAGCCTAAAAAATTGGGTCGTGACGGGTACACTAGCATACCTTAAGGACACAATTAAGAGCCTACAAGTTGGCTACTTATTGAGTATTTGTACTCACTCCATGATTTCCATGTTTTTCAGGTAACTAAAGAGTTAGTCGAGGTCGGGAAAGGACTCTAGAGTAGATGTCATACATAGGCCTCACCTGAATTCCCTAATCTTGTTTTGTTTTAAGTATTTTTTGTTTGTTCCATTTTTGTGTTTCAAAACTACTTATGTATAAACTCTATTTTGATATAAGGTAAATAAAATTAACGTACTTATGTTTTAAATGTCTCATTTTTATTACCCAAAAAATCTGTTTGCCTTTTTGTACCCATTGAGTCAACCCCAGTTGTGATTAATGCGTTGGGCAAGGTTGAAAAAATGGTCAAGACCGTGGCTCTACTGTTAGCTTTGGTCTGATATATTATTTGATGTATGATGAAGCATGGCTCATTGCCCCTACAGTGTCTAGGTTGTACTACCTATGCCATGTTTATAAGCTATGCTATAATGTGGTTATGCCATGATGTATAAATATGTTATGATTTTTTGATAACCTATGATGCATAAACTTCCATACACCACATCATGTAAGCTATTTTATGCAAGAAAACTTTGTCAGGAATCATGTATGCATGATTGATAGACTCATTTATGTTATAAATGAATAGAGGTAACTTACATCATAAATTTATGTCATCACTTTAAGCTATTTGAACCTTGTGCATTTTTTTGTGTCATACGCATCGGAATACCTTCCCATTACGAGTAGTATAGACGCGTACATTATGACATTTATGTTTGTCATGATGTCATGCAGGCCTTTTTCCTCATGTGGGAACTACTCATCTGTGTGTACATAGGTTGATTAAGTTTTGGAAGATTTGTACACCATTTTATTTCATAATAGTTGTCCGTAACTACATGCATATCTAATCCCAATAAGAGAGTTTCTTACACATTGTTTTCAAGTAAAGGCAACGTCGTATCATGACTGTGACGGGAGGGAGTCTTGAGTTACATGCTGAAGGGCAAAGCTCACTTTTGGTTGAAAGGTGTCCAGAGAATGATTGCTCTAGAGGGAGGTTACATCTCTTGGAATCAGTTTGAGGAACCTATCTCCATAAGTGTTACTCAATGGTCACCTTAAGTGTCAGACAACATTCCTAGAGCTAAAACAGGGGGACAAATCTTATGAAGAATATGATCTAGAATTTAATAAACTGGCGAGGTTCTACCCTGAGTATGTTAGTAATGAGAAGATGAAGACTGATCGTTTCATCACATGTCTCGAGATAAAGATTCAGGGTTTGGGAGTGGCATAAGTATCCTCTAATTATGCTAAAGCCCTAAGAATAGCAACCCTTATGGACTTGGACTTGGACTTGCAATTGAAAATTTGGTGCCGTTGAAAATTTGGCATCATGCAACACCCTTATTTACCTAAATCATTGGTCTTCGACTTGCGATAGCCCATTAGACATTCTCCTTCCTTATAATTAAGAATCGTCACTTTCCAAGGTGACCCTAGGGATTGGAGAGATAAATAAGTGAAGATATTAAAAGTTGACGCAAAAGTAAACAACAAAATCACATACAGACAATTCATAGCATTCATTTTTTTATGTGTTTTGAATCTGTAACGACCCTAGATTCCTATTTAACCTAAAGTCGCTACTGTTTACATATCATAAACATTTGATGGGAAAATACTTCATGAAAAACTTTATCACAAAACGTTGTCGTGGACTTACATATTTTCTAGAAGGTCTTTAAAATAAAATACCAAAAATTGAAATAACTGGCCTATTACTAACATATATCCTACAAGTAGTTCTTCTTAAATGCCGGGTGGTGACTTATTTGGTTGACGCATGCCCTTCAATTAGCATTTCTACACAAATAGCATGTCTAGTTTTAGGTATTGGTTCGAAAGTTCGAATCCCATTCATGACATGAATTTATTATTGTGAGATACGGCAATGATATGATTGGAGAGGTATTGTGTAGTATAATGGTCGTCAAGGATTTAAAACGCGAGCCGCGAGCGTGATCCATTGAATTTTGTTGTACAATTTTGAATGTATTTTGATAAGATATTATAATAAATTAGTATTTTTTATCTATGTGTTGCAGAAAATGTCATTGTACAATTGGTTCCTCTATCAACAATTTTGAATGTATTTTGTTAAGAAATTATAATTAATTTGTATTGTTATCTATGTGTTGCAGCAAATGTCATTGTACAATTGTTCCTCTATCAATTTTTAAGACTTTCTAATTTATTAGAGCAAGGTTTGGATCCTGGCACTTGTGGGGTATAGGCCCACCGATGAACAATTGTGATCTGTACTCCAAAGTGATTTATCGATGTTATCTTTCCATTAAGCTTTGCTTGTATTG
Organism: Cucurbita ficifolia; assembly: GCA_033971965.1. NCBI lineage: Eukaryota > Viridiplantae > Streptophyta > Magnoliopsida > Cucurbitales > Cucurbitaceae > Cucurbita > Cucurbita ficifolia. The sequence goes on along the minus strand of JASJUX010000021.1, from coordinate 336,461 downwards.
TGCATGATACAGTATGTGTTAGTTCGATGTGTTTGACTGTGTGTTCTCCCTGTCTAGCGTGTTTATCTACATAGAGCTAGGTTGTAAGAGATAGGTTGGTTATATGATGAATTATGTCAAGATGCGTACAATAGACTAAGCACCTTAGGATCGTGGCAAGGTTAAACGGGTGTAGAACATATTGCTACAATACTAAAGAAAGACTTGAGGAGTAAGAATAGATTAACTTGGACCCAACAACTCATGTTAAGCAACCTAGTTGGCCTAGGAATCCAATAAATCTCTTCAACTCCCAAACATGACCAAGACGCATTTTAAAATCGTTAGACTGACGGCGATACATCACGGGCCAACGAACGGGCCAACATTGATAATATATGCTAGCAATTATTATTTTGAGCTATTACAATGATTGGAGAGGTATGTATAATGGTCGTCTAAGGATTTAAAACGCGATCCATAACGAGCAACAATACGTGCGCGGTGATCCATTGAATCTTGTTGTACAATTTTTTATGTTTTTTGATAAGACGTTATGATAAGCGCCAACAATGCTAGATTTTGCAAAACTAGGGGTCCTTCTAGAATCCTTGCAAATGTTCACAGAGAAAGCAAACTTAACGGATTGATTTCAACCAAGAGCTGGTTAGAAGATGAATGACTCTTAGATCGAACTTGGAATCTTTGATGGTCACTCGTAGATACCAAGACGACTCACTCCAGAATTAACTTGACTTGATTATGGCTAATCCAATGAATCGATTTTAACATCAAACCTAAAACAAGGTTGGAAAGAAACATAACACCCAAAGAGTTTCAATCACAAGGTTTTTGTATTCCACCCTGTTTTAAAAATGAATATTACATGCCTTTATATAGGCCAAAAAGATAACCATAACATAATAAAGTTCACCCGCTACAAATTACTAATAAATGTTATTAAATACAAATTGAAGAAAAATAAGGCATTCATAAATTGTCTTAATTGGTAGTTCAACTACCGAAGGCATCTTCTAATCACTTTTCAATGTCAGCCACTCCGATATTTTCTTGATTTGATACTTGAATCTTTTCTATATTCCTTCTTGTAATTGCTCCTTCGAGTCATTGCAAATGATCAGCTGTCGGATTTGTATCATCCCCCTTTCTTTAAAAGGATTTGTCCACGAAGTCGATATTTCCTTATCAATAAGAATTGAATATTGTTTTTTTTTTTACTACATTTTTTTTCATTCTCTGTTTTTTTTTTCTACTAACATACTTTTTTTTCTCTTGTTTTTTTTTTTATATCAACTGAAATTGAAAGAGTCAAAAAAAAAATTTGATAGAAAAAAAATAAAGTAAAGATAAGCGCCATACGATGTTAGATTTTGCAAAGCTAGAGATCCTTCTAGAATTCTTGCAAAATTTCACAAGTAAACTAACTTAAAAGATAACCATTGCTTGATTTTGCAAAGCTAGAGGTCCTTCTAGAATCCTTGCAACATTTCACACATAAAGCTAACTTAACGAAATAAAGATATTTCATCTCTAGAGCCGGCCAAAGATGTCGACCAAATGCTTTGATACCAAATGATAAGCGCCAACAATGCTAGGTTTTGCAAAGCTAGAGGTCCTTCTAGAATCCTTGCAAACGTTTACAGAGAAAGCTAACTTAACGGATTGATTCCAACCAAGAGCTGGTTAGAAGATGAATGACACTTAGATCGAACTTGGAATCTATGATGGTCACTCTTAGATTCAAAGACGACTCACCCCAGAATTAGCTTGACCAAAACTAATTCAATGAATCGATTTAAACATCAAACCTAAAGCAAGGTTTGAAAGAAACATAACACCCATAAGGGTTTCAACCACAAGGTTTTTTTTGTATTCCACCATAGGCCAAAAAGATACAAATCAAACCTAAAGTTCAACCACCCGCTAAAAATTACTAATAAATGTTATTAAATACAAATTAAAGAAAATAAAGCATTAAATACAAATTAAAGAAAATAAGGCATTCATAAATTGTCTTAATTGGTAGTTCAACTAATAAGTCTTAATTGGTAGTTCAACTAATAAAGTCATCTTTTCTGTATTCCTTCTTGTAATTTCTTCTTCGAGTCCATGCTGATCAGCTATCGGATTTGTATCACGTTATAATAAATTAGTATTTTTATCTATGTGTTGCAGTAAATGTCATTGTAAAAATTGTTTCTTGTATCAATTTTTAAGACTTTCTAATTTATCAGAGCTAGAGCTAGGTTTCGTTCCTGGGACCTAAGGATTATGGGCCCACTACGCTTCTGCTACACAACTCTGATTTGTTATAAAAAAGGATGAACAATTGTTATCTGTGCTCCAGAGTGATTTATGGTTGTTATCTTCCCATTGAGCTTATTTGCTTGTATTGTGCATGATACAGTATGTGTTAGCTCGACGTGTTTGACTGTGTGTTCTCCCTATCTAGCATGTTTATCTACATAGAGCTAGGGTGTAAGAGATAGGTTGGTTATATGATTAATTGTGTCAAGATGCGTACAATAGACTAAGCACCTTAGGATCGTGGTAAGGTTAAAGGGGTGTAGAACCTATTGCTCCAAGACTAAAGAAAGACTTGAAGAGTAAGAATAGATTAACTTGGAGCCAAAAGCTCATGTTAAGCAACCTAGTTGCCCTAGGAATCCAATAAATCTCTTCAACTCCCAAACATGATCAAGATGCATTTTAAAATCGTGAGACTGACGACAATATATAACGGGCCAAAGCTGATAATATATGCCAGCAGTAATTTTGAGCTATTACAACAAAAATAGTCAAGATGGCCAAGTTTGTCCAAGACTCCAATTTCAAGTAGTGGTTTGAAAGGGCGCATGGGTTCAAATCTCATTCTTGACATGAATTTTTTATTACGAGATCCAATGATTGAAGAGGTATAATTTTTATATGGTTATAATAATATATAATATTAAAGATATTATAATAAAATTTGTATTTCAACCCATGTGTTGCAACAAATGTCATTGTAAAACTATCTTCTTTATCCATCTAAGGAGCCATGTTTTAATCCTAAGACCTGTGGGTTATAGGCCAACAACACTTCCGCTATGCCACTCTAAGTTGTGAGAAAGGATGATGAGTTATTGTTATCTATGCTCCAGGGTTATTTATGAATGTTATCTTCCAGTTGAGCTTGTTTGCTTGTATTGTGCCTAATACACTATGCGTTAGCTCCATGTGTTTTACTGTGTGTTCTCCCTATCTAGCATGTTTATCTTCACAGAGCTAGGGTGATAAAGCACCAAAAATGCTAGATTTTGCAAAGCTAGAGGTCCTTCTAGAATCCTTACAAACGTTCACAGAGAAACCTAACTTAACGAATGATTTCAACCAAGAGCAGATTAGAAGGATGAATAACTCTTAGATCGAACTTGGAATCTATGATGGTCACTATTAGATTCCAAGACGACTCACTCCAGAATTAGTTTGATCATGACCAATCCAATGAATCGATTTTAACATCAAACCTAAAACAAGGTTTGAAAGAAACATAACACCCAAAGGGTTTCAAACACATGGTTTTTGTATTCCACCATGATTTTAAACTTGAATATTACATATTTTTAAATAGGTCAAAAAGAAAATTCAAACCTATTGTAGTCGAACTACCAACTGCAAACTACAAACAAAAGCTATTAAAAAGAAAATAAGGAATGACATAAATAGTCTTAAATGGTAGTTCAACTACCAAAGACAAAAAATCTTCAAATCACATTGTGATATTTATTGCCACTAAATTCTTTTCTTGTAATTGCTCCTTTGGATACATAAAATTGATGAGTGGTTGGATTCATAACATAGGGTGTAAGAGTTAGGTGGGTTATACGATGAATTAGGTCAAGATGTCTACAATAGACTAAGTACCAAGGATCGTGGCAACGTTAAGCGGGTCTAGACACTATTACTCCAAGACTAAAGAAAGACTCGAGGAGTCATAATAGATTAACCTAGAACCAAAATCTCGTGTTAAGCAACCTAGCTAGTCTTGGAATCCAACAAACTTCGTCAACTTCCAGACATTACCAAGACGCATTTTAAAACCGTGAGGTTGACGACGATACATAATGGACCAAAGCGGATAATATATGCTAGCAATGATATTGAGTTGTTACAAAAAAAATAGTCAAGATGGCCGAGTTGGTCTAATACATAAGTTTTAGGTCCTAGTCTGAAAGGGCATGGGTTTGAATTCTCATAGGCCTCAAGGGAGGCTCTATAGTCTACTTTGTTCGAAGGGAGGATTGTTTGGAAAGAGTCCCACATTGGCTAATTTAGGGAATGACGATGTGTTTAGAAGTAAGGAATTAAGCCTTTTGGGAACCCAGAGCAAACTAGCTTATGCTCAAAGCCTCTGGTACCTTCTATATATTAATGTTGGGATTAGTTACAAGTTTGCATTTGATCCAAATTTATATTATTTTTTTAGGAATATGTTGGAATGTGTTCTTATGTATTAATAGGTTTTTGGTTCACTCCACCTAATCTATTCGGTTTCCTCTTCATGTATTGTTAACCTAATATGTTTCCTCCTCATGTATGGTTAACCTAATCTGTTCAGTTTCCTTCTTCATGTATTGTATGGTTAGCCTAATCTGTTTAGTTTCCTCTTCATGTATGGTTACCTGATGCTATGAAGGGTCCTACCCCCATTTCGAATTTTATATATGTTGCTACGATGGTAGCAATGAGAATTTTTCTTGTCACTCGACTTCTTCCGCCTTTGATAGTTTGAATAACAGTACTATTTGGAGCCACTTTAGCTCTTGCTTAAAAATTATTTCATTTGATTACTCATGCTTATTCGAAAGCACCTTTGTTTTTAGGATATGGGTCCATGATATTCTCTAGATAAAAGTCAAAATTTAGTTCTTATCGGGTTTAACAAAGAAATACTTTTTTTATTAGGTACATTTTCTCTTTGTTGTATTCCACCCTTTCTCTTTGTGGTATTCCACCCTTTCTCTTTGTGGTATAATACTCCTTGGTCCAAAAATGATGCCCTTTAGTGTTCCTGATTTGTGTACTAAGACTACTTTTTAGTATCCTTATGAATTAAATAATGACTACTTTTTAGTATCCTTATGAATTAAATAATACTATGCTATTTTTGATATTGTGTTATCCATATTTACTTTGTTTGTTGCGGTCATAGGAATTTAGTTCACTCAATTCAATCGAGAAGCAATTGATTAGAATATATTAGACAAAAGGTTAACTCCGTCTATAAATTTGTTACATGAAAGTTCACGGATTCTGAAAATTGTTTGAATTTGTGAAAAATGCAATTTTTACGGTGAATATAGCTTATTTTGGAATATTTATAGTGTCTTTCTTCTATAATCCCGTTTATTCATCTTCACAAAATTTGAATTTTCGTTATTCATTTGTTAAAAGTTTTACGAAAAATTTTCTTCTATAAGCTCATATTGTCATTAACATTAAAATTTTATTGTGGGATCTCATACAACAAAATTTATAGAATTGGAAGACTTTGTATATCAGAGCCAGGTTTCGATTTTTGGACTTGTGGGTTATCAGCGCACCACGCTTCCACTACGCCCCTCTGATTTACTAGAAAGAAGGATTAGCTGTTGCGATTACTGATCCAGGGTAATTAATAGATGTTATCTCGTCGTTGAGCTTGTATTGTTCATGATACAAGATGTGTTAGCTCAAGGTATTTGACTGTGTTTTCTCCTGGGGAGCATGTTTATCTGCACAAAGTTATGGGGTTATATTTAGGTTGGCTAGACTATGACTTAGGTGAGGATTCCTTTAGTAGATTGAGCACCTTAGGATCGTGATCGACAATTAGAGGGTCTAGACCTTAGTGCTCCCATACTAAAGAAAGACTTGAGAAGTCGAAATAGAGTAACTTGGAGGCAGAATCCCGTGTTAAGCCACCTAGCTAGCCTCGGAATCCAATAAACCTCATCAACTCCCTGATATGACTAAGATGTATTTTAAAATCGTGAGGCTGACGACAATATGTAACGGGCTAAAGTGGACAATATCTACTAGTGGCGGACTTCAATTGTTAAAAATATAAAACTAAAAAATAAGTAGTTAAGATGGCCGAGTTGTTCTAAGGTACTAGTTTCAAGCCCTAGTTCAGAAGGGCATGGGTTCAAATTACATTCTTGATAAGATTCTTTTATAGTAGATCTCACATTAGTTAGCTTGAGAACAAAGTATAAATTCATTCTCCAAACCACGACGATTGTGGAGCTCTCATTATCGGTTTAAGCTTCTCTTATAAAGTCGATTTTGGGTCTCCTACTCTCAGATTTCTTCCAAGTTCGATAGAAATTCTAGTTCCAATAGTTTCTAAATCAGATTACCCACAAGTTCTATGAATGAATATATGAATGAATAGAGAAAACTCGAAAATCCAATCCAAGGATACACGATAATTCACCGAGTAAGAACAATCCCAATAAGTTTCTCGACCTCCAAGTAATATTTCCATGGAAGACCACGAAGATAAACAACCTCAAGAATGTGCCCAATTGAACGAAATCTGTTATGGGTTCAAATTGGGGGTAAATGTAAAATTCCTATCTACGACCCCTTTTTATTCAAATTGAGGATTCCTTTAGCTTCAAGGGAAGAAGTTGAGTAACTTTGATGAAGGAATTGAGAGTTAAAACAGTGTAGAACAAGCTACCCAAGAGATCGATTTTCTGGTGTTTCGGGTAACTTGCAAACTGAGAACGATTTCTAAAAATCAAGGTCCCACACTCAAAGACGTTCCTCCAAACAAATTTCTTAAGCTTGAGGGAAGAATAAGGAAGAAGTTTCGTAAAGGAATCGAGCCTTGAAAACTCCTAGAATCGGCTACCCAATAAGAAATCCTCTGTTCTTACTCCGACAAGAGCACTAATTTTGGACGAACTTTGGAGGCGAATATCTTAGGCTACGATCAACGAGAAGGTTTGAAACCAATCCCCTAGCTCTTCCTTGTAACACCATCTTTAAGTTTCACGAAAAAATCGATGAGAGAAACGATGTAATCGGAGTTGGAGAATCACACTTTTAGATAGCAGCGACGCGAAAAATGCGCGTCTTCTTCCAGTCAAGAGGAAGAAGACGATGGCCAGATCAACTGAACCGGCCATGTCAACTCAAAACCTGATATTTCCTTATTTTTTCTTACTTTTAACCTTTTTCCAGACCGGTTCTATTGAAAAACTATATGATTTCATAAACTAGACACAATAAGAAGTATGTGAAAGAAAATTTGAGGTAATTCGGATATCGGAAGCTCAAGAAAGGGAATCCCGAACATTGATAATGAGGTAAGTAGCCAGCTTAGAATTTTTTATAAGAAATACTTGTAGGAATCGCTTGAATTATCATATGAACCCTAAACAAAGTATGAATTAAGGATATATGAAAAAAAACTCAAAGAACCGAGAGTTAAGACCTTGAACCGATCAAATTACTCGAGATTAAATTAATATTAAAATAACCAACTAAATGAATTCATTTGCCTACGAAATTTTAATACTTAGCATATTATAGTACTTTGAGGTTATGTATGAAATTTGGTAGTCATTGGATAAGGATACGTAGGTAAACCAAGGAACGGTGTAGAATGACCATAATGCCCCTAAGGTAAGCTACCTTTAGTTCATGACCTAGATGACCTTCAAATGATATGAAACTTTGTACTAGATCTTATTTTATGATGTTTGATGATGTTGTGAAGTTTTAAATCCATTAGAAGATGTTAAGTAGCAAAACAAAGAATTAGGGGTAAAATGACCAACATGCCCCTAGGACTACTTATAATATTTGAAGTTCTAGACGTGTCCCAAATGACCTACTATTTTCAATAAGACCTACTCTAAAGAAAATTAGGATAAGTTCAATGTTTCAAGTTGATTGGAGCATGCTTAGAACCTAAACAAAGTTAGGACCTAAGAAACGCCCAAATGATGCCTCAAGATTCAAGACCCTTCTAGAACCCTCTAAGAAATTCATTAAGAATCCTGACTTTCTAGAATAATTCATGCTAGTTATTATGATTGGTTCATATGATCACGAATGCATGTTACAACTTATGCCTTGAGGAATTTAGAACCCTAGAAAGTTACAAGATTGAGAACCACGAATGCATGTTACAACTTATGCCTCAAGGAATTTAGAATCCTAGAAAGTTACAAGATTGAGAACCCAGAACAATTCCACACAAGCTCTGCAACTACCCAAGTAAGAAGAATGCTAGGTACCACTCAAGGATAAGGGACCAAGGTCCTCAAACACAGAAACTCAAGAATGCTAAGTAGTACTCTAATCATGTCCAAAGTAACCCATGAACTCCCACCACACAGTGCTTTCTAAGGCCCAAGTTTCCTCTTTCAGGTGGGATGCCCTGTCTCACAGTCCTACATTTTTTACCGTGCGGCGTCGTGATTCTGACACGCTCACGACCAGCCTTAAGGGAAATTAAGCCCCATATATATTTTTCGCCCCGACTTTGTGGCTTCGTCGGACCTTAGGCGAGGTTTGTCTTCGCCCATCGGAAATCGCTTGTGTGGAATCCAAGCTTGTCCAACCACACACACCGCCTGCGTGTGCATGTTCAATCGTCTGCGACACCACCAGCTTGCCTCTACACAAGGCCAAGTCATCCGGCTCGACCTTGCCTCTACTCGGGCCAAGGTCTCTCAATATAACGTCACATCTTGTCTTGTCATCTCGATCCCCATCGACAGGGTCCATATGTCTTGACGCCATCCCGAGTCTCGGGATGTCGTCGGCCATCATAACTCGTTCGGTCATGCCATCGAGAATGGGCCCGCGTGTCTTTCTTCTCATCGGGACTTCCCGAACATCCATCCATCCAGGCTCTATCGAGGCATAGGCCCTCACGTGCCCATGCCTAGTCATTTACGAATACCGTACTGGATAGCGGGTGTATGTAGCAACCTCCGACACGCAGGCTGGGGCGCAATACCGGCACACCCGTGCCGTCTGGTACTGTCCTTCAAAAATCCATTTCAAAGGAAGTTGCCCAAGACACTTGTCTCGACACGCTCGCCCACACTGTGACACACGTATGTGCCACAAGGTAGCTCACTTAGGCCACAGGGCCTAGGGGTGGTGGAGAGCTAACACCATGGTACCCTCTATAGTACATTCTAAGCCATTTTCAATCTTCCAGGCGTAGACATGATTTTGGTGAACGGTCATACGGTGTCGTGCATTGTCCGTCCGATGTCTGATTGACATCAAATTTGGCGAGCATTCATATTTCATATGGACGGACTTAACTCCCGAACCGCATGACCAAATTCCTTCCCAAACCCCGACTTTCGAGGTTAAGGCCCGGGGCCCTACTCGGCCCTTCAACAAGCCTATCTTTTCCCCTCATGTCTATTTTGATGTCGTTGTCTTTGTTTATGTCTCAACTTGTCTTTTAATGTCCGCTTAGCGTTGTGGTGTGTTGGATGATGAATCGTCCTCCTCGATTGCATCATGGCACTCTTCTATATTAGCCCGCCTATGGCTGGATGGACGTCTCTTGAGGGACGCTTCTTTGCTTGTCGCACCGTGAGGGTCACAACCTACTCTCTTCATAGTATGGTTGTGACACTCTGCACCATGTTTCTTTTGCAGGATGTCATGTTTGGCCTCATTTATCTCACCTAGATGAGATGTCCTGCACCATGTTAAGGGTACCCAAAGATTTGCAGGATGCCATGTTCATGTATGCATAGATCACGTGACCTTTATGGTCTATCATGGGGAGTAGTCTAGGGCCACGATGAAACAAGAAGAGAGTAAGTTACCTTAGCCAAGAATCAAGAACCTCTTAAGACCTCTCACAGTACAACATGCACATGACTTAGACTACACTACTTGGAACGCATGAAGCCTTGAGCGTAGGTATTCAGACTGTATCACAGGGCAAGTCCTAGATGAAGGATTATACTACATCGCTTGGAACATAAGAAGCCTTTGATGTAGGTTTTAAGACTATGCCGCTTGGAATGCATGAAGTCTTGGGCATAGGTTTTCAGATAGTATCGAAGGGCAAGCCCTAAGATGCGGGTTACGACTACGTCGCTTTGAATGCATGAAGCCTTGGACGTAGGATGCATGAAGCCTTGGACGTAGGTTAAAACTGTGTCATTTGGAATGCATAAAGCCTTGGACACAGGTTGTCAGGTGCATGGCTAGTGTCGTAAATCCTAGGGGGAGTGTCTTTGTAACACCCCAAAAATGAAAGAAACTAGCGCCAACAAGAATAAGCCGCCTATGTAAAATTCAAAGGATCAAAATGGAAGAAATTAAAAGATTAAGCAAGGAGGAGGATCTTAAGCAAGTCATTCCTATAACCTAACAAGTTACTTTAAGAAGTTAAAGACCTATGGAAAAAGGATTGGAAAGAAAAAAGTGAAAAAAGAAAAAGGTCATTTTGATAATTATCAAGGAACTCTTAGGATTTTTAATTCCTTTAAGGAATTTCTAGATATTAAAGAAGGGAAAATATCCCACAAAAGATGTTTAAAAAGATAATAGATTTTTTAAGAAAAATAATAATAAAATATTCGAAAAGTGGCAAATTACCAAAATACCCCTAAAAAGGTGGATAATTATGAAAATGCCCCTCTAATCAAAATTAGAGCATCTACGGTGACCATCTTAGCAAAATTCTCTAAAATGGGATATGATCTAGAAGACGCACAGATCATCACATCCAACGGCTAGTATTCAAAACTAAAGTCGATAAGGCTCTGATCGGAGTGGGTGATCTCTATTTATTTCCTTTTTTTAATGGACTCTTACTTTTTCTCTCAAAAGAGTTACTGATTGATTTCCTTTTCTTGAAATTATAAGTTCACAATTATCTTCTTTCTTTTAATCGACTCTTATTTTTTCTCTCAAAAGGACTATCGATTGATTTTCTTTTCTTTAGATTATGTTCACAATTTGACCAATTTAATTGATTCTTGAACTACACAGACAGTGAAAGGTTTAATCAATTTCATATCTCCTATTAATACTTTGGCCCTTTTCAATCAATTCTGATTTTTTGCAAGATATCTAAAATCTAAATAATTTAAAAGAAGAAGAGATATACCTTACCATAAGTTGTCTATCTCTTTCCTCTTTCTTATTAAATCTAGTGAAGGTCATTTCCTATTTTTGTTTCATTATGTTGTATAACAACCCTTAGCATTTTCCTTTATATCATATCATTTTATCATAACTTTTCAGGTGTATCGAATTGTGCATTATGACAATCCATCGCTTATCAATCATATCATATCATATATCTCATCATGCCAAACATATGTCATATCATAAATTTACCATGTCTTCTAATGTATCATATAACATTGTATAGCATCATCACATCACAGAATAACATCACCATACATCATACATCATCATCATACAATATAGTTACAACATCATAAATATAAAGAATAAATGACACGTGCAAGGGCCACTAGGCACGTTTCGTCATACATTAAACAAGTCGTCCAACCTATCTGATAGTAAGACCACTTACTTGGTTGCCCTTAGCCGGCGTTCTCCCTAAATTTGAGTACAATTGCTTTTTGTCCCTCAAAATTTCTCCTAGTATTACCGGTCGTCGTTTCCTATTAGAACGTCCATCTCACATCGTTAATAACTACAATTTCTTAACTCAATTTAACATAAATTGAGAGATTGAACCTTATACAAACTTTAATTTCCTTAAACAAGGTCAATTTAAGCTTTAGGATAGTCGAAACGGCAAAAATTGAGCAAAATACCCTTTAACGAGTCGAGGAGCTGGATTAAGAGCCACGAAGCCGAGCCTAGCTGACTGAGTCGTGTAAGCGGAAGAAGTTTCTGGCTGCAGGCGCGACACGTGGTGCAATGAGATGCGAACGCGTGTTTTTCGACGAACGAGTTTTCTTTTGTATTGCCGTTACAAAATTTGTTTGTGTTTCATTTTCCAGAATTATGTATAAATTTCAAATTTACTCCATTTTTGTGCTTGAAATTTTTCTATAAAATCTAGATTTTGATATTCCGGTCGACATCAATATTTTATTCTTCAATAACAACTATAATATTTTATTCGAATGTACACATTTTTATATTAAATGTTTCTATATATTCTTAAAGGATTAATAGACTCTTTGTTAAAGTAGTATTACAGCATGTACACTACTTGTGTAGCAATAAAAAGATTTTATATGATGTAGGTCGAAGGTGATGGATTTGTCTAAGGATTCCGTGCATGAATGAGCTCGAATACTTTTGTTCGACTATTATATAAAGAAAAACCCTCTGATCTGCACCCCAAATACAGTGCGAATAGTTGCATCGGTCTTGAAGCTAAATTTCATGCTCTGGCCAAAAAACCTCGAACGAAAGCTTCCCATAATTGCTTCTAAAGTTGCACCAAAACAATGTTGTCTGCAACAAATTCTCTTTGAATTTCCAGCTGTATTCCTATTTGAACGGAAGCTATGCTCCCGTAAATTAGAAAGTTATGTTAGATGGGCATAAATTCAATTGAAAAATGAAAAAAATTAGAACTATAAAAGCCTATAAAATTACATCGTCAAATGTTCAATTAAATAAAAATTCTTAAATACAAATTTGTGCATAATTCAACTAGTTGAGACAATATATGCTTCAAGGAGGAAGTCAAGTACTATTCAAACTCTCAACTCCACATATTTATAAAAATAAAAAATAAAAAAATCAACTCCAACCTAAAAGAACTTGCGATTAAATCCTTAAAGATAAAAAAAAAATTGTGACTATAATTTTCTAATAATCAAATTCATATTTTCTACGGAAACTTGTATTTTTTTTTCTTTTTTTTTTCATAAATTGAGATAGAAAATGAACATTGATCTAGAACTTTTTTTTTTTATGTTGAATATTGCCTTTCAAATTTGTGAAGTTTTAAAATTCTACCTCCAACCATTAAATAAAAAAAAAACTATCAAATTCATAAATTTAGATATACATAAAAGAATATGGTCGGGTTGAATAATTTTTCATAGTGCAACACCTTTATTTATCTAAATTGTCATTTTTTCGATTTGCAATGGGCCAGTAAAGGTCCGTCTTGATTATTAAGAATCGTATCTTTCCATTAAGAATGTGGAAATTGGCTTGCAAAACATTAGAAGTTATGCAAAAGTAAACAACAAAATCATATTGGGATTATTCTTAGCCTTCATTTTTTATCAACTTAGAATTTGTATGTTTCATTTGGTTTCTTTTGAACCCTATATATATATATATATGAATATGAGGATTGCACTAAACCTGGTTGTGACGCGTGTTCTCTTCTATGCCTAACGTGCATCACTATCACTTGGCGACACGTGTCCTTCACCGGTGTCATGCGCCACCCTTCGGTTCCAAACTTTTTCACTTGCATTACAATTATCACTAATTTATTTTCATATTCCAATTAGTTTCCTATTATTTTCTATTTCCTTTATATTTTCATAACTTTCTTATGTAAATCAAATCAACTAAGTTCGTTCATCATAGTCCTAGAGTTTTAATCTATATTTACAAAAGTATTTTTGTCGTAAATTATTATAAACCATATGAATAAATAATCCAGTCCAAAATTGGTAAAAAATCGTAAATCTCATCCTTCTTGACTTTTGATTCAATTCAACTCCAACTTCCCTCATGAAATTTATGTGAAATATGTTTTAAAAAAAATCGTATTACAAATTTAGAACATAAGTCCAAATAAAACTCTTAGATACGAGGAAAGTTTGTGGACAAGAACCTAAAATTATTACCTCTCAAACTTCATCAAACTTCAAAACTTGATATCTTCAACATTGTGGGAAGCTCTTGTCAAGGGAGTTTGCCAAATTCCAACTCCTAAATCTTAGTTGGAGTAGTTTTCCATCCTTCATTCTCTCTTTCCTTTAAAACTCTAACTCTCTAACGACCCGAAATTTTCTATTTAATTTAAAGTCGCTACTGCATACATATCATGAACATTAAATGCAGAAATACTTCTTTTAAACTTTCATAAAACGTCACATTCATCTTAAAACACAACCTATTCTAGTCTAAGTCTAAGAAAATAATACGACTACCCTATGCACGTGCCATGGTCTCGAGTTGCGATATTGTCGTCAGCCGTACAGGAAGACCTTGCCTTAACCTAAAATAGAGGTAGCACATGAGTTGAGTATTTAAGGAAATACTCAGTAAGTGACCCCACTATTGGGGTTAAATGCAAGAACATGCGAATGCAATGACGGGACCTATCATATTAGTCTATTTTCATATGACACTATCCTAATGGGCAGCTTGGATGTGTACCATATACTCTACACACAGCCCATACGTAAGAGTATGGGCTCACTAGACAGCTCGCACACCACTGGGCCCCTTTTCTTGTTAGGTGAGCTTGATTTGGAAGCTCCTTATGCAAGACACCAATTAGAATCAGTAACCGTCATGGCAGCATTATGTAAAACATAATGATACTTCACCTGCCAAGTGGTGTACGCGTCCGTACCCTTGTGATAGAATATGGGTAACGACCAATGCATGAGCACACATAATGTATGAAGTCTCAATATTTTTCCGTTTTCAACATTATTAAATATAACCCTGCTATTATTTCTCATTCATATCATATCATTTCTCATTTTTCGGTACTCATATCATATCATTTCTCATTTTTCATTTCTCATATCATACATAATTCTAACAGGGTTATATTTCATACTATTTTCGTGATTTCATGTCATTCATATCATGTTGTATACACACAATTTAGGAGACATAACATAAAGTTCCATGCTTTTAACCTAACATGTCATCATATACATATCATAACATAACATATTGCATCACAATATATCATATCATAAACATGTCAATTTATCACATATCTCGTACCATAACATATTTCATATCATTTTCATATCATATGACAACATATATATATATATATATCTGTCATTCACATGTCGTATTATAATCATATCATATCGTAAACTCTTCGTGGTCATATCGTTCCCTAACTTATCATAGGCTTAATGTTCTTATACATATCACAGTCATATCGTTACATGAACATACCTTAGTCATATTGTCACAGGAACGTATCCTAACGCTATCGTTCTATCAATCTATCATAATCCTATCCCTTTCTACCCATAATCTAACTATATTCTTTTGTCAATCTCTCATATTCATAGCACTTCGATACGTAACCTAACCTTAACGTTTCATGAACCTATCTTACTCTTATCGTTACATTACGTTTTGTGCATCCTTCTCGTATCCTATGTCAAACATATCATTGAACACATCGTATCGTAAGTATTATCAAACAATTCACATACTATAACATATACATAACATATCATAAGCATATCAATACATAAACAATTCATACATTCGATACATAACCTAACCTTAACGTTTCATGAAACTATCTTACTCCTATCGTTACATTACGTTTTGTGCATCCTTCTCGTATCCTATGACAAACATATCATTGAACACATCGTATCGTAAGTACTATCATACAATTCACATACTATAACATATACATAACATATCATAAGCATATCAATACATAAACAATTCATACATTCGATACATAACCTAACCTTAACGTTTCATGAAACTATCTTACTCCTATCGTTACATTACGTTTTGTGCATCCTTCTCGTATCCTATGTCAAACATATCATTGAACACATCGTATCGTAAGTATTATCATACAATTCACATACTATAACATATACATAACATATCATAAGCATATCGATCCATAAACAATTCACACATATCAATATATATGACACGTGCAGAACCCCAGGGCATGTGTCAACATCAAATATAACCATGCCTATAGTAAGACCACTTACTTGGATGATCTTAGCCGAAGTTCTATATAACTCCAAATTAGCTTGCTGTCGTCCCTCAAATTTGTTCCCACTTAATCCAACCCGTTTCACCCTATTAAAGATGTTCACCAAATTCATTCAATAATTCTAATTCCTAAATTTAGTTAAGTATTTAACAAATTCTTAATAATTCAATTTAGATTTAATATTTCTTGGATATAACTATGTCTAACCATACAATGCCTACTAGCATACCATTTATTAGATGGTGTAATTTCATAATATATTTGATAATTACTTCATAAATGAGGATATATGTTTGTTATTATATTCACTATGATCAACAATTTAATACTTTTGAGATCTTTTTTCTCTCTCTTTTCTCCCTCGGTTTTTTCATTTTTTTTTTCTGTTTTCTGTGTTTTATTTTATTCTCTGTTTGTGTTTTTCATTCCGTCCACATTGACCAATTTTTAATAAGTCTTGCTCTCATTTTCTCATTTTTTTTTAGTATTGGCCATTCTATTTATATTTTTTTTTTTCTTTTCCTTTAATTTTCTGTATGGGCCAATTTTTTTTTTTTTTTTCTTCCAAATCTTCTTTTTTTTCTTATTGGTGTATTTGTTACTCTATTCGGATCCCCCATTACTCATTAATGTGATTTAATGTGATTATTAGAGTTAGTATAAAATTATTTGCATTTAATTTCTAAGTCAAAAGGTAAACAATTGTAACAATTAAGAGAAGATGTATAATTGACCGTATTAAAAATTAAATTATGATAAAAGAAAAGGAGATCTGGAATATAATTTACCAATAAATCTATCTCCTCTAAATCTCCAATACGTCCATGTAATTCTGGTGAGACATTTCTGTTTTTTTTTTTCTTCTTTCCTTCCTTTTTGTTTCTTGTAGGAACTTTGAAAAGATGGGTTGAGAAGGGAGGGAAATGAAATCGTTCTGTCTCTCTTCTTAATTAATTAAATGATTTTATTTTATTTAATTAACGGATTTTTTTTTCATTTTATTTTATTTATTTGTTTATTTATTTATCTATTTTTTGGGTTATTACACTTATCTTTTTTTTTCTTTTTTTCTTTTTCCAATTCTTCACTATTATCTTTAATATTTTTCTTAAGTTTCCAAGCTTTTTTAATTTTGATTTATTATTATTATTATTATTTTTCGTAAGAATTATTCTCTTCTACCACATCTTAAAATTTGATTTTTTAAGTCTCTCAATAAAATCTCTCAAGTTTGAACTTACAAGAAAAAATCAGAAAATTAATTCTTATCAAGACTCGAATGTTAAAAATTCTTCCTTCTTTAAAATCTTTCGATCCTAAAGGTACTTATGTCTGATTCCCAGGGTAGAATATCCACATGTTCATTTTTCTTGCTCATGTTGCTAAGTTGCCTCGATGGTAACTTTATCGAATTGTGACTACAGACGTTTGCTCATTACACATCCTCCTATGGATATTGAAGTCGTACCAAAACTTACAATCCTCTTCGGAATCTGTCACGACCAAATTTTCGAGACTTTGAAACTCGGACCGTGACCAAAAAGACGAAAGCGAAAAACAAAAAAGAAAAAAAAAAAAAGAAAGAAAAGAAGAGTAAAGGATAATAATGTCAATTAATAAAAACAAAAGAAAGAGAAATTTTTTTAAAATATTACAAAGGGGATTCAAATTTTAAAAGTAATACAAAAAACTCCAAAAGACTGAAAAGGAACTGACCCTCCGGAACGACTCCCTTTGTGACCGCACAGCTCTCGAACGCTTCTCCACTTCAACCAGCAGTCAGCGAACACGTGAAAAAGATAGAAAAACTGGGATGATTATAAAAAATTATACCTAGTAACCCACCTACTTGTAGGCTCTCATCCCATCCTAAGCTTAACAGATTCCAACGGATTTTTCTTTAGCTCTAGGACGTTTGGTTCTAGTCTTAGCTCCTTGGGGCTTGCCCCTTGAAACTTGCCCGTTGAGGCTTCTTTTGACTTCGTCCTTTCACTTAAACCCTAAGAGTTCCCTTATGTCGAACTGTGTATAACTGTTGAGTTTTGTGGTGGATTTTCGTTCCCTTTAATAGATTCTCAAGCCCACTTCCAAGGGTCATGGATGGTGATTACTTCAATAATCGTTTGTAATTTCTATTAACAAGGCTCTAGAAGAAGAATTATTCCTAACCCTTCTATTACCTTCAAGTATCCTTGCAATGGAGCTAGAGTATTAAAGAGAAATACATTGTTCTCTCTCTTCTCCCAAATTAGAGAACAACTATGTATGTAAAGTGGCATATTAAACAAACATGTAAATCATTAACAACAACTCTTTAATAAACTAAAATCACTTCGTCAACATACTTAAACTACATAAAACTCTGTCGCTTCCCCTATAAAGTTTAGCTTTCCATGCAAGCTGAATTAAATAGAGGAACCCACATCTCAATCATATAAAATTGATAGAATATGAAAAGAGAGTAAGGAATTAGAGATTTATTCAGTTTTGTTGCTGTTATTCAATGGAAGTTCCCTTCCCTTGAGCTCTCAAGTCCACCTCTTTGCCCTAATCGATCCATCTTCATCTTCTTTTCCTTCTGCTATTACAACGGCTGGATTAGGGTTCTTTTTCTTCTTTTCTGATTGGACAGCAGTTCACAGCAGCAGAGGCCGTTGCTGTCTAATCCAAAAATCTGATTTCTAAAGTGTAGCTCCCCTCCTTTTTTAGGTTTTCTTTTCATTTTATAATGTTTGTTTCTTCTCATTTAGGGCTGGAAAGGATAAAATCATCCACCTAGGATGTTTCTTATTTGGTAGTCAATGACTCACGTGAATTGCTGATGTGGTTTAAAATTTTCATGTCATCCCCGAAAAGTTTGCGTTCCGAATTGCTTCAGCATTAGGGTCACCAATTTATTTCCAGATTTGCAAGCAGTGTTATTTCCAGATTTGCTATAGTATCCTGGTTCAGATAAATGTTTTTTGAATTTTACCAAATAACTCAATTAAATGTACAATTAAGCTCGATTTATGCAAATTGATTTTCTTTTGATATTAAACCACAATTGACTATTTCACGTATACTAATTAGAATAAAAGGAGCAATTAATGAGAAAATGATGAGTATGAGTGCAAAATTAACTCCAAAGACTTGATATAACTCTACTTTTGGAGAGTTATCACACCCTCAAACTTAAGAGATTGTTCATCCTTGAGTAATCATTCTCTCCACTCTCATTTCCTTTTTCATTTTTTCTCATTAACAAATTTTTTTCTTCTATGTATTTTTATGTTTGTAGAGTATTCATCGAAGGCATGATTTAGATCACATTCCTTATATTACTTCCTAAACTCAGTTTTTCCCTACAATTCACCCTACACTTATAACTAAATCTTATAAGAAAAATAACACAATCCTTATTTCAACTGTATTTCCCAAAACACTTTTAGAATTAGACTTGGTTTCATTATTTCATTAATTTTCTCTTATCCTAACATTTTTTTCTCTCAAGAATCATTCAAGTCAACCACCTATTCTCTGGGTGCCTCCACTTGTGGTGCAAATCACCTAAATCTTCAAGGGATGACTATATAGGCTAAGACTCATTCTTTCTTACCTCGACTCTCTTGCTAGCATCCGGTAGTTTTCAGTACGGCTACATTTGTGATGCAACTCACCTGAACAATAAGGATAGCTTTCTCTTCTTTTTTTACATCCCCATTACCTTCCATTCAGACACCTCCATTGGTGATGCAGATTGCCTGACAACGAGCAGTTGGGACAATTTGTTTGCTTTCTCTTTTTTAGGTCTTGGGTATCAATTTCCTTTTTTCTTTTTTTTGTAAATCTTGCATTTTGCATGGGGTGGTAGAATTGTTTTAATACCCCCAAACTTAAACTAGTCATTGTTCTCAATGAGAATTGGTGTGAGTGTGGAATCATTCTTAAAAGTAGATTGAGGTGTGAAAGCTCTTGGTTATTGTTTTTATTGAGAAAATGGTATAAGGTTGGGTGAATTATGAGAATTTTTGCTGATTAAGATAGATTATAATAGATTGGATCCTCACCTTAACTTTCATGAATACTCATTTCAATTCCAGGTTTAATTTTCTTAATCTTTTTTATTCGAGTTATAAATTTAATTTTAGAGAAACACATCACTCACCTTACTGTTTATTTATCCTATTGAAGTATTTTAGATTGGATCCCTAGTTCTTTCACAAAACATCCCTACTGCATATTAAAAAATGCATGATATATTACCCTATCTAATAAAGCTAATGTTTCTAGGGTGCATGCATGGACATAATTAAAAATTATATGCAGTCAATAAAACAAAAACTGATAACAAAATATGAATACATGCTTCTAATTAAGATAATAAGATTGTAAAGGGTGTGTTTAGAAATTTCTCCAGAAAACTTTGAAATATTGCTGTTGTAAATCTTGTATATGTCCAACTGCTGCAGCATATGAATTATGATGTCTAGTAGCCCCTTTCTTACCATTTCAAGCTTACCCGAGAATGCACAAGGATTATTTTCTGTTTATTTCCCTTTTTCATATGAATTTTTTTCCTTGGATGGGTTAGCAAATCATTTAGGATGTTCCTAAAAAAAATTCTTTCGTGGTGCTGCCTTGGCATGTAGTTGCATGAGAAAGTGCACAACATTTAAATAAAATAAAACCACATGTAAAAGAAAATGAACAAGACAACTATGTGGCAACGTGCACTACAAGAGAATAACATTTGTCATCAATCACATCCTAGTATTCAGTAAATATAATTAGCCTCCCTAATATGCTGAAATTAGTCTTCCTAACCACATCTAAATCCCCCTAATTCATCTACAAAAATTGGCTAACTTCCTTGGAGCATGCTAGTCATTCACGACAAAAAGTAAAATAAAATCTAAAAAACTATCATTCTAAGGAAAGTGAAGATAATTGTTTAAAAATAACTATGCAAGTGCATAAATAAAAAAAAGAAGAAAACCGAACTTGGTTTACTCGAAACTTCATATATTTGTTTGCAAATTGTGACTAGCTCCCTCTTTCTCTTTTCATTTTTTTTAGTTATCCATTGTCAAAGAAATGATGCCCCTTCGAAACTCTCCATCCTGCGGTGGGTGAGAATAATTTCGTGAAGTCTATCTCCATATATCAAATAGTTCTTCTTCTGAGAGGTAGTTCAAGGGTGTGTCATCAATAGATAACTTAATTGATGAATTTATTCTTTTCTCTAATTCCAGTGATTCAAAAAAATCTTGTGAGTTCCTCTAATTCTGCTTGCTGTTTAGTGCAATTATTCCAGCTGCTGTCTTTCTCTTGCGGCTGTTTCCAACTATCAGCTGCTGGATTCTCAGTCAATTTATAAATTGCTGAGCATTCCTCTACTACTGCTGGATATTTCATGTTGTCAAAATAGAGAATGTCAAAATGTTGACTTCACTTAATGGAAAAATTCATGTTTGAATTAGTTGAATATTGAGTGTCAATATATGGTTTAACCAAACTTGCATGTTTGCCAAATAACCCCACAAATTTGAGTGGAATTTTGAGTGTCAAAATTTGGTTAACTCAAACTTGCATGCTTGCCACATAATCCCATGAGTAGAATTTTGAGTGTCAAAAGTTGGTAATCTCAAATTTACATGAGCATGCAAATATGACTGTATAAATGGAGTAATCAAGGTACATGAAATTCTTCTTGGAAAAACTTTGAGAAAATCCCTAAACGATGGGGACTAGGGTATGTTGGTCCAAGTAAAAAAAAAAGGTTCTTCATTTCTGCAATCCTCTCTTAAGCCAACTTCTTCTCATACATGGTGTAGTATTTACTTAAAAACTGTTAAGAATGAGAAATAGAATTGGGATCGAAGGTGAGTGTATTCTCATTGATATTCATAACCTTTAAATAGGATACAAGCTACCCACTAATACGGATAAATAAATAAGGAAAATATAAACTAATTAAATACTGAGAATAAAATAAAATATACTATGAATCAAATCATAAAGGAAAGAATATTAAGATATAATATCTGAGATATATTCCATAACTAAATGTATTCTCCAAATATTATATCTCAGAAGTCCCCCTCAAGTTGGAGAGTGTATGTCAATCACATCCAACTTGTCTTTACGAGTGTAAGTCAATAACACCTAAGTTGTCTTTACGAGTGTAGGTCAATAACACCCAAGTTGTTTTTTAGAAGAGAGTGTAGGTCAATAACACTTTTGTCTTCCCAGTAGTGAAAATAGAGAGTGTAGGTCAATAACACTCAACTTGTCTTTGAGAAGAGAGGGTAGGTCAAAAACACTTTTGTCTTCCCAGTAGTGAAAATATCCATAAAAAAATAGACCGCCTTTGATTGGTTTGCATTTTTAGACTTTCAAGAAATTATTGAATTTCCAAGAAAGATGAAAAACTAAAAAATAGACCGCCTTTGATTGGTTTGCATTTTTAGACTTTCAAGAAATTATTGAATTTCCAAGAAACATGCAAAACTTAGAAATAGACCGCAATGATTGACTCGAGGATTGGTAACTTGTCCCATTTAATTTGATTGGAACAAGTGAATATCCTCTCTGATCAATTCTTGATCCATGCATAAATGATTTACTCCAAGATGGGTACTTTTTTCTATTTAATTTGATTGGAACAAGTGAATATCCTAGCTGATCAGAGTGATGATTATAATAAGGATGTGTTAAATAAACATCCGAAGTTTTGAAGTTGGATAATAACACCAAGATCGGTACTCTGGATGAGTTGAGAGGTTGTGAAAGAAAATACGAACATCTTGAATATGCCACCTTTGAGCTTGGTGAGAAATTTGAAGATGCTTATAAAGTATTCTTGATATTGGATGATCGACGACGGTAAAGGTTTCACTGATTGAGTTAGGGTTTGGGTTTAGGTTTAATACTCCCCCTTGGACTCTGATACCAAGGGGGTATTAGGAATACCAAGATCGGTGCTATGATATTAGGAATACCAAGATCGATGCTTTGATACCATGTTAAGAATGAGAAATAGAATTGGGATCGAAGGTGTGTATTCTCATTCATATTCATATCCTTTAAATAGGATAAAAGCTACCCACTAATATGGATAAATAAGGAAAATATAAACTAATTAAATATTGAGAATAAAATAAAATATACTACGAATCAAATCATAAAGGAAAAAATATTAAGATATAATCTCTGAGATATATTCCATAACTAAATATATTCTCCAAATATTATATCTCAACAAAAATAATGTCTTCACATATACTAAATTCCTTCCAAGTTTAGTCACCCACCAGATTCCACAATCTTGTTCTAAGGCCAGAGTATAGTAGAGAAGACACTAGTGGTAGTTCGAAACTGATTCGTGAAGAAAACAGAATTAAAACAAGAAAGGAATTTGGACTAAAAAAGGTTAGTACTCAAACTCCTTGAGTTTTAATGCTTTTGAACATGCTTGCTAATTTACTAAAATTGATGTACTTAGAGTGCCTAAGATCCAAATTGCTTAGGCATATGTGATATTAACCCCATCACGGCGAACATCAAAATTGTAAACCGCTCATTCAATGAGTTTTTAAAGGTCTTTATGACAGCATATCCTCTATTTATTGATGGAAATTTCAAAATTGTAAACCAATTTTTACTTACTATGAATGAAATAATAAGAAGTAATGTCATCATAACTTTCTTACCTTTTTTATTTAAGTGTATACATAATTATCTAGTGGGACTGTTACTTACGCATTATTAGTTTAAATCTAAGATATGGTATGACATTTAGATAAAATTTTGCTGTACCACTCTAGGAGTAGAAAGTTTAAACGACAAATTTTCCAAATCAAGAATTTCATAAACTTTGACGTGAAGGATAACCTTGTACTATTCTTACGAATGATGAGGTCCCCCCAACCAAAGTGCAATTATGACGAACACATTGTTCATTAAACCAATTCCTTTTTTTTTTTACCAAAAAACATCTCCACTAACTTGTCCATATTTGTGGTCAAAATGGCACCAAAACAACCTAGAAATCCAAAAATTTTCTTTAAAACTCTAGTTGTAATTATCTTCAGTGCGAAGTACGTGCCCGCCCATATCATCATTTTTTGACTTGCAATGAACAATTAGAGTTGAAGCAGTCATCTCATTTAAAATAGTCACTTTCCATTAGGTGAACGATAATTGAACCTTAGATTCTGTAAAACAAAATGTCATCATATTGTTCGATGTTAAAGCAACCAACACGATTAAACAGAATATGCTTAGAGACTTCATTTTCTTCTCGAAGATCGCTCTCCCTTTTTTACAAACGTATTTGGATACTATCTCTTATATATACATAAATATAGCAAAACTGAGGTGGTAAGTAGTTATATTTTAACCACAATTAGTTAAAAGTGTTGTGTATCTTTCATATCTTCTACTGTTAGCTTTTGTAATTTTCTTAGCACTCATCAACTGTTAGCTTTTGTAACAACTAATTTTGTATTTTATTAGACTCGAAGTTTGCTGCCTTCAGAGATCGCCAAAACTTGGGGCCTGGTAAGTCTCCGAATGGTTTTGAATCTAGAAGTTCGTCCTTTCAAGATTTCGTCTCGACATTTGTGTCGTAGTTTGTTGAAACATGGACTTGTAGAGATGCATCGTGTTGGGAGCCAAAAGTTCTTTTTTTCGGAGTCTGTGTTGAGGAGGAATTTGAAGATGAGAGCCATTTGGGACTTGTTACAAGAAGACTTTTTAATACTCAAGTTATGGAGAATGATGTTGATGATCAAAGAGAACCTATTTCACAAAAGGTGTTTAGTTATGGGGACTCTTTCTAGTTTTGTTATTGATAGTTGAAGTAGCACCAATGTAGTAAGTATCATGTCAATCAAAAGGTTGTAAATTCCAACCCTACATCATCCTAAACCTTACAAGCTTCAATTGTTCAATGACAATGCAACAATGAAGGTAGTTTCTCAAGCTTTAATATCTTTTGCTTTGGAAAAATATAAAGATGAAGCTCTTTGTGATGTGTTACCAATGTTTGATGGTGATATATTGCTTGGCCGACCATGACAATTTGATTGGAAAGTCATGTATGATGGTTATTTGAATAGGTACTCTTTTATATAACATGGTACAAAAACCACTCTTGTACCTTTGAGTTCTGTAGATGATTTTGTTGATCAATTGAAGTTGGAGTTTGAGGAAAAAGAATGAATGAAAAACAGGAATTGAGTGAAAAGTTAGGGAAAAATTAAAGAGACAAAAATAGTGAAAAGAAGAATGAAAAAAGAGATGAAATTGAAAAGAAAAAGAAGAAAGTGAGTTGTTTGGGTAGAGTTGGAAAGGTGAGAAGGGTAATGTTTTTATAAAAACCATCTTTGTACTTATGTACAAGGAAGGATATTTGGTCTCTAACGATAACAACATGTATTTTCCTAACATTGTTTCAATCTTTTTTTACAAGAATTTGAGAACGTGTTCCAAGATGAAGTACCTAAAGGACTACCTCCCATTAGAGGTATTGAATATAAAATAGACTTAATTCCGGGGGCTGTCATTTCTAATAAGCCAGCTTATAGTGCCAACCAAACTGACACCAAAGAAATTCAGAGGCAAGTAGAGGAGCTCATGGAGAAGGGATATATACGAGAAAGTTTGAGTCCATGTTCTATACAAGTCTTATTGGCTCCAAAGAAAGATGGAACATGGCGCATGTGGGTTATTTGGATTGTATGAATGGCTTGTTATGCCTGTAGGGTTAACTAATGCTCCTAGTACATTTATGTGCTTAATGAATCATGTTTTGAGAGAATATTTGAGAAAGCATGTTGTTGTGTATTTTGATGATATTTTAATTTATTTTGAAGACTATGCATGAGTTTTTGCATGGAAAAAGTTAACTCTCTTAGCTTCATAGTCGGTAAAAATGAAGTAGAAGTAGATGAAGAGAAAGTTAAAGCAATCAGGGATTGACCAAGACTTTGAAACTATTTATACATCTTGTCTTGCAAAAATAGATGTGGATGATTATGACGTGTTTCATGAATTTTTATTTAAAAAAAGTAACAGTCCCACTAAACATATTATGTATCATTTAAATAAAAAAGGTAAGAAAGTTATGGTGACATCACATTTGGTAATGTTTATACTTATTATTTGATTGATAGTAAGTAAAAATTAGCTTACAATTTTGAAATTTCCATTAATAAATAGAGGATATGGAGTCATAAAGACGTTTAAAAACTCATTGAATGTGCGGTTTACAATTTTGAAGTTCGTTGAAACATGGACATGTTAGAGCTCCATCGTGCTGGGAGCAAAAAGTTCATTTTTTTCGGAGTCTGTCATGATGTTTGGACCAAAATTCTACCAAACTAGAGCTGTAGAGATTTAGAAACCCAAAGTTCGTCCGTTCGTCATGCTCTCTCGACTTTTTGTCTGAAGTTCGTCCTTAGAAACATGATCCATCATTCTTAGAAACCTGAACTTTGTGGCTTGAAGAGCTTGTTTCGTCTAGACTTTGACCTGTTTGAGCTTCGGAGAGTTAGAAACCCAAAGTTCGTCCTTTTTAGATCTATTCTCGACACTTGTGTACAATTTAGACATTTTCATAGTTCGGACAAAGGTTCACCCAAACTTCGTCCTTTCTAACCCTTTTCAAGCTATGGAGAGTTAGAAACTCAAAGTATGTCCTTTCTGGAATCTGTCTTAGTATTTGGACCAAACTTTTACCCATTAGAGGTTTGGTGGGCCATAAACCAAAAGTTTGTCTCGAAGTTCATAACAAAGATTGTCGAAACATGGACCCGTCTGAGCTTTAGAGGACTAAAGACCAGAAGTTCGCTGCCTTCATAGTTCACTAAAACTAGGGGCTTGGTAAGTCTACGGAGGGTTTTGAAACAAGAAGTTCATCCTCTCCAGAGTTTTTCTCGATATTTGTGCTAAAGCTCGTTGAAACATAGACTTGTTCGAGCTCCATGGAGCTTGCAGCCAAAAGTTCATTTTTTCTGGACCCGTCTGAACTTTGGAGGACATGAGACTCGAAGTTCGCTGCCTTCATAGTTCTTCAAAACCTAGGGCCTAGTAAGTCATTGGAGGGTTTGGAAACAAGAAGTTCGTCCTTTCTAGAGTTCTTCTTGACATTTGTGCCAAAGATCGTCAAAACATGACTTGTTAGAGATCCATTGTGCTAGGAGCCAAAAGTTCATTTTTTCTTGAGTCTGTCACGATGTTTGGACCAAAGTTCTTCCAAACTAGAGCTTCAGAGAGTTAGAAACCCAAAGTTCATTCCTCCATCACATTGTTTCGATGTTTGGTCCAAAGTTCGTCCCAACTTCAATCTATTAGGCATAGAAATCTAAACGTCATGGTTTGAAAAGCCCGTTTCGTTTAGACTTTTACTGTTAAGGCTTTAGAGAGTTAGGAACCAAAAGTTCGTCTTTTCTAGAACTTGTCTCGACGGTTGTGTACAAATTAGTCCTTTCTAGAGTTCGAATAAAGGTTCGCCGAAAGCTCGTCCTTTCTAACCCTTTTCGAGCTTTGAAGAGTTAAAAACTCAAAGTACATTCTTTCTAGAGTCTGTCTAAGCGTTTGGATCAAACTTTGACCTATTAGAGGTTTGGAGGGTCACAAACACAAAGTTCAGCCTACCTAGAGTTTGTCTCGAGGTTCGTGCTAAACTTCGTCCAAACATGGACCCTTCGGAGCTTTGGAGGGCTAGAAACCTAAAGTTCGCCAAAACCATGGGCCTTGTAAGTCTTCAAAGAGTTTTTGAACCCAAAGTTCATTTCGACATTTATGCCAAAGTTCGTCGAAACATGGACTTGTTAAAGCTCCATTGTGCTAAGAACCAAAAGTTCATTTCGATGTCTATCTTGATGTTTGGACCAAAGTTCGTCCAAACTAGAGCTTCAGAGAGTTAGAAACCCAAAGTTAGACCGTCCTTCAAACTGTCTCGATGTTTTCTCCAAAGTTCGTCCAAACATCGATCCGTTAGGCTTAGAAATCTGAACTTCATGGTTTGAAGAGCCTGTTTTGTCAAGACATTGACCTGTTAGAGATTATGAGAGTTAGGAACCAAAAGTTTGTCCTTTCCAGAGCTTGTCTCGATGCTTGTCTACAAGTTAGCTCTTTCCAGAGTAAGGACAAAGGTTCGCCAGAGTAAGGACAAAGAAGTTCATCCTTTCCAAAGTTTGTCACGACATTTATACCCAAGTTCGTCGAAACATGAACTTGTTAAAGCTCTATCGTGCTGGGAGCCAAAAGTTTATTTTTTTCAGGTCTGTCTTGATGTTTGGACAAAAGTTCTTCCAAACAATAGCTTCAATGAGTTAGAAACACAATGTTCGTTCGTCTGTCACACGGTCTTAACTTCATTCAAAAAATCATCAAAACTTCGATCTGTTAGGCTTAGGAACCTGAACTTCATTGTTTGAAGAGCCCATTTTTTTCTGGAATTTGACCTTTTAGAGCCTTGGAGAGTTAGGAACCCAAAGTTATTCCTTTCCAGAGTTCATACAAAGATTTTCCCAATGTTCGTCGTTTTTTCCCTTCTCGAGCTTTGGAGAGTTAGAAACCAAAATTTCTTCCTTTCTTGAGTTCGTCTCAGCTTTTGGACCAAACTTTGATTCATTATATGTTTGGAGGACAACAAACTCAAAGTTCGCCCTTCCAAGAGTTTGTCCTAAAGTAAGTTTCAACGTTCATCCAAACTTTGATCTTTTAGAGCTTTGGAAAGCTAGGAACCCAAAGTTCGTCCTTTCTAGAGCTTGTCTCGACGCTTGTGTACAAATTAGTCCTTTCCATAGTTCAGATAAAGGTTCACCCAAAGTTTGTCCTTTCTAACCCTTTTTCGAGCTTTGGAGAGTTAGAAACTCAAAGTTTTTCCTTCATGGAGTCCATCTCAGCATTTGAACCAAACTTTGTTCAATTAGAAGTTTGGAAGGCCACGAACCAAAAGTTTTCTGTTCCCAGAGTTCATCTTGAAGTTCGTTCTAAAGTTCGTCCAAACATAGACCTGTCAGAACTTTGGAGGGCTAGAGTCCCGAAGTTTGTTGCCTTCAGAGTTCGCTAAAACCTGGGGCCTGTAAGTCTTCGTAGGCTTTTGAAACCAGAAGTTCTTCCTTTCGAGAGTTTGTCCGGACATCTTTGCTGAAGTTTGTTGAAACATGGACTTGTTAGAGCTCCATCGTGTTGTGATCCAAAAGTTCATTTTTTCCCGAGTCTATCTTGATGTTTGCACCAAAGTTCTTCCAAACTAGAGCTTTATAGAATTAGAAGCCCAAAGTTCATCCGTTTTTCACACAGTCTCAATGTTAGGTCCAAAGTTTGTCCAAACTTCAATCCGTTAGGTTTAGAAATCTGAATTTTGTGGTTTGATGAGCCCGCTTTGTTCGAACTTTGACCTGTTAGAGCTTTGGAGAGTTAGGCGCCCAAAGTTCGTCCTTTCCAGAACTTGTCTCGATGCCTGTTTACAAGTTAGTCCTTTGAAGAGTTTGGACAAAGGTTCACCCAAAGTTCATCCATTCTGGACCTTTACGAGCTTTGGGGAGTTAGAAACCCAAAGTTCATCCTTTCTAGAGTCCATCCGAGCGTTTGGACCAAATTTTGACCCATTAGAGGTTTGGAAGGAAACAAACCCAAAGTTCGCCCTTCTCAGAGTTTGTCTCAAAGTTCGTGCTAAAGTTTGTCCAAAGTTCGTTACCTTCGGAGATCTCCAAAACTTGGGTCCTAGTAAGTCTTCGTAGGATTTTGAAACAAGAAGTTCGTCCTTTTCAGAGTTCTTCTCGAAATTTATGTCAAAGTTCATTGAAACATGCATTTTTTAGAGCTTCATCGTGCTCGGAGCCAAAAATTCATTTTTTCTGGAGTCTGCCTTCATGTTTGGATCAAAGTTATTCCAACTTAGAGCTTCAGAGAGTTTGAAACCTAAAGTTCGTCAAACTTCGATCCGTTAGGCTTAGAAACATAAACATCATTGTTTGAAGAGCCCGTTTCATCCAGACTTTGACCAGTTAGATCTTTGGAGAGTTAGGAACCCAAGGTTTGTCCTTTCAAGAGCTTGTCTCCACAGTTGTGTACAAGTTAGTTCTTTCCAGGGTTCGAACAAAGGTTCGCACAAAGTTCGTCATTTCAAGCCCTTTTAGAGCTTTGAAGAGTTAGAAAATCAAAGTTCATCCTTTCGGGAGTCCGTCTCAGTGTTTTAACCAAACTTTGACCCATTAAAGGGTTGGAGGGCCACAAACCCAAAGTTCGCCTTTCCAAGAGTTCTTCTCAATGTTTGTGCCAAAGTTCGTCCAAACATGGACCCATCGAAGCTTTGGAGAGCTAGAGACCCGATGTTCGCTGCCTTCAAAATTCGCCAAGACCTGAACCTGGCATGTCTTCGGAGGGTTTTGAAATAAGAAGTTCGTCATTTCCAGAGTTTATCGCGACATTTGTGAGGAAGTTCGTTGAAACATGGACTTGTTAGAGCTCCATTGTGCTGGGAGAAAAAAGTTAATTTTTTTGGAGTTTATCTTGATGTTTGGACCAAAGTCTTCCAAACCAGAGCTTTAGAGAGATAAAAAGTCGTAGTTCGTTCGTCAATCACACTGCCTCGACATTTGGTCCAAAGTTCTGTTGAACACAACTCTCTGTGGGAAACACTCACACTCTTTATTAAGACCAATCGAGAAGAGAATACAAGACACTTTGTAGAATACTACTACTTTATATTGCTTGGAATTTCTTGGGATTCAAAACTAGGTAGGGAGGAGGGGTATTTATACTCGAACCTACGCAATCTATTCGTAACAAATCTAAATCTTTTTTCTAGAATATCTAGATCTCTTTCCTAAAATCTCTAGATATCTTTATTCTAAAATATCTACCAAAATAAATATACAATGGGCTTGACTCTATTGGGCTAGTGATGAAATTTTAACACTCCCCCTCAACACTACTCCTCAATCGCTGCACCATGTTGAGTTGTCAACGAAAGCTCTCATGTTAGCCCTTTTGTAAACAAGCCTGCCACTTGGTCATCTGTTTTGATTTGCTGCATCTTGATTTCTTCTTTTAGAACTCTCTTTGTAATGGAATGGTAGTGCACCTTCATATGCTTTGGTCTAGCATGAAACACTGGATTTTCTGCTAGGCGAATCGCAGATCGGTTGTCGCAATGAAGTGGTATTGGATAGTCAATTTTCTGGTGCCAATCTTCCATCAAGAGTTTCAGCCAAGTACTTTCCTGAGCTGCTCCAGCTGCTGCTCTATACTCTACTTCTCTGATGCTTGATCTTCGGGTATCGTGATATCCTGCATGGTCAGCATCACGGTATCCAACTAGCTTGCAAACTTTACTTCTTTTGTACAAACGATTATAATTGATTGTACATTTGACATATCTCAAGATCCATCGAGCCGGATCCAAATGAAAATTCTTTGGACTTTGGCCGTGCTGACTAATTGCTCCAACTTCATTTTCAAATCCATTTGGTTGGTTCATGTAGATCTCCCGGTCTAAATCTCCATCCAAGAAAGCTTTCTTCATATCTATCTCCCATAACTTCCAATCTTTATTTACCACAAGTACTGGAGGAACCTGTACGATAATGATCTTCGCCACTAGACTAAACGTTTCATCATATTCTAGTCTATATTCTTGAGAAAATCCTCGAGCTACAAGTCGAGCCTTGTATCTCTCAATTGATCCATCCGGTCGACGCTTTATTTTGTAGACCCACTTGCAAGAGATGGGTTTGACATCTCCTAGTCTTGGCACTAGTTCTCAAGTTTGATTTTGCTCCAAGACTATAATTTCTTCCTCCACTACTTGATGCCCAGCCGTGTGTAATGTTTCTTCATACGTCTCTGGCCCTTTAACTTCGTCTTGTATAATAACTCTGTTGGCAAACTCCGGATTTGACTTTTGGATTATTTCTGACTGTCTAAGTTGTTGAGGTGCCATTTTCTTTTCACCAGGTTCACTTGGTTGAGTCACTTCTTGCTCAACGACATCAATATCACTCAAATCTCCAGGCACATCAGCATTTAAGCAAACGTATACAATTTACTCCCCCATCTTATGTGGAAGAGTTTCTTCAGTTTGCCCCCCCATCTTCTGTGGAAGAGTTTCTTCCGTTTGCTCCCCCATCTTCTGTGGAAGAGTTTCTTCTGTTTGCTCCCCTATCTTCTGTGGAAGAATTTCTTCAATGTTGTCCAAGCCTGGGAATATTTCATTCTCTGAGGGCCACCCCTCTTCCATTGCCCCGCTTAGATCGTCAATCATGTGGTTTAAGTATCCTGAATCAATGATCTAGTCATCTTCGTAATCGATATGCTCTTCCATCATTTTCATGTGTGCTAGCTCGTCTTCTTCTATGAGACATATTGCCTCTGCATCCCATTCCTCCTCAATCTCTATGTTGGAGGATGCCACGTTGCTTTCGACAGATTTTTTCTTGGACCAACAATCTCTAGACATGTGGCCCTTCTTCCCGCAATTGTAGCAAATACCTCCAAATCTCTTTCCTTGGAAACTCTTGTTGTCGTTTTTCTGAGCTATCTCAGGTTGTGCAGTTCCTTGATGGCTTCTTCTTTTGTCACCATTGTATCCATGTTTGGTAGACGGCCTATTATTGCTCTGACTTTCACTTGTGTAGAGTGCTTCTTCTTCACCCTTCAATGTGATGCCTCCCATTTGTTTAGCCATGATTTCTTGGCTGGCTAACAAATTTTCGAACTCTACAAGTGATGGTTGAGTGGGCCATCCTTGTACAACAATAATAAAGCTTCTATATTCTGGTCACAATCCGTGGATTATAATCCTCTTCATTCGAGATTCTATAATGGCGGACTTCAGGTCTAGTTCACTAATCTCCTGACAGATCGACTTGACCTTATGGAAGTACTGAGCAATCGTCATGTCACGTTGTGAAATTGACAACAACTCATTCTCTAGAAGTTGTAGCCTCGTATTGTTCTTCTTTGAGAACAGCAGCACAAACGTGTCCCATGCTTCTTTTGGTGCCTTGTCATCCCAAATATGTTCTAACCTCTCTTCTTCGATTGTGGTCTTCAAGGCAAACATTGCTTTGCCTACTTTGATTCTTCATTTGTGCAAGGCGCCGTTAGAATCCTCCTCTGGCGGCGTAGTTTCACTTCTGCCAACGATCTCCCAAAGATCGTGTCCTTGTAAATAGGACATCATGCATGTTGCCCACGTGTTGTAGTTGTTGTTGTTGAGTTTCTTGATACCTCCTACGATTTGGAAGTCACCTATCGTGTTGACAATACCTTAGTAATACCAAACAAGCCTTTTCGACACAAGACTTGAAGAGTCACAGACTACTCGCGACACAAAGAAACTCACTCACTAATAATCTCAAGAAATCGTTTCTGATGTGGAAAATCAGACAAAGCTGCAGCCACAGAGCATACTAAGAATTCCAAGAGATCAGACAACCTACACTAACCTCGCTCTGATACCAAATTGTTGAACACAACTCTCTGTGGGAAACACTCACACTCTTTATTAAGACCAATCGAGAAGAGAATACAAGACACTTTGTAGAATACTACTACTTTAAATTGCTTGGAATTTCTTGGGATTAAAAACTAGGTAGGGTGGAGGGGTATTTATACTCGAACCTACGCAATCTATTCGTAACAAATCTAAATCTTTTTCCTAGAATATCTAGATCTCTTTCCTAAAATCTCTAGATATCTTTATTCTAAAATATCTACCAAAATAAACATACAATGGGCTTAGGCTCGTACAAATATTGGGCTTGACTCTATTGTGCTAGTGATGATATTTTAACAAGTTCATCCAAATTTCAATTCATTAGTCTTATAAACATGAACTACTTTGTTTGATGAGCCCGTTACGTTTGGACTTTGACCTGTTAGAGTTTTGGAACGTTAGAAACCCAAAGTTTGTCCTTTCTAGAGCTTCACTTCTTGTAGTCTTATCATTGATAGTGGAAGTTGCACCAATGTAGTGAGTACCATGTTGATCAAAAGGTTGCAAATTTCAATGCAACACCATCTTAAAACACACAAACTTCAATGACTCTATGACAGAGGAACAATGAAGGTAGTTTCTCAAGCTTTAATATCTTTTACTTTGAGAAAATATAAAGATGAAGTTCTTTGTGATGTGTGATCGCTTGTGGATGTACATAATAAAATGATGTAAAATTCACAAGAAAAATAAAAGTATACACTATCACAAGTAGCAAGTAATAAGTAAATTGTCGATTCCACAGAGAACCTATCTTTTTGGTTAATTTGATCGCTGAATATTAAGTGAGTTTTTAGGTAACATTCAAATGGGTGTTGATGATTTTAAACTAATTAAATGTAATTTACGTAGAGTGTCATTACTGTCGAAAAACAGAAAACAATGAGAAAATCAATAATAATGGGAAGGTTCGGCTAAGAGAGATTAAAAAGATAAGTTGTTGAGTTTTGTGGTGGATTTTCGTTCCCTTTAATAGATTCTCAAGCCCACTTCCGAGGGTCATGGATGGTGATTACTTCCATAATCGTTTGTAATTTCTATTAACAAGGCTCTAGGAGAAGAATTATTCCTAACCCTTCTATTACCTTGAAGTATCCTTGCAATGGAACTAGATTATTAAAGAGAAATTCATTGTTCCCTCTCTTCTTCCGAATAAGAGAACAACTATGTCTGTAAAATGGCTAATTAAACAAACATGTGAATCATTAACAACAACTTTTTAATAAACTAAAATCACACCG
Organism: Cucurbita ficifolia; assembly: GCA_033971965.1. Lineage (NCBI taxonomy): Eukaryota > Viridiplantae > Streptophyta > Magnoliopsida > Cucurbitales > Cucurbitaceae > Cucurbita > Cucurbita ficifolia. The sequence continues at coordinate 301,786 of JASJUX010000021.1, read as the reverse complement.
TCAACATACTTAAACTACATAAAACTCTATCGCCTCCCCTATAAAGTTTAGCTCTCCATACAAGCTGAATTAAACAGAGGAACCCGCATCTCAATCATATAAAATTGATAGAATATGAAAAGAGAGTAAGGAATTAGAGATTTATCCAGCTTTGTTGCTGTTATTCAATGGAAGTTCCCTTCCCTTAAGCTCTCAGGTCCACCTCTTTGCCCTAATCGATCCATCTTCGTCTTCTTTTCCTTCTGCTATTACAACTGTTGGATTAGGGTTCTTTTTCTTCTTTTCTGATTTGACAGCAGTTCACAGCAGCAGAGACCGCATCTGTCTAATTCAAAAATCTGATTTCTAAAGTGTGGCTCCCCTCCTTTTTTAGGTATTCTTTTCCTTTTATAATGTTTGTTTCTTCTCATTTAGAGCTGAAAAAGGATAAAATCGTCCTCCTAGGATGTTTCTTATTTGGTAGTCAATGACCCATGTTGATTGCTGATGTGGATTAAAATTTCCATGTCATCCCCGAAAAGTTTGCGTTCCGAATTGCTTCAGCATCAGGGTCAGCAATTTATTTCAAGATTTGCAAGTAGTGTTATTTCCAGATTTGCTATGGTATCATGGTTCAACATAAATGTTCTTGAATTTTAACAAATAACTTAATTAAATGTACAATTAAGCTTGATTTATGCAAATTGATTTTCTTTTCATATTAAACAACAATTGACTATTTCATGTATACTAATTAGAATAAATGGAGCAATTAATGAGAAAATGGTGAGTATGAGTGCAAAATTAACTACAAAAAGACTTGGTATAACTCTACTTTTCGAGAGTTATCACACCCCAAACTTAAGAGATTGTTCATCCTTGAGTAATCATTCTCTCCACTCTCATTTCTCTTTTCATTTTTTCTCATTCACAAATTTTTTTCTTCTATGTATTTTTATGTTTGTAGAGTATTCATCGAATGCATGATTTAGATCACATTCCTTATATTTCTTCCTCAACTCAGTTTTTCTCCACAATTCACTCTACACTTATAACTAAATCTTAAAAGAAAAATAACACATTCCTCACTTCCACCGTATTCCCCAACACATTTCTATTATGATTATCATTCCTTTCACCTTTGCTTTTGTTACTTGGCTTCATTATTTCATTAATTTTCTCTTATCGTAACATTTTTTTCTTCCAAGAATCATTCAAATCAACTCCCTATTCTCTTGGTGCCTACCCTCTATTCTCTTGGTGCCTCCACTTGTGGTACAAATCACCTGAGTCTTCAAGGAATGACTATATAGGCTAACACTCATTTTTTCTTACCTCGACTCTCTTGCTAGTATCCTGTAGTTTTCAGTATGACTACATTTGTTATGCAACTCACCTGAATAATAAGGATAGCTTTCTCTTCTTTTTTTACATCCCCATTACCTTCCATTCAGACACCTCCATTGGTGATGTAAATTGCCTAACAACGAGCAATTGGGACAATTTGTTTACTTTTTCTTTTTTTTTTTTTTTTTTTTTTTTTTTGCATTGAGAGTTCAAGCTTTAGGTTGAAGAGGAGTGGTCTCGGGTATCAATTTTTTTTTTGTTCTTCTTTTTTTTTTTTATAAATATTGCATTTTACATGTGGTGGTAGAATTGTTTTAATACCCCCAAACTTAAACTAGCCATTGTTTTCAATGAGCATTGGTGCGAGTGTGGAAACATTCTTAAAAGTAGATTGAGGTGTGGAAGCTCTTGATTATTGCTTTTATTAAGAAAATGGTCTAAGGTTGGGTGAATTATGGAAATTCTTGTGAGTTCCTCAAACTCTGCTTGGTGTCTTTCTCTTGCTGCTGTTTCCAACTATGAGCTGCGGGATTCTCTGTCAATTTATAAAATTCTCTGTCAATTTATAAATTGCTGAGCATTCTTCTATTACTGCTCGATATTTCATGTGGTCAAAATAGAGAAAGTCAAAATGTTGACTTCAATTAATGGAAAAATCCATGTTTGATTTAGGGGAATATTGAGTGTCAATATATGGTTTAACCAAACTTGCATGTTTGCAAATAACCCCACAAATTTGAGTGGAATTTTGAGTGTCAAAAGTTGGTAATCTCAAATTTTCATGAGCATGCAAATATGACTCTATAAATGAAGTAATCAAGGTACATAAAATTCTTCTTGGAAAAACTTTGAGAAAATCCCTCAAAAACTCTCTTTCACATATACTAAATTCCTTCCGATTTTAGTCACTCACCGGATTCCACAATCCCGTTCTAAGGCCAGAGAATAGTAGAGAAGATACTAGTAGTGGTTCGAAACCGATTTGTGAGGAAAACAGAATTAAAACAAGAAAGGAATTTGAACTACAAAAGGTTAGTACTCAAACTCCTTGAGTTTTAATGCTTTTGAACATGCTAGCTAATTTATTAAAATGGATGTACTTAAAGTGCCTAAGATCCAAATTGCTTCTGCATATGTGATATTAACACCATCACGACAAACATCAAAATCATAAACCTCTCATTTAATGAGGTTTTAAACGCCTTTATGACTGCATATCCTCTATTTATTGATGGAAATTTCAAAATTGTAAACCAATTTTTACTTACTAGGAATGAAATAATAAGAAGTAATGTCACCATAACTTTATTACCTTTTTTATTTCAATGTATACATAATATATCTTGTGGGACTATTACTTATGCATTATTAGTTTTTATCTAAGATATGGTATGACATTTAGATGAAATTTTGCTGTACCACGCTAGGAGTAGAAAGTTTGAACGACAAATTTTCCAAACGAAGAATTTTATAAACTTTGACGTGAAGGATAACCTTGTACTATACTTACGAATGATGAGGTCCCCCTCTCCCCCCCCCCCCCCCCCAAACCAAAAATAACCCTCGTAAGGTTGGTGTTGATTTGTTCATGTCTGTTTGCGCCATGTTGGAGTCATTGGCATGTGTGACTTTTACTGCGGTCATATACATAGCATTACCAAAAAGTTTCTATTGGCACATCCATGATAGTGTCTCGACGTCAAGGCTATCCTATCTGAACTAATTAGTTTAAAGACATTATTGAAGATTTAAAATTTTGAAAATCAAATTTCGACGTCAAGGCTATCGTATCTGAACTAATTAGTTTAAAGACATTATTGAAGATTTAAAATTTTGAAAATCAAATTTGATTAGAATTGAACCTTTAACTTCAGAAAAGATAACGAGTATTTTTATTCATAAAATTATTTATTGAAATTGAATGGAAGTTAGTGTGCATCATTCCAATGATACACTAACTGGAAGGCATTGAGAGATCCAAAATAAAAGTAAATACCTTGGTCTCGACCTGCCCAAGTGAAATTATGATGAACACATTGATCATTAAACCAATTCCCTTTTTTTTGGCTAACTTGTCCATATTTGTGGCTAAAATGGCACCAAACAACCTAGAAATTCAAAAAATTTCTTTAAAACTCAAGTTGTAATTATCTTTGGTGCGAGTTTGTGCTCGCCCAGATTGTCATTTTTTGACTTGCAATGAACAATTAGAGTTGAAGCAGTCATCTCATTTAAAATAGTCACTTTCCATTAGGTGACCGATAATTGTACCTTAGATTCAGCTAAACAAAATGTCATCATATTGTTTGATGTTAAAGCAACAAACACGATTAAACAGAGTATGCTTAGAGACTTTATTTTCTTCTCGAAGATCGCTCTCCTTTTTTTACAAACGTATTTGGATACTATCTCTTATATATACATAAATATAGCAAAACTAAGGTCGTACGTAGTTATATTTGAACCACAATTAGTTAAAAGTGTTGTGTACATTTCATATCCTCCATAACATGGTGTAAAGGGTACCGTCACCTAAACTTTCATAATTTTCATAGCACTCGTTAGCTGTTAGCTTTTGTAACAACTGATTTTGTATTTTATTAGACCCGAAGTTTGTTGTCTTCAGAGTTCGCCAAAACTTGGGGCCTAGTAAGTCTTCGAAGGGTTTTGAAACCAGAAGTTCGTCCTTCCAAGATTTCGTCTCGACATTTGTGCTGAAGTTCGTCGAAACATGGACTTGTAGAGTTGCATCGTGCCGAGAGCCAAAAGTTCTTTTTCTCGGAGTCTGTCTTGAGGAAGAATTTGATGATGAGAGTCATTTAGGACTTGTTACAAGAAGACTTTTTAAAACTCAAGTTACAGAGAATTATGTTGATGATCAAAGAGACAACCTATTATAAATAAGGTGTTTAGTTAAGGGGACTCCTTGTAGTCTTATTATTGATAGTTGAAGTAGCACCAATGTAGTAAGTATCATATCGATCAAAAGGTTGCAAATTTCAAGCCTACATCATCCTAAACCTTACAAGCTTCAATTGTTCAATGGCAGTGGAACAATGAAGGTAGTTTCTCAAGCTTTAATATCTTTTGATTTGGGAAAATATAAAGATGAAGCTCTTTGTGATATGTTACCAATGTTTGATGGAGACATATTGCTTGGCCGACCTTCAAAATTTGATTGGAAAGTCATGTATGATGGTTATTTGAATAGGTACTCTTTTATATAAGATGGTACAAAAACAACACTTGTACCTTTGAGTTCTGTAGACGTTTTTGCTGATCAATTGAAGTTGGAGTTTGAGGAAAAAGAATGGAATGAAAAACAGGAATTGAGTGAAAAGTTATGAAAAAATTAAAGAGACAAAAATAGTGAAAAGAAGAATGAAAAAAAAGATGAAATTAAAAAGAAAAAGAAGAAAGTGAGTTCGAGAGGTGAGAAGGGCAATGTTTTCATAAAAAACCATCTTCGTACTTATGTACAAGGAAGGATATTTGGTCTCTAACGATAATAACAAGTCTTTTCCTAATATGTTTCAATCCGTTTTACAAGAATTTGAGGACTTGTTACAAGATGAAGTACCTAAAAGACTACCTCCCATTAGAGGTATTGAATATAAAATAGACTTCGTTTCGAGGACTGTCATTTCTAATAGACCAGCTTATAGTGCCAACCAAACTGAGACTAAATAAATTCAAAGGCAAGTAGAGGAGTTCATGGAGAAGGGATATATACGAGAAAGTTTGAATCCACGTTCTGTACAAGTCTTATTGGTTCCAAAGAAAGATGGAACGTGGCGCATGTGCTTGGATTGTAGAGCCATCAATAAAATAACTGTATAGTATCGACATCCTATTCCTAGGCTAGACGATATGCTTGATGAATTGCATGGTTCATGTCCATTTACAAAGATTGATTTGAAATCTGGATATCATCAAATTAGAATGCATGTAGGAGATGAATGAAAAACAACTTTCAAAACTAAGTTTGGATTGTATGAATAGCTTGTTATGCCTTTTGGGTTAACTAATGCTCCTAGTACATTTATGCGCTTAATGAATCATATTTTGAGAGAATATTTGGGAAAGCATGTTGTTGCGTATTTTGATGATATTTTAATTTATTTCGAAGCCTTTGCATGTGCATGTTAAGTCAATTTTAATTACGCTTAGAAAAGAGAAACTTTATTCTAATTTTAACAAGGGTAGTTTTTGCAAGGAAAAAGTTAACTTTCTTGACTTCATAGTCCGTAAAAATGAAGTAGAAGTAGATGAAGAGAAAGTTAAAGCAATCAGGGATTGACCAAGACTTTGGAACTATTTATGCATCTTGTCTTGCAAAAGTAACTGAGGATGATTATTATGTGTTTCATGAATTTTTATTTAAAAAAAGTAAGCTTTGTATTCCTAAATTCTCTATAAGAGATTTTCTTGTAAAAGAAGCACATGGTGGTGGTTTAATGGGACATTTTTGGATTAACAAAACTTATAATATGTTGCATGAACACTTCTTTTGACCGAAGATGAAGCACGATGTTCACAAGTTTTGTAGCCAATGTTTTAAATGCAAAAAAAAGCTAAATCTAGATCACAACCAAATGGATTGTATACTCCTTTGAATGTACCTAATGAACCTTGGACTAATATATCTATAGATTTTATTCTTTGTTTGCTTAACACTAAAAAGGGTAAATATAGTATTTTTGTTATAGTAGACAGATTTAGTAAAATGACTCATCTTATAGCATGTAACAAGACAGATGATGCAAAGCATGCTACTTACTTATTCTTTAGGGAAGTAGTAAGATTACATGGAAACCCAAGAATAATTGTTAGAGATACGGATGTTAAACTTTTAAGTCACTTTGGGAATGTATTGTAGGGTAAGTTGGGTACCAAGTTGTTGTTTTCAACTACATGTCATCCTCGGACTAATAGACTGATGGGCTATTATTTCTAAAAATATTAAGTCTTGAGACAAAAGTTTGCCATTTGTAGAGTTTGCATATAATAGAGTACTATGGAGAACTCTAAAGATAGCGAACTATGGGTCTCTAGCCCTCCAAAGCTCCGACGAATCTAAGTTCAGACGTACTTTGGCACAAACTTCGAGACGAACTCTAGGAAGGATGAACTTTGGGTTTGTGGCCCTCAAAACCTTTAATGGGTCGAAGTTTTATCCAGACGCTAAGACGAGCTCGAGAAAAGACGAACTTTTAGTTTCTAACTCTCCAATGCTCTCTAAAAGAAGTTTAGAAGAACTTTTGTCGCACCCTTTTGCCCACTACAAGAAATTATGAAATTAAAATAAAAAATAAAGTTTTCTAAAAAATTATCAATGAGACAAAGGATTGCTCAAAGTCCATCCTTTATGTACCTTTTCGAGTTTTGGAGAGTTAGCAATCGAAAGTTCATCCCTTATTACCCTTTTCGAAATTTGGAAAGTTACAAACCAAAAGTTCGTCCTTTATGAAGTCTGTCTCAGCGTTTGGACCAAACTTTGATCCATTAGAGATTTGAAGGGCCACAAAACAAAAGTTAACCCTTCCTAGAGTTCGTGAAGAAGTTCGTCGAAACTTTGACCCATTGGTGCGGAAGGCTATAGACCTGAGATTCGCTGTCTTCCGAGTTCGTCAAAACAAGGGGCCTTGTACAACTATGGAGGATTATGAAACCAAAAGTTCATCCTTTCCAGAGGTCTCGACATTTGTTCCGAAGTTTGTCGAAACATGGACTTGTTAGAGCTCCATCGGGTTGGAAGCCAAAAGTTCATTTTTTTTATGAAGTCTGCCCTGACGTTTGTACCAAAGTTCGTCGGTTCGTCACATTGTCTAAACATTGGGTCCAAAGATCGTCCAAACTTCGGTCCATTAGGCTTAGAAACATAAACTGCGTTGTTTGAAGAGTCTGTTTTGTCCGAAAATGCAAAGCACGAAAAGACACACATCGTGGGGTCCATCCCAGGCAGGCTTGCTCACTTCTCCCCGCTACTGTCGAGTGTCGGCATCTCCATCACTCTTGTAAAGAGGTCAACACCATGATGACGGACGTCGAGTTGTCGTCGAGCGAGTGATCAGGGAGACGACTTCCACCATGCAGTACCCGATGCTAACAATGTCCAACTATAACAAGTGGGCCTTGTGATGCGAGTCAACCTACAGGCGTAAGGGTTGTGGCATGTTGTCGAGCCCGGAGGTAGGATGGACGATCGAGTACCAGGAGGGACAAGCTGACTCTTTTCATGGTGTGTGAGTGCATCAGTCCTACCCGACATCCTCAATTTTGATTCCAAGTCCACGGAAGTAATCTGGGCGTAACACCGGCTGGGGAGCCAATTGAAAGAGGAGCGAGTGTTCGCTCAAATCGGTGAAAGAGGCGAGCAGCAAGAACACCGACGATGGGGGTTTTCCTGCTGCAAGCGAAAAGTGAGGCGGTAGAGGCGATTAAGCGCATTCAAGAGCGAGCGGAGGCCGAATGCGGTAAGAAGATGCGAATGTTGCGTGTCACAACCTAACCATGAAGAGAGTAGGTTGTGGTGACCCTCACGTTGCGACAGGACATCGGACGGACAATGCACGACACCGTATGACTGCCTGGTAGATTGAAAATGGCTAAAAATGTACTATAGGGTTACCATGGTGTTAGCTCTCCACCACCCCTGGGCTTTGTGGCACATACGTGTGTCACAACAGTTCATCTCGGGAGACTTCCTTTGAAATGAGTTTTTCAAGGACAGTATCGGACGGCACGGGTGTGCCGGTATTGCGCTCCAGCCTACGTGTTGGAGGTTGTTACATACACCCGCTATCCGGCACGGTATCCGTAAATGACATGGCATGAGCACGGGAGGGCCAATGCCTGGATAGAACCCGGATGGATGGATGTGCGGGAAGTCACGATGAGATGAAAGACACGCGGGCCCATTCTTGATGACATGATCGAGCGAGTTATGATGGTCGATAACATCTCGAGACTTAGGATGGCGTCAAGACATATGGACCCTATCGATGGGGATCGAGATGACAAGGCGAGATGCGACGTTGCATTGAGAGACCTTGGCCTGAGTAGAGGCAAGGTCGAGCAAATGACTTGGCCTAGTGTAGAGGCATGTCGGATGGGTTGCAGATGATTGGAACATGCACGCGCAGGCGGCATGTGTGGTTAAACAAGCTTGGATTCCGCACAAGCGATGTTCGATTGGCGAAGACAAACCTCGTCTAAGGTCCGACGAAGCCACAAAGTCGGGGCAGGTTCAAGTAGAAGAAATGCAAAGCACGAAAAGACACACATCATGGGGTCCATCCCGGACATGCTTGCTCACTCCTCCCCGCTGCTGTCGAGTGTTGGCATCTCCATCACTCTTGTAAAGAGGTCAACACCGTGAGATGGACGTCGAGTTGTCGTCGAGCGAGTTATCAGGGAGACGACTGCCACCATGCAGTACCCGATGCTAACAATGTCCAACTATAACGAGTGGGCCTTGTTGATGCGCGTCAACCTACAGGCGCAAGTATTGTGGCATGTTGTCGAGCCCGGAGGTAGGATAGACAATCGAGTACCAGGAGGGACAAGCCGGCTCTTTTCATGGTTTGTTAGTGCATCAGTCCTACCCGACATCCTTTATTTCGATTCCAAGTCCACGGAGGTAATCTGGGCGTAACACCGGCTGGGGAGCCAATCGAAGGAGGAGCGAGTGTTCCCTCAAATCGGTGAAAGAGGCGAGCAGCAAGAACACTAACGATGGGAGTTTTCCTGCTGCAAGCGAAAAGTGAGACGACACAGACGATTAAGCGCATTCAAGCACGAGCGGAGGCCGAATGCGGTAAGAAGATGCGAATGTTGCGTGTCATAACCTAACCATGAAGAGAGTAGGTTGTGGTGACCCTCACGTTGCGACAGAACATCGGACGGACAATGCACGACACCGTATGACCGCCTGGTAGATTTAAAATGGCTAAAAATGTACTATAGGGTTACCATGGTGTTAACTCTCCACCACCCCTGGGCCTTGTGGCACATACGTGTGTCACAACAGTTCGTCTCGGGTGACTTCCTTTGAAATGAGTTTTTTAAGGACAGTATCGGACGACACGGGTGTGCCGGTATTGCGCCCCAACCCGCGTGTTGAAGGTTGTTACATACACCCGCTATCCAGCACGGTATCCATAAATGACATGGCATGGGCATGGGAGGGCCAACGCCTCAATAGAACCCAGATGGATGGATGTGCGGGAAGTCACGATGAGATGAAAGACACGCGGGCCCATTCTGGATGACATGACCGAGCGAGTTATGATGGCCTATAACATCTCGAGACTCGGGATGGCGTCAAGACATATGGATCCTGTCGATGGGGATCGAGATGATAAGACGAGATGCGACGTTGCATTGAGAGACCTTGGCCCGAGCAGAGGCAAGGTCGAGCTAAATGACTTGGCCTAGTGTAGAGGCAAGTCGGACGGGTCGCAGATGATTGGAACATGCACTAGCAGGCGGCGTGTGTGGTTGAACAAGCTTTGATTCCGCACAAGCGATGTTCGATTGGCGAAGACAAACCTCGCCTAAGGTCCGACGAAGCCACAAAGCCGGGGCGAAAAATATATATGGGGCTTAATTCTTCTTAAGGCTAGTCGTGAGCATGTTAAGATCACGACGTCGCACGGTAAAAAATGTAGGACCGTGACAATTGGTATCAGAGCCACACTTTATGTGTCTAGTCGGGCAAGAACGTCAAGAGAAATGAACTCAAGAGTTGATCGAAGACCTTGCAAGTGTGTCAAGAGTGCCGGAGTAGGCAGGACAGTTGCCGGTAAGAATTATAATCAGTTGGGGGTTGAAGCCAAGACTACCCGAAGTTCATTAGTGTCGTGTGTCGACACTTCAAGCACAAGATGATGATTGCTTCGGATATCTTGTAGGACAACGCTGGATCCATGTCGTTCATGAAGATGTTTCCAACTCCGATGCAAACCTGAGCTACAAACCGGGATTATACTGCACGAAACATAGCCTGAAATCACGTACATTGCCATTTCTAGTCATGTTTGTTTCGACGACGTCGATTTCAAAGTTCCATCAATAGCTATGTTTCCCGTTCCAATCTCCATAGCTTCTCTCTCGTCCTTCTCGCTTCTTTTAGTTGAAGCATTCTGATCTTTGGGCTTATTTTGATTGGTTGATATAGAAGATTCAAGAATTCTTGGGACAGAACTCAACCGCGGATGGCTGAGACATTGCGCTGCTGTTGGTCTCTTTTTGGGTGCAAAATCCAATAAAGGAACAAGAAAGTCAGCTATGTCATTAGCATCTTGCTCAGTGAAATCATACTTCTCAGTCAACACCTTATTAAGAGGCAAAAAGCGCAATTGATGAATATTTAGATCCAAGAATAACCTCGGTGTTAAGAATAAGAAAAGGAAATAGAATTGGAATTGAAGGTGTGTATTCTATTGATATTCATAAGCTATAAATAGGATACAAGCTGACAACTAATATTACAAATAAGGAAAATATAAACTAATTAAGTACGGAGAATAAAATAAAATATATTACAAATCAAATCATAAAGAAATAATATTAAGATATAATATCTAAGATATATTCTATAAATAATATATTTTCCAAATCTCAATACTTCCCCTCTAGTTGGAGAGTGTATGTCAATCACACCAAACTTGTCTTTCAAAAAATCAAATTGATGTCTTCCCAACACTTTAGTGAAAATATCTTCTAATTGCATTTTAGTCGAAACATAACACGGTTTGATGATTCCAGCTTGTAATTTTTCTCGAACTATATGATAATCTATTTCAATGTGTTTCGTACGTTCGTGAAAAACTGGATTGGCTGCTATGTGTAATGCTGCTTGATTATCACAGTACAATAATGCTGGTTCGGACAGTGAAACTTTAAAGTCTTGGAGAATGTATCTTAATCAAGTTAACTCTAAACAAGTATTTGTCATAGCTCGATACTCGGCTTCTGCTGATGATCTGGACACATTGGTTTGTTTTTTAGACTTCCAAGAAATAATTGATGTTCCAAGGAAAATGCAAAACCCAGAAATAGACCGTCTGGAAGTTCGACAACCACCCAAATATGAATCGCAATATGCTTGTAATCTTAATTTGTTTTCATATGGTAGTAGAAGTCCTTGACCAAGACTGCCTTTGATGTATCTTAGAACTCGAAGAGCTGCGTGCAAATGTGGTTTTCTTGGTTCATGCATAAATTGACTAAGCATACGAACTGAATACACTATGTCAGGCCTAGTAACGGTTAAATATATTAATCTGCCAACCAACCGTCTGTATTTACTTGGATCATTCAACTTTTCTCCTCCTTCTGTTAAAGAAAGTTTCAGATTTTGCTCCATAGGAAATTTTTCTGGACGTGCTTCTGTAAGACCTGTGTCTTGAAGAATGTCTAGAGCGTACTTCCTTTGAGACATAAAGAATCTTTTCTAGACCTAGAAAATTCAATACCTAGAAAATATTTCAAATTCCCTAAATCTTTGATAAGGAATTTCTCCAGTAAACTAGTCTTGAGATGTTGAATTTCTTTGAGATCATTGCCTGTCAACAAAATATCATCAACATAAATAAGAGCTACAGTGAAAGAAGTACTTTTACTCAAATAAAGAGTAATCTGCTTTGGACTGAGTGTAGCCTGCATTTTGTATAGTGGTAGAGAATATGGAGAACCAATTGCGAGAAGCCTATTTTAAACCATAAAGAGATTTATGGAGCCGACATACTGTATTCTCCCCCTATCGGTGAATACCTGGTGGTAAAGACATATAGACTTTCTCATCTAGATCACCATGGAGAAAAGCATTTTGAACATCCAACTGATGAGTGAACCATTTTCGAGCAGCGGCAATAGTGAGTAAGCAACGAAGTGTAGTAAGTTTCGCTGTAGGAGAAAATGTTTCTTTGTAATCAACACCTTCAACCTGAGTGTATCCCTTTGCTACCAGTCGAGCTTTATAACGTTCAACAGAACCATCAGAGTTGTGTTTAATCTTGTACACCCAACGACAACCAATAGCTTTATGGCCAGGTGGTAGAGGAACGAGAGACCAAGTATGATTACGTTTCGAAGCTGCAATTTCATCATTCATAGTCTGCTGCCATAATGGGTCGCCAACTGCCTCATCATAGGTTTTAGGTTCTGTCTGGGCTGTAATAAGAGCTAGAAAAGCACGTTGAGTAGGATAAAAACGAGAGAATGAAAGGTAATGATGAAGGGGATACTTGGTGCTAGTGTTGGGACTTGAGCTAGAGGTTAAATGATTGGTTCCAAACGACATCTCATAATCATTATAACAAGCTGGAGGTTGTTTGGTACGAGTAGAACGTCGGAGTGGAACTGATGTATCAGGTGGGATAAGATTAGATTTAGTGGGTGAATCTGGAACTAATGAATTTGGAGAAGGAATAGAAGGAATAGAAGGAGGAGGACTAGAATGGATGTTTGAGTAGGATGGATCATGAAGTGGTAAAATGGGAGTTGAAGGAGCTAATGTCAAAGTTTGTGAAGCTTATGAAAAAGGAAAATCATCTTCACAAAATTTAACATCACTACTAATAAAAAAAAATTTAGATTGCATGTCATACAACTTGTAACCTTTGTGACCACAAGGATATCCTATGAAAACACAAGGAATTGCCCGAGGTTCAAATTTTTGCTTAGGATGTACTACAGTTGCATAACACTTACAACCAAAAACTTTAAGATGGTGAAATGTAGGTGGTCGTTTGTAGAGTGCTTCAAAGGGTGTCTTGTTAGATAATAATGGTGATGGTGTTCTATTTATAAGATAAACAGTAGTTAAAATGCATTTTCCCCAAAAATTAAGCGGAACCTGTGACTGAAAAAGAAGAGACCTTGCTACATTTAGGATATGACGATGCTTACGTTCTACGACTCCATTTTGTTGTGGAGTATAGACACAAGTGCGCTGAAATTCAATGCCACAAGAAGTAAAAAATGGTTGCAAAGATAGGAACTTAGTCTCATTGTCTTATCTAACTATCTTGATAGTAGTATGAAATTGAGTTTGAACGAATTTAACAAAGTTTACTAACAAATGATGTACTTCTGATTTGTGTTGCATAAGAAAAACCCAAGTACATCGAGTAAAATCATCAACAAAAGTGAGAAAAAAACGCAAACCAGAATGGGTTGGAATTTTATGTGGTCCCTAAACATCACAATGTACCAGATCAAAGGCAGAATGAGTTGTTATTGAACTTCTTGGGAAAGACAACCTAGTTTGTTTTGCTAATGGGCAAATACTACAGTTATGAGAAAGAGTAGCATTATTAAGATGCAATTGATCAGCTAAAAATTTAAAACGAGAAGAAGAAGGATGACCTAGGCGTAAATGCAACAAATCAGATGACTGAGATACTTGATTTGCTCAAGATTTGATTGGAGATGAAGAAATATGATAGAGACCTCCGAATTGTTTACCCGAGCCAATCATCTTCCCTGTAGCCAAGTCCTGCATAACACAAGAATCAGGATAGAAGGTGACATAACATTTCAAGTCATTGGTAAGTTTGCTGATGGACATTAGGTTTAAATTGAATGAAGGCACACATAAAACATTGTTTAATTTAAGGTCAGGATTAAAGGAAACATTGCCAGTATATGACACATGTGTTGTCCCTCCATTAGGCAAATTTATCGTAGATATGGTGGTAGCCTTTGGTTCAGTCATAACAGAAGCTTTTGATACTATATGATCCGTAGCTCCACTATCGAGAATCCATGGATTAGAACTTGTAGAGTTAATAGATAATGCAGACACTAGAAACAAACCTGCAACATTGATGTTATTGTCAGAATTACCAAAAGAACGATGATTGAGTGCAAGGCTTGTACAATCTGTTGTAATTGCTCAGAAGAAAAATTTGGGATGGAATTAGGTGACTGTTCTTCTGTATTCAATTGGGAAACATTGGCCATATTTGCAGATAATCAATATCCTCGATTGTTGCGTTGATTGATTTGTACTGCCCTTCCAGAATTAATTTTCTGTTGACATTGATCTTCTGTATGTCCCCTTCTATCACAAAATTTATAGTGAAACTTAAGGATTCGACACTCATCAATTGTATGACCACTTTTATTGCAGTGTTCACATGATTTATCCTTGGCGAATTTTGAATATGTTGTTTTCTTCTGCACTGCTGATGCAATCGAGAAATTCTCAGTAGGTTCAGAAGTTACCTGACGCTGCATCTCTTCTTGTACAAGTAATGAATAGACTTGGCTCACATTAGGAATGGAGTCATCATCAATATGTTAGTTCTCACTGTTTTATAAGATTCATTGAGCCCCATGAGTAGTTGCATCAACTTGTCTTCTTCGCGTTGATCAACATGTATTTGACGTTGATTACAGGTAAATGGTGTGCGGTACGCTTCCAATTCAACCCAGAGTGCTTTGAGCTTGGTGAAATATGCTGATAGTGTCATGGTTCCCTGTGACATCATTGTTATCGACTTTTGTATCTGAAAAATTGCTGTAGCATTCTTTTGTGAGAATTGATCGTGAAGATCAATCCACACTTGATGAGCTGTCTTGGTGTGAATAATACCATCAGCTATATCTGCTTCAACTGAATGAGTTAACCAAGATATTATCATACTGTTTCACTGATTCCAGAGTTCAAACTTGGTTGAATTTGCATCTTGAGACAGTTCTTCAATTGTGCCATCAATGAAGCCAATTTTCTTTTTGGCAATAAGAGCATGCATAACTGATTTACTCCAGGATTGGTAATTTGTTCCATTTAGTTTGATTGGAACAAGTGAATATCCTAGTTGATTAGAGTAATGAATATAATAATGATGTGTTAAATAAACATCCGAAATTTTGAAGCTGGATTTGGCTGATTCCGCCATAGAATTTTTTTTTATATTTAATAATACCAAGATCAATGCTCTGATACCATGTTAAGAATAAGAAAAGAAAATATAATTAGAATCGAAGGTGTGTATTCTATTGATATTCATAAGCTATAAAAAAGATACAAGCTGACAACTAATATTACAAATAAGAAAAATATAAACTAATTAAGTACGGAGAATAAAATAAAATATATTACAAATCAAATCATAAAGAAAGAATATTAAGATATAATATCTATAATATATTCTATAAATAATATATATTTCAAATCTCAATAGACACCTATACTGTCGTGTCTGAATATCATTAGTAAATTGCTTGTAGATAAGAGAAACTTCGAGAATGGGCAAACTAGTGTCAAATTACTGCCATGTAAATTGCTACGAGTGTCTCATCAATGCCACTCCAATCATCATTGGCATGTAAGATGAAATATATAATGTCTAGCGACATCCTTAATGCTAATTACATTATAGGAAACTAAAATTTTCTTAATTATCGAGGTATGAAAAAATAGTAATCAATTTCATATGCAATTGTATATCCTCAATCCAAAAGTTATGAGATCATTGATTATTGTGTCTTAATTTGGTTAAACTAAACCTAGAGCTTATAAACCTTGCTGCAAAGAGGCAGCGGAGTCGAGTAGGGGAGAGCCAAATCAATAGGGCTCTCACCCCGTAAAGGTGCTCTAACATACGAGCACGCGTGTATTCCTTGAGCCATCATCACCTTGTGCCTAAGGTGGATACCTCCACAAGAGTTGTCAAGACCAGTATCTGCTCGAGAAGTGAGCATCAAGCTGGAAGTGGACATACAAAAGTGAAGCTGCGAAGAAGACCAAGAGAAGTGTCAACGCAGCAATAGCCACATGAAGGTGGCAAAGTACAAAGAGTTGGCTGAAAGGTAGCGCCAACAACTGAAGAGACAGTGTCAAGAAGTTTGACCTTACTCAATATAAGAGGTGGCCGCGACAATGTCGTGGTTGGGCTTGCGAGCCCCACCTCGAGAGGTGCATCAGTTCGTGTGACTCAGAGGATACTCACATTGAGGCCAAGTTGGCCACGATGGGGCAATGTGCCCCTTAGAAGTCCATTCTTGTCTGGTGAGTGTCTGCAGAGATAGTCAGCCTCACCTACAGTTATGGCAAACACTGAATAGCCACGTCTACGTTGCGAGTCTCAGTGGCCGAGTCCAAGATTGGCGAACAATAGAAATAAATTAATATGAAGAGAGATAGCTGGAGATAGTAGTGGCAAGCCAAAGTTGAGGCAAGTTCCCCCAACAACTGACAAGGTCAAGAGTCAGAACGTGGTGCCATATGACAAAAGAGAAGTCAGAAGCATCCACTTGAACTTGTCCCCAAGTTGACGGAAGACGTCAGCAAGACGAGCATTCTAACAAAACATAGTCAAGTGCTTAATACTTTTATGAAATACAACCAGATCCAACGAGTCGAGTCGACAACAATCAGAGAATTTGGATCATCATCGGAACGATGCCAAGATTGAGTGGGGGAGAATTTCACAATCAGTGGGACGAATGCGCCCGAGAAAGTCATCGAGGACGATGGCTAAATTAAGTGGGGGAGAATGTCACAATCTGCAATACGATTGTGCCCCGAGTAAGTCATCGAGGACGATGACTAAGTTAAGTGGGGGAGAATGTCACAACCTAACTATGAAGAAAGTATGTTGTGACCCTCACGTTGCGACAGGAGAAGCGGCGACCCTCAAGTGGCGCCATCCGACCACGCGAGGGCCTAGATGAGTGCCATGATGTGATCGATGAGGATGATGCATCATCTAACACACAACATAGAGTGGGCATTGAAGACTAGTTGAGACATAAGCAAGACAGAGACATCGGGTAGACGAGAGAGGCAAAGATAGGCTTGTTGAAGGGTAGGGTAGGGCCCCGGGCCTTAACCTCGAAAGTCGGGGTTGCGGAAGGAATTTGGTCAGGCGGTTCGGGAGTTAAGTCCGTCCATATGAAATATGAATGCTCGCCAAGTTTGATGTCAATTGGACATCAGACAGACAATGCACGACACCGTATGACCGTTCACCAAAATCATGTCTACGCCTGGTAGATTGAAAATTGCTCAAAATGTACTATAGGGGGTACCATGGTGTTAGCTCTCCACCACCCCTAGGCCCTATGGCCTAAGTGAGCTACCCTGTGGCACATACGTGTGTCACAGTGTGGGCGAGCGTGTCGAGACAAGTGTCTTGGGCGACTTCCTTTGAAATGGGTTTTTCAAGGACAGTATCGGACAACACAGGTGTGCCGGTATTGCACCCTAGCCCACGTGTTCGAGGTTGCTACATACACCCGCTATCCGGCACGGTATCCGTACATGACATGGCATGGGCACTGGAGGGCTAATGCCTCGATAGAACCCGGATGGAGGGATGTGCGGGAAGTCTTGATGAGATGAAAGACACGCGGGCCCATTCTCGATGACATGACCGAGCGAGTTATGATGGCCGACAACATCCCGAGACTCGAGATGGCGTCAAGACATATGGACCCTGTCGATGGGAATCGAGATGATAAGACGAGATGCAACGTTGCATTGAGAGAACTTGGCCCGAGCAGAGGCAAGGTCGAGCTAAATGACTTGGCCTAGTGTAGAGGCAAGTCGGACGGGTTGCAGATGATTGAACATTCACGCGCAGGCGGCGTGTGTGGTTGAACAAGCTTGGATTCCGCACAAGCGATGTTCGATTGGCGAAGACAAACCTCACCTAAGGTCCAACGAAGCCACAAAGTCGGGGCCAAAAATATATATGGGGCTTAATTCAACTTAAGGCTAGTCGTGAGCATGTTAAGATCACGACGCCGCACGGTAAAAAATGTAGGACTGTGACACTGCGCATGGACCGACACCCTACTCCCCCAGTAGAACGTGGTGGTGGAACGCCAAAATCAGACCATCATTGGGACAGCAAGATCATTGCAGATGACGGTCGAGATGCCTGGGAGAGTCTAGGGAGAAGCGGTAATGATGGCCGTCTATCTCTTCAATCGATCGACACCACATGAGGCTTGGTACAACAAAAAGCCAGTGGTACATCATCTCCGAGTGTTCGACTTCGTCGCATACATGAAGGTAGAGCACGTTCCCACCTCGCCAACCCAAATCAATTCATGGTGGAGTACCTCGTCACCTAGCCAGGAGAAGGAGACGCGCAGGATCGGGAACCGTCACCGCCGCCAGCAGCTGCAACTCCTGAACCAGTTGAGTTTGCAACACCACGGACTGCGGATTCAACACCTTCGCTGAAACAAAAATGAACTCGTTTTGCCTAAAGGCAATGCAGGAGGAGATGACATCCATCACTGAGAACCAGACGTGGAGTCTGGAGGACATGCCGCTAGGACACCGAGCCATAGGGCTCAAATGGGTCTTCAATTTGAAGT
This sequence comes from Cucurbita ficifolia, assembly GCA_033971965.1. NCBI lineage: Eukaryota > Viridiplantae > Streptophyta > Magnoliopsida > Cucurbitales > Cucurbitaceae > Cucurbita > Cucurbita ficifolia. The sequence continues at coordinate 283,114 of JASJUX010000021.1, read as the reverse complement.
GTAACGAAGAGGGAGAACTTGTGAAACACAAGGCCCGTCTAGTGGCGAAGGGCTACGTCCATTAGTAAGGAGTGGATTTCGAGGAGGTATTCGTGCCAGAGGGCCAAGAGAAGGAGGAGCGAAGGATCGGGAACCGTCACCGCCGCCAGTAGCTGCAACCCTGGAACCATAGGGCTCAAATGGGTCTTCAAACTGAAGTGTAATGAAGAAGGAGAAGTTGTGAAACACAAGACCCGTCTAGTGGCAAAGGGCTACGTCCAGAAGCGAGGAGTGGATTTCGAGGAGGTATTCGCGCTAGTGGGCCAGGAGAAGGAGGAGCGCAGGATCGGGAACCGTCACCGCCGCCAATAGCTGCAACCCCTAAACTAGTGGAGTTTGCAACACCACGAACTGCGGATTCAACACCTTCGCCGAAGCAGAAAGGAACCCATGCTGGCTGAAGGCAATGCAGGAGGAGATGACATCTATCACTGAGAACCAGACGTGGAGTCTGGAGGACATGCCGCCGGGACACTGAGCCATAGGGCTCAAATGGGTCTTCAAACTGAAGTGTAATGAAGAGGGAGAAGTTGTGAAACACAAGGCTCGTCTAGTGGCCTAGAGCTACGTCCAAAAGCAAGGAGTGGATTTCGAAGAGGTATTCGCGCCAGTGGCAAGGCTGGAATCTGTCTACCTATTGCTGGAAATAGTGGCACATCATTTTTGGGAGGTCCACCACATGGACGTGAAATTCGCGTTCCTGAACGGAGAGCTGAAGGAGACCTTCTATGTCCTACAACAACCGGGCTTCCTGGACAACGACAACCCTAACAAGGTATTGCGCCTGCACAAGGCACTCTATGGGCTTCGGCAAGCACCACGAGCCTGGAACGCGAAGCTCGACAGTACCCTACTGTCATTGAAGTTGAAGCATTGTGCCTCTGAGTATGGCATGTACACGCACGGCCACGACAAGCAGCGACTGATCGTGGGAGTGTACGTCGACGATCTCATAATCACAGGAGGCGACATGGAAGTCCTCTGAAGATTCAAGAGGAAGATGTCAAAGAACTTCAAGATGAGCGATCTCGGCATGCTCAGCTACTACCTTGGCATCGAAGTGCAACAGAGTACTGCCGGCTGCCAAAGTGCGTACGCAAAAAAGCTGCTGGACACAACTGGGCTTGCGGACAGTAACCCTACAAGGACGCCAATGGAGGCCCGGCTCCAACAGTGATAGTGACATGGCCGGTGAAGTTGATGATCGTAAGAGCACCAGCGGGATGATTTACTTCCTCCCAGGCGGCGCGATCTGCTAACAATCAACAAAATAAAAGGTAGTTGCTTTGTCTTCCAGCGAAGCAAAATACATCGCCGTTTCGACGGCGGCAACACAGGGAGTCTGGCTTGCGCGACTGATGGAAGAACTCATCGGAAGAGAAGGCGATCTACCAATGCTATACATGGACAACACAGCTACGATCTCCCTGATAAAAAATCTAGTTTTGCACGACCGGAGCAAGCACATAGAAATCAGATTCCACTACATCCGAGAATGTGCAGATCGGGGGCTCATCAAGATTGATTTCATTTGAACAGAGGAATAGTTTGAAGATATTTTCACCAAGTCCCTGGCGCGGGTAAAATTTGAAGATCTATGCTCAAAGATCGAAGTTCAAACAATAAGGTAGATAGATACAATAGGGCTTTAGGAGGAGATTGTTAGATAAATCTCTAGGTTAAAAATCATTTCTATTTTTTTTTTACTGTTTTTTAGTTACCCGCAGAATTAAAGTCAGTGGGATTCACACGTCTGGAATGGCTTTAATTCAGTTGCCATTTTCTTCTCTATTTTTAGGATAGGTTGTTATTTAAATATGTCAATTGAATGACAAACAATCAATCGAGTCTTCAGCGGAATAAAATTACTTTCTCTCTCTCTTGTGTTTTTCCGTTGCTTTCTTCTTCAATCAATTTCCTCGGCTTTTCTCTCGTCAACGTTTTCCTCCTCTCAAAAAATCACCCAAAATTCACCCTCCCTAGAGTTGATCTCGAAGTTTGTGACAAAGTTCGTCCAAACTTGGACTCGCTGGCGCTCTTGAGAGCTAGAGACCCTAAGTTCGCCAAAACCTGGGGCCTAGTAAGTCTTTAGAGGGTTTAGAAACTAGAAGTTCGTCCTATTTAGAGTTCGTCTCGACATTTGTGTCGAAGTTCATCGAAACATGGACTTCTTAGAGCTCCATCATGCTAGGAGCCGAAAGTCCATTTTTTTCTAGATTTTTGGGCTAATATTCGCCCATACGAGAGCTTTAGAGAGTTAGCAATCCAAAGTTCGTCTATCTGTCAGATTATCTCAACGTTTGATCCAAAGTTCATTCAAACTTCGATCCGTTAGGCTTAGAAACTTGAATTTCGTTGTTTGAAGATCCCGTTTCATCTGGACTTTGACCTATTTGATAAGAATCACGGTGTTCCAAATGTTCCAACTAGACCTATTACACGATACAAGGCCAAGAAGATTCAACAAGCATTCATTCTTCATCTACAAAATTGGATAGGCTCGGTTCAACCATCATTTCATGTGTTACAAGTTGATTCGATTGAGGAAGGACAATTTGGAGCTTCAGAAGTGAATATTTGCATGGTTGAGGTAGCGGATGAAGTTGCAAGCATCATTTCATGAGTGGTTAGAAAACTTGACTTCGTCTTTTGAGGAATTTAAGGGGATCAGTATTAAATCATGGCCACTAACTCCTTTTGTGGGGAGACTATAAATACCCACAAATTATTATGTAAAAATGAGATTTGTGATGAATGAAATTCGTCTCTCTAGTTGATACATTCCCTCTCAAAAATTCGTGTATCATTTTTGTCATTTCTAAGTTTCATGCAATTCTTGTGGTAGATTGCATCTGAGTCATTTAATCAAGCTTGATTTTGGAGTGACTCAATTTAGAACAATGTTCCAAATCTTACTTCTAGATCTTTAATCATAAGAGGTAATCTAATTCTAGTTTTATCTCTTGGTTGATCCAAATTTTGTATAAGGTGGTGTTAATTTCTTTGATTCAAGGGTTCTTGTTTCAACAAAAGGTGTTGGGTGTTGTCCTAAAACTCACCGTTAATAAACAAAAACATATTCTATTAGAAATAAAGTTATTATTGATGTTTATTCAATAAAGATTGTTATTGTAGAGACATAAAAGTGGATCTAGTTCAAGTATATAGTCAAAATAAACTAGAGTCAGTATGGATGCGGCCCACTTTTGAATATGATATAAACAATGTGATCACTAAATTGTACATGTGGAGACATGTGAGTGGGGGCATCCTATGCAATGAGTATTGCATAAGATCGGACCATGAAGAAAGGTACTCTCATTTTATAATGTCGTTTACTATTGAGACTGATTTTTTTAATCGATTATCTAGGTAACTCTATCTTAATCCTGAGCTAACTATGATGCAAAGACCCCTTTTTTTTTTAACATTTATTTATTTATATAGTTAAACATAAGTTTTTACTTACATACTAGTAATATAATAAAGTAGTGCTCATATAGGCTAATTTAAAAACACAAAATAAGAAGCGGACACAAAAACTAGCACAATATATATTAAGTTTAAAGACAGGGTTGATCCATGGCCCTTATTCTAAGGTCCACTCCCGTCCACGACTAGCTCTTTGTTACCTGAAAAAAAATGATAAACATCCTTAATCATGTCTTTGAGCTAGGATAGACTTCTTGTTTCGTTTTCAGGGAACACCTTTAAGGGTCACCATATCATGCATCATATCTTAGTCCTGAAAACTTTTCCAGAGTAACTCTTACTTTTCTCTACCCATGAATACATATGTGGTGTCGTCATGATCATTGCATCCTGCTGGCATATCGTGGTGCAGGGTGTCACAACCATACTATGAAGAGAGTAGGTTGTGACCCTCACGGTGCGACAAGCAAGGTGGCGTCCCTCAAGAGACGCCCATCCGGCCATAGGCGGGCCAATATAGAAGAATGCCATGATGCGATCGAGGAGGACGATGCATCATCCAACACACCACCACGCTAAGTGGGCACTATAAAGACAAGCTGAGACATAAGCAAGACAAAGACATCATAATAGACATGAGGGACAAAGATAGGCTTGTTGAAGGGCCGGGTAGGGCTCCGGGCCTTAACCTCGAAAGTCAGGATTCCGGAAGGAATTTGGTCATGCGGTTCGGGAGTTAAGTCCGTCCATATGAAATATGAATGCTCGCCAAATTTGATGTCAATCGGACATCGGACGGACAATGCACGACACCGTATGACCGTTCACAAAAATCATGTCTAATCCTGGTAGATTGAAAATGGCTCAGAATGTACTATAGGGGGTACCATGGTGTTAGCTCTCCACCACCCCTGGGCCCTGTGGCCTAAGTGAGCTACCCTGTGGCACATACGTGTGTCACAGTGTGGGCGAGCGTGTCGAGACGAGTGTCTCGGGCGACTTCCTTTGAAATGGGTTTTTCAAGGACAGTACCGGGCGGCACGGGTGTGTTGGTATTGCGCCCCAGCCCGCGTGTCGGAGGTTGCTACATACACCCGTTATCTGGTACGGTATTCGTAAATGACTCGGCATGGGCACGTGAGGGCCTATGCCTCGATATAGCCCGGATGGATGGATGTTCGGGAAGTCCCGATGAGATGAAAGACACGCGGGCCCATTCTCGATGACATGACCGAGCGAGTCATGATGGCCGACAACATCCCGAGACTCGAGATGGCGTCAAGACATATGGACCCTGTCGATGGGGATCGAGATGACTAGACAAGATGCGATACTGTATTGAGAGACCTTGGCCCGAGCAGAGGCAAGGTCGAGCCGGATGACTTGGTCTAGTGTAGGGGCAAGTCGGTTGTGTCGCAGACGATTGAACATGCACGCGCAGGCGGCGTGTGTGGTTGGACAAGCTTGGATTCCGCACAAGCGATGTCCGATGGGCGAAGACAAATATCGCCTATGGTCCGACGAAGCCATAAAGCCGGGGCGAAAAATATATATGGGGCTTAATTCCCCTTAAGGCTGGTCGTGGTCGTATCAGGATCACGACGCCGCATGGTAAAAAATGTAGGACCGTGACACAGGGTATCTCATTTAGGTGAGGAAAAATATTAGGCCCATCATGACATCCTCTTCATGGTACATATAGTAGGGCATCCCTGAAGGGAATGAACTCTTCATCCACGTAGCGGAAGCATTGGGAACCGTTTTGATTTTTATTAAGAATTAAAACAAAGCAATAAATATGAGAATAAGAACTCTATCTTGGTAGAAATCCTAGCTTGCAAGACTCTTCGGAGTATTCCAACCATGCAGAAGTTCTTTAACATTCCACAAGATCTTCCTTACTATGACTCGAACACAAGGTCAAGGCTTGTGGGAGCCTCTTGAAAGAAAATCCTAAAGGGATTGGAGAAGAGAGTTTCGAGAATTCTCTGGAGATGTAATTTCATTCTCAAGAGAAAGTGGGAGAGATCGTATGACTTTAGCTCAACCCGAGAGTCTTATTTATAGGGACTCTTGGAGAATATTTGCCAAATAATATATTTGCATATTTAATATATTAGGATATAATACCTTACACAAATCATATTTAGATATTACAAGATATCCTAATATATATTTAACTAATTTGAATCTTATTCAAATTTCAAATATATTTTTATTTAATGTATCAAAATACATTAATTAATTTAATATTTAATGGTATCAAATACAATAAATATATTTTTTTATTTAATATATCTAATATATTAATTTGAACATTTCAAATTAATATATATTTTTCTCCATTTATATTTAACCTATCTAATATATTAAATATTAATTTGACATTTCAAATTAAATTTATTTTCTCCTCTATATTTAATATATCTAATATACTAAATATCAATTTGAACCCTCCAAATTTTCTTTCAAATAAATTGAACATTTTAGTGTTACTTGGCTAGCAAGGGGACCTTATGGATCTAAAGATTATAAGCACCAATGATATAAAATTAATTAATTAAACTCTTTAATTAATCAATTTTCATTCAATAGGTCATTCTAACATACATCTAGAGTTGCACTCTTATGCACTGTAGGACAAGTTATGTCCATTGATATAACCATTACAAGCAAGTCGATCCTTCACGAGTTGTTCATAATTACAGCTGGGTCAAAAGTCTGTTTTACCCCTGTAATTACATCTTTCACTTAAGTACCATTGATTCTCTAATGAACAATTTGTTTATGATCCAATCATAAACCAAGTCCCTCTCGGGCAAATGAGAGGGTGGGGCCCCATTGTTTAAGTCTCGAAATCAGTACTTAAGAGAACAACTCATCTACTTTCCTTATATGGAAAGGAGTGAATTCCATCTCATGATATTATGTTCTGAACTCCCTATTTGGTCAAGTCCCCAAAATGGTAGGCATATTGAATCGGCTAACAGAGTCATTCTCACCCATGTAAATCAAAGGACAAGCCCTCACAAGCAAGAGTTCATAACTCACTCAGAATTAAGATCGAGTCGCATATGATCATTATGTGAAATATTAATCTTCTCAATTAACGGATTTATAAAGAGAGATTAAATATTTCTTGGTCCAGTCTTATACAAACTCATTGTATAGGATACCCCTAATTACATATCTCCACATGAACGATTTAGATCAAATCATTTGTAATGATTACAAAGTGAGCCGTATCAATAGTGTTACTAGGATAAGACACCCAACCTTATCCATATACTATAGACTCTTTATGTTATTACTTGAACACGATTCTCTTGTATGTCAACCACATACTGTTCAAGATTACATTAATAACCTTATATTTTCATACGATGGATAACAATTAAATTTCAAATAAAATAAAAAAAAATTATTGTTAAAAACTAAATAATTAATTACGAAGCTTTAGGACATCAATCCCAACAATCTCCCACTTGCACTAAAGCTGGTGAGACATGTGTCATAGGGCATACTCTATACCCAACATGTTCTCCCACTTGCCCTAGAGAAGATGAGACATGTCTCGTAATCCTAGACATTCTAGATGACCCTCAAACACTTTAGCCTAGAGAGTCATTTTATATAAATCAAAATAATTATTATTAAAAGTAACTTGGTCACTACCACAATGCTTTCTCTCTCAATATCATTCTTTATAGATTGATCTTTTATAATTTCCTTAATATTAGTCTTTGTATCACTATCATCACAATTAAAGTGACAAACTAAATCACATCTGAAACACCTTTCAAATGTTTAAGAAATTATTATAGTCATACAAGTCATTTTGTTGCTTTAAAAGCAAGAAAATATTTCGCTTGTATACCATACTTCACAATCTAAGGTAAAATTGATCTTAACATAAATTTCTTTAAATTTATGTAACTAATATATCACTTAAAGATCAAATCTTTAACTCCACTCCATACACAAAATAAAGAATCCTCATTATCCATCGATACTCTGAGAAAACTTTAATTTTTCACTTAAGGGTCATACCATTAGTTTAACTAATATAATAGTTTAACTAATATAATCTAACTAACGGTATATTTAACGTTAATTCTCATCTACGCATTAATTGTCTCCCACTCAGAAAAGATAATTAATCATACTCTCAACATTTGAGGTTACTTAGGATACTATTCTTCTAACTTCATATTTCAATGAACATTATCCTGATTTGAAGTCTTGCATTAAATATTTGACAACAATTTTGTCAATATAATAGAGATATGAGACAATATTAACGTTTATCCTTAAATTTTTATTTTTAGGACATACAGAATTATTCCAAATCATTTCTTTAGAATTGGTTAGATAGTCATCTATTTATGTTAGATTAAAGATTACATCATTCATAATGAGTAATATGTCATCCACATTAAAAAAAAATGAGAAAACCCACTGATTAATTAGTAATTTTCTTGTTTTCACAAGCTGATTACAATTTATTATACTTATAAATTTTTAATATCTTTAATAATAAATCCATATAATAATATGGAGAGATGCATTCTCATAGATTTCTTTTGAAAAGAATTTTAAATATTCATTTAACATATCTCATATAAAAATGAATTAGAGAATAATAATAGACTCTACATAACAACATCAGAAAGTCTACTTCTAACTACTTTCTCCCATTAAGTTCAACCTTTTGTCATGAGTCCTATTTTGACGATCTGTATCTTCTTATTCTACATAATTTTACTTTTGTAGATCCATTCATATCCTATGAATTTAACCTCATCAAGAACATCTACAAATCCCATGGATTTTATGACTTTAAAATATTTATCCTTTGTCATCATCCCTCGTAACTATTTTGAGGGTAATAAGCTTTCTACTCGGTCATCTAACATGGCAATTTGGATATCAATAGGATTGAGTTATCTCATAACTCTCCCACTACGATGAAGCTTATCCAATGAATGACTAGGATCCACTTGACTCTCAAGTGATATTAAATTGTTAACAACTTTCATTAACTATTAGCGGCTTCACTTTGAAACTATTTAATTAACACTATCTCACCTTATTAAAGGTGTATGTCCTTTTATTTGAACTTCTTTAGAAAATTATATTTGTATAATTTGTCATACAAATATGTTTTTCTATTTAGAATTAAATAAAAGTTTATTTTGTTTCTTTTAGGAGTAGCCTACACTCAGGCATTATTTTAAACAAGTGTTGTAAACTAGTTTACTACATTTCCATAATCCAAAAAATTGTCTCATAAGCAATTTTGAGAGCAATCATGTTCACTATGCAATCCCTATTGCATATCCCTGACAAGAGTTTGGTAATGACATATAATTTATTTATTTTTAAATATGTGACTATATCTAATAGTCTGGTTTTCTTCTCTTACATCACAAATTTACAAAATTGTAATATGCTTAGAGTTGGAAATCAATTCCACTTTCTATCAACTAATTTTAGTACCTAATGTTCTCGTACTAATCATTATGATCTGATCATAATGTCTTGATAGATTTACCAAAATGGATTTCAACCTTAGTCTAATTTTTCTTAAACTTAAAAAAAAAAATAGAGTAAGTTGCCTTTGGTAAAATATTAGTAATATTCTTTGGATTTTGCATTCACCAAACCACTTGGGTCAGAATGCATGAACTCAAAATTCTCTTTGGTCTTGTAGCCTTATTCAATAAAAGCCCAATGATTATCTTGCATAAAAAGCAAGATCTATAGACATGTAATGTAATTAACTCCAATGTTTACCGAATTACCTTTTACTTAATTCTACTAATCTTTTCATTGTATTCAATTTGATGTTAATCAAATTAACTACCAAAGACAAGTATCATCCTTTAAGAGGAAACAATTTGTCTTTTTATTCTTGATTCTCTAATCATGAATATCTCAATATTTCGTAGTATAGTAAGTGTTAATGTTTTAACATATACTAATTGTACTTCATATGAGCGGAACATATTTTCAAAAATTTTTGAAAATATAAACTTTAATAGTTCAAAGTAATTCCTACTTAGTATGAGAAATTGAATTTCTCTCATAGTTATTAAAAATACCATGTTCAGCATTTAGTAACAATTTTTACTTAACGACATCTTAATGTCTCCTACTACACCAACTGAGATTGATTTTCTAGTGTCAACTAGTAGAATCTATTCTACCTCATCAAGTATTTTCCAAAAATTACATATAAATGTAATGAAGAACAAATCTTGATAGTAGATCTTATATCAACTATCCAGGTGGTGTCAACTAGTCTCCACAAAAAATCGAGTAAATCAATTTTACTTCCATTTGGATTTTTCTTTCCCTAGAGTAATTTAGAAAATTTCTCTAACTATGATTGTTCTAGCTAATTAGGAACTATTTCCTATCATAAGATTTTTCTTGAATTTTGTAATACTTAATTTCAAGATCATTTAGATAACTATCTAAATTTAGCTTCTATCGACTCAAACATCTCATATGTTTTTGTCATTTTCTTATCTTTTAGTCATGACATCCAACATGTCAACTAGAAGATATGAATAAAGGTTTCTCATCACCTTTGATTCACCAATCATGTGCTCTTTGAATAATTCGATTCACATTCACAATAGGTCTTGAGAAAATTTCTCAATAAAGACACAAAAAAAAAAATTATATACTACCATTATAGTGCTAATATTATTTTTCCAAGTATTAAAATTTTCTCAATATGCTTTATCAATAGTGAAAATTAAACAATTGAGAGATCTCGAACATAATATTTGAAATATATAAAATATTATTTAATTACAAACGATCAACTATCCATTCAATTTCAGCATAAGAACATTCAATTTCAGCATAAGAACAAACAATTTTATAAAATGAACCCTTTAAATCATTTCTAATGCTATGGTAGTTTAGTGATTTAAAACAAGTGCCACGGTAGGGTAGGTCAAGTGTTTCTTCACTAAACTGAGACAATCTCAACCAAACATTATACCCGAATAACTCTTATTCCTACAATATTTAGTTACCATTAGTTCGGTCAAGAATATTATTAACAACTTTAATGATCTCTTCGTAAATGTAACCCATCATTTTAGATCTTGTAATTTTATCCCAACATGTGCCGCCGTAGGGTAGGTCAAGTATTGGAAATAAAATTACTATCTTATCCTTCTCAAGAGTTCACTCTGATATTGACTCATGCAAACACCTTCCGTAGGGGGACAGTCCAAAAGCCGCCATGAGGCCTCGCATGGATCTCACGTTATGAACTAATGATGGAGACCATAGGATATGTTGACACATTTCCTTCTCTCATTTACTATATATACTTTCTCAAGATATTCACCTTGATATTGACTCATGCAAACACCTTCTGTAGGGGTACGATCCAAAAGCCGCCACGAAGGCTCGCATGAATCTCACGATGTGAATCAATAATAGAGAACGTAGGATATCCTAACATGTGTCCTTAATATCTTGATATCTTGAATACTAGTAATATAATAGTAGTGCTCACATAGGCTAATTTAAAAACACAAAATAAGAAGCGGACACAAAAACTAGCACAAAATATATTAAGTTTCAAGACAGGGTTGATCCATGGCCCTTACTCTAAGGTCCACTCCCATCCACGACCAGCTCTTTGTTACCTGAAAAAAAAAATGATAAACATGGAGTGAGTAAAACTTAGTAAGTAGCCTACTTGTAGGCTCTTAATCATGTCTTTGAGTTAGGATAGACTTCTTGTTTCGTTTTCAGGGAACACCCTTTAAGGGTCACCATATCATGCATCATATCTTAGTCCTGAAAATTTTTCCAGAGTAACTCTTACTTTTCTCTACCCATGAATATATAGGTGGTGTCGTCATGATCTTTGCATCCTGCTGGCATATCGTGGTGTAGGGCATCTCATTTAGGTGAGGAAAAATATTAGGCCCATCATGACATCCTGTTCATGGTACATATAGTAGGACATCCCACCTAAAGAGGAATAGGGGCCTCGTGGTACACCTCGTTATGGGAGATATCGGTTACTCCGGCATGGTTCCTAGCAACTTTTTAATTATGTTATTTGTTTTAACCTAGGTGTTTGCTTATATTCTTAGCAATCCTAGGTTTTACGTATAAAGTCTTGGGCCAGGCTGGTAGGAGTTATTCTTAGGAATAGTCCAACATGGTCTTGAGCATGTAAAGCCTTGTTGGCGGCCAAGGGCGTATGTGGGGAGTCACTTATTTCATGGGTACCTCGTTAGTTGTCCTAGGAGGTATGATCATTTTTCTCCTAATTCATGGTTTTTCCACCTAACAAGTTCCAATGACTTCCCAACTTGAAAAAAAACATCAAATATCATAAGATAAGATCTACGGCAGGGTTTCATAGAATTTAGAGATCATCTAGGTTATGAATCGAAGGTAATTTCCCTTAGGGGCATTATGATCATTTCACATTGTTTCTTTGTTTACCTACTTATCCTTATCCAATGACCACGAAATTTCGTATATAACCTCAACATGCTATAATATGCTCAATATTAAAATTTCATAGGCAGCAGAGTTCATTTAGTAGGCCATTTTAACGTTATTTAAATCTCGAGCAATTTGATTGGTTCGGGGCCTTAACTCATGGTTATTTGGGTTTTTCTTTGATATATTCTTAATTCATACTTGGTTTAGGGTTCATATTGAAATTCAAGCTATTCCTTCAAGTATTTCTTTACAAAAAGTCCAAGGTGGCTACTTACCTCTTGTCTGGTGTTTGGGATCCTATTTCTTGAGCTTCCGGTACTCGTTTTCCTCCAAATATTTTGTAGTAGATTCCTGAATGAGTCTAGTTTCTAGAACCATTGAGAATTTTGTGAGAACCGATTGAAAAGAGGTTCAATTTGATGAAAAACCAAAGAGGGGTGGTTTTGGGGTTGATGTGGTTGGTTCAGTTGAACCGGCCACGTCATCGTCTTCTTCATCCCGTAGGGGAAGGGATGACTCATGGCGATGCTCCTCCGTCTGAAAACGGAGTCCACCAGCCCGCCATCCCATTCCTAGGGAAGGAGCAACTATCAACGAAGAGTTTCGGATAGACATCTCACCTGTTTGTGAACTACACCGTATGTTATAGGCGTTCAAAGTCGGGAAAAAACTCGTTTTGTCGCCGGAGTAAACCGAGGAGATCTTGCTATTAGTTACGATGATGCAGACATTATTAGGCCACGCCTCCTCACCAAAGATCTCTCTTATATCTTTCTTAAACTAAAGGAATAGTCTATATATGTTATCTAGGCGTGGTTGCGGCGAATTTTGAGTTGTTTCCCTCAGTCTGCAACTTAACCCAAAACACGGACAATTTCGTCCTCCCCTTCGCCAGGATTTTTCCGTCTATTGGTCAGCTCGAACTATTTTGAGTTGTTTCCCTTTGATTCCTTCATCATACATGTTTTGTTTTGTCCCCTCGAGCTATTGGAAACATCAATTTTTGGCACTAAGGGCCGTAAGCAAGAAATTGAATTTCTTCCCCAAAACTTACCCGATATCAAATTTCTTCGAATACTCTTGTTTCTAAGGTTGTCTCCCTTTGAGGCATTCTTAAAAAATGATCCTTTGGTGTGCAGAAATCGAATGGGATAGGATTTTTCCGTCGAAAATGTCTTTAGCTTCGGATTGAATTTCTAGCTTTCCTTGGAATTTCTTCAACGGCGGACGAAGTTGGGGGAATAGGATAGGGGCACTTTCAGAGCTTCCTTCCTTTACCAAATTTCCGGGTAATTTTCTTTAGAACGTGTAGGAACAGGTTTGAGTGAATAAGATGGACTGTAACTTTCGAATTTGGAGAATATCCGTGGATACAATATCCAAAATCTCAACGCTCTTAACACTCGATTAAGATCTCAATTGATCATGGTTCTTGTTCCTATTAGTTGCCCCTACCTCATAAATTATAGAGGAATGCTCCACCACCATTGGATCGTCCAGAATCATCAGAATCTCTTTCTTCGGTTTTCTGGATTTTTCGCCAGAAACATCTACTCCGACCAGGCCTTTACCGGCATCAAGTTTGAATTCACAATTGCATATGCTGAGCTGTAGGTGTCCTAGATCCTCCCCAATTTCTTGCAGAGGGGCATTTTTGTAAATATTCATTCTTTCCGGGGCAATTTTGTAATTGGCCATTTTTAATTATTTAAATATTATTTTTCTTGAAAAAACTATAATTTTTCAAAAAAGTTCTATACTCTTTCTTGACCATTTGCCCCTTCTTGGGCACCTTGAAAATGTTTCTCGATAAAATGTTAAAAATCCAGGAAATTCGGTAAACATTGGAAAATTCTATTTTTCTTATTTCTTTCTTTTTAATTTTCTTGTTTTCCAAACCATGTATATACTAGCATGACTTCCTCCTCGGAAGCTTTTGAATTCTTGGGTATTATATATGAACTCCTGTTTATTCAGAATTATCCTTAGATTTGTATGGGTGAGAGTAGCCCAATTTCACCGACTCAATAAGCCTCCCATTTTAAGGGTAAGACTGGGTGAATAGCTGGGGACATGGGGTGCAAGATGGAATTCACTCCTACCGCTTTTAGGAATACTAGAGAGGTTGTTCTCTTAAGTACGGACTCCAAGTCTTGAACAAGGGGCCCCACCCTCTCATTGGGCCGATAGGGATTCGTTTAGTGGTTGGACCACAAAAAAATTGTTCATTAGAGGATGAGCGGGAGTTAAAGAACAAGAAGTTACTTTAGGGATAAAACGATAAATTGACCCAGCTCTAGTTACGTACAACCTGTGAAGGATCGACTTACTAATTATCGTTATATCAAATGGACAGAAATATATCTATAGTGAGGGGAGTGCAACTACTAGGCTATAGTGGAGTGTCCTGGTAATTAACGAATGTTTGTTAACTAGGTTAATGAGTTTAGCCGGTTAATCTTGGATAGTCGTTGCCCATGATCTGTAGGTCCATTAGATACCCCTGCTAGCTCATATCGAACTAAACATTAGAACAGTGTGACGAAAGAGTTCGAAAGATTCGAATTCGAATCGGGGAATATGCGCTAAATATATACGATATATTTAACTACATTTTTTTAATTATGAATTAAAACAAAGAGAGAGAATTGAAAATATTTAAATAAGATTTAAATATTGTAATTATGAATAGGGATTCATAATCAATATGTGCCGGAATTGATTGAGATTGGCGTTTGATTTAATATTAAATATTAATTAAAATTTTTAATTAATTATATAATATAATATAATTTGAAATTAATTATTTAAATTAATTAGTGAATGTTAACTTAATGAAAAAATCCATGTTTGAGTTGGAATATTGAGTTTCAATATATGGTTTAACCAAACTTGCATGTTTTTCAAATAACAAATTTGAGTGAAATTTTGTGTGTCAAAATTTGGTTAACTCAAATTTGCATGATCATGCAAATATGACTCTATAAATGGAGTAATCAAGTTACATGAATTTCTTCTTTGAATTTTTTTTTTTTTAGAAAAGTCCTCAATAACTCTTTTTTCACATATACTAAATTCTTTTCTAGTTTAGTCAATCACTCGATTCCACAATCTCGTTCTAAGGTCGGAGAATAGTAGGGAAGACACTAGTGGTGGTTCGAAATCAGTTCGTGAGGAAAATAGAATTAAAACAAGAACAGAATTTGAACCAAAAGGTTAGTACTCAAACTCTTTGAGTTTTAATGCTTTTGAACATGCTAGAAAATTTACTAAAGTTGATGTACTTAGAGTGCCTAACATCCAAATCGCTTCCGCATGTGTGACATTAACACCTTTAAAAGGTTGGATCTTTGGGCTGAGGATTAGGGTTGCCTTATCACTATTAGAGCTTTGGAGAGTTGGGAAACCAAAGTTCGTCCTTTCTAGAGCTTGTCTTTCCGCTTGTGTACAAGTTAGTCCTTTCTAGAGTTCGGACAAAGGTTTACCCAATGTTTGTTCTTTCTGACCGTTTTCAAGCTTTGAAGAGTTAGAAACCACAAGTTTGTCTTTTCTTGAGTCTATCGCAGCGTTTGGACCAAACATTGATCCATTAGATGTTTGGAGGGCCACCAACCCAAAGTTCGCCCTTCTTAGAGTTCGTCTCAAAGTTCATGTCAAAGTTCGTCCAAACATGGACCCATCGTAGCTTTGGAGGGCTAGAGCAAAAGTTTGCTTCTTTTAGAGATCGCCAAAACCTGGGGTCTGGTAAGTCTTCATAGGGTTTTGAAATTAGAAGTTCATCCTTTTTAGAGATCTTATTGACATTTCTGCCAAAGTTCATCGAAATATGGACTTGTTATAGCTTGCCGTCTAGGGAGCCAAAAGTTCATTTCTTTTTGGAGTCTATCTTGATGTATGGACCAAATTTCTTCTAAACTAGAGCTTCAGAGAGTTAGAAACCCAAAGTTCGTTTTTCCATCACATTGTCTCGACATTTGATCCAAAATTTAACCAAATTTTTATTCAAAGAGAGCGTTTTGTTTGAACTTTGACTCGTTAGAGCTTTAAAGAATTACGAACCCAAAGTTCGTCCTTACAAGAGCTTGTCTCAACGCTTGTGTACAAGTTAGTCCTTTTCAGAGTTCGGACAATAGTTCACCCAAAGTTCATCCTTTCAGACCCTTTTCGAGCTTTGGAGAGTTAGAAACCCAAAGTTTGTCCTTTCAGGAGGGCTACAAATATAAAGTTTGCGCTTCCCAGAATTCGTCTTGAAGTTCATTCTAAAGTTAGTCCAAACTTGGACCCGTCAGAGATTTTGAGGGCTAGAGACCTAAAGTTTGCTACAGAGTTCGCCAAAACCTAGGGCTTGGTATGTCTTCGGATGGTTTTGAAATAAGAAGTTCATCCTTTGCAATGTTCGTCTCGATATTTGTGCTGAAGTTCGTCGAAACATGGACTTGTAAGAGATCTATTGTGCAAAAGTTTATTTTTTCAGACCTATCGGAGCTTTGGAGGGCTAAAGACCCAAAGATCGCTGCCTTCAAATTTCACCAAAAACTGGGACCTGTAATTCTTTAGAGGGTCTTGAAACTCGAAGATTGTCCTTTCTAGAGTTCGTCTTGACATTTGTGTCGAAGTTCGTCATAACATGGACTTGTTAGAGATCTATCGTGTTGAGAATCTATCGTGGTGAGAATCAAAAGTTCATTTTTTCTACAGTTTGTCTTGATTTTTGGACCAAAGTTCTTCCAAACCAGAGCTTCAGATTGTTAGAAATTAAAAGTTCGTCCGTCCGTCATACTGTCTCAGCGTTTGGTCCAAAGTTCATCTAAACTTCGATTCGTTCGGCTTAGAAACCTGAACTTCATGGTTTGAAGAGTCCGTTTCGTCTAGAATTTGACCTGTTAGAATTTTGGAGAGTTAGGAACCCAAAGTTCATCCTTTCAAGAGCTTGTCTTGACTCTCGTGTACATTGTAATCTTTTATAGAGTTCGGATAGAGATTCGCCCAAATTTTATCCTTTTTAACCCTTTTTGAGCTTTGGTGAGTTAGAAACCTAAACTTCGTTCTTTTTGGAGTCTGCCTCAACGGTTGGACCAAACTTTGACCCATTAGAGGTTTGGAGGACCATAAACTCAAAGTTTGCCCTTCCTAGAGTTCATCTCAAAGTTTCTGCCAAAGTTCATCCCAACTTAGATTCGTCGATGCTTTGGAGAGTTAGAGACCCAAAGTATGTTGCTTTTAGAGTTTGCCAAAACCTTCGGCCTGGTAAGTCTTCGGAGGGTTTTAAAACCAGAAGTTCGTCCTTTTTAGAGTTTGTCTCGACATTTGTGTCAAAATTCGTCGAAACATGAACTTGTTAGTGCTCTATCGTGTTGGGAGCCAAAAGTTTATTTTCTCCGGAGTTTGTCTTGATGTTTGGACCAAAGTTCTTCCAAACTAGAGGTTTAGAGAGTTGAAAACCCAAAGTTCTTCCTTCCATCACAATGTTTTGACGTCTGGTCCAATGTTCGTCAAAACTTAGATCAGTTAGGCTTAGAGATCTAAACTTCATGGTTTAAAGAGCCTGTTTCATTCGGATTTTGACCTGTTAGTGCTTTGGTGAGTTTAGAACCCAAAGTTTGTCCTTTCTAGAGCTTGTCTCGACGCTTGTGTACAAGTTAGTTCTTTCTGACACTTTTCCAGCTTTGAAGAGTTAGATACCCAATGTTCATCCTTTCTAGAGTTCGTCTCAGCGTTTGGACAAAACTTCGACTCATTAGAGGTTTAAAAGATCACAAACCAAAAGTTCGCTCTTCCTATAATTTTTCTCGAAGTTCGTGCTAAAGTTCGTCCAAACTTGGACCCATTTGTGTAGATTTGTTCATGTCTATTGGCGCCATGTTGGAGCCATTGGCATGTGTGTCTTTTACCGCCGTCATGTATATAGCATTACCAAAAAGTTTCTATCGATGCATCCGAGATAGTACCTCGACGTCAGGGTTATCCTATCCGAACTAATTAGTTTGAAGACATTGTTGATGTTTTAAAATTTTGAAAAGCAAATTTGATTAGAATTGAAACTTTAACTTTAGAAAAGATAACGAGCATTTTTATTCATAAAATTATTTATTGAAATTGAATGAAAGTCGGAGTGCATCATTTCCAATGATTCATTAACTGGAAGGCCTTGAGAGATCCAAAATACTGGTAAATACCTTGGTCTCTACATGCCCAAGTGCAGTTATGATGAATACATTGATCTTTCAACCAACTCCCTCTTTCTCGCCAAAAAACATATCCACTAACTTGTCCATGTTTGGTGCTAAAATGGCACGAAAACAACGTAGAAATCCAAAAAATTTCTTTAAAACTCTAGTTATAATTATCTCCGGTGCGGAGTACGTGCTCGCCCAGATCGTCATCTTCCGACTTGCAATGAAAAATTAGAGTTAAAGTAGTCATCTCATTTAAAATAGTCACTTTCCATTTGCTGAACCCTAATTGTTGTTTAGATTCTGCAAAAAAAAAACCTCATCAAACAATATGATGTTAAAGCAACGGACACGATTAAATAGAATATGCTCATGTTCTTCTTGAAGATTGCTCACCCTTTTGGATTCTATCTCTTATATATATATAAATGCATTATAATCAAATTGACAGTAGATAGTTATATTTTAACACAATTAGTTGAAAGTGTGCTATAAATTTTGGTTATTTGAGAATATCTTCCTTCCAATAACAAGGTGTAAAGGGTAAGGTGGCCTAAACTTTCTTAACTTTCTCACCACTCTTACTAATTTTACATTTTATTAGCTCCTTTTGTGTAAAGTTTAAAGTTTGACCATTCATTTTTTATGTATTAAAAAAATTGATAAAGTATTAAATTTATGGATGGTATTTTTTCGATTAAAAAGTAATTTTTTTTCGTTAAAATATAAAAAATTTAATTGAATTTTTTATAGCTTAACCATGAATAATAAAAAAAAATTAAAAATAGAGCCATTTTTTTATTATTTTATTATTATTATTATTTATTTTATTTCTTTTTATTCTTGTAGTCCAGTTTTTAGGTAAAAAAAAGTATAAGAATGATAAAAAAAAAACTCTATTTTTTGTGTAGCAACACAATATCTCTAGTGAGAGAAGACGCTGTATGCATGGCACAAAATCCATCATATTTGGTAGCACCATGTTAGAGGTATCAACAAAAGTAGCTTTTGTTGACATTGCATGCATTGCATCGACGAAGGTCTCTACTGACACCTTTATGAGAGAGCTTCAATAGAAAGTAACCTCATATGTTATTGTGATTACACTTTAACAATGTAAAGAATGTATCACTTAAAACTATTAAATCAGAAAATGAGAAATTTTGAAGGATGAGTTCTTTATAACTTGTGTGCGTTTTGCTGTCAGTCGCTATTATACTTTTTATTTCAATAAATATGAAAGAGATGAACCTTTGACCTTAAAACAAATAAGGAGTGTTTTTATTCATAGCTTGGGATGGATGGGATAAAGCAAACGAAAAATGGATTGACACAATATCTACCCCTCAAAAGTGTGAATAGATCTGAAAATATTATTACTCAAGAGAAACAATATAGAGAAAACTGAAATATGAAGTGTTTATGAGAAACAGAATTGCGATCGAAGGTTCAATCTTCATTGATATTCACAACGTTTAAATAGGATACAAGCTACCAACTCATACCTACAGATGAGTAAAATATAAAATAACTAAATCTTATAATAAAATAAAATATACTACTAATCAAATTTAACTTATTAGGAATATCTAAGATATATTTCCTAACTAATATATTCTTAAAATATTATTTGATTAGGAATATTTTTACTGATTCAAACTATCGATAAGTTCCACTAAATTCGGACATGGATTCAATCATTTTCAAGGATAAATTAATTTGTTGGAGTTGGTAGAATTATAATGCAAGGAAATGCCTTGATCTCCTGTGGTCCCAAATGCAGTTATGATCAACACATTGATCACTAAGCCAGCTATGTTGCTAAGGCCAAAAAATAGTAC
Source organism: Cucurbita ficifolia (assembly GCA_033971965.1). Taxonomy (NCBI): domain Eukaryota; kingdom Viridiplantae; phylum Streptophyta; class Magnoliopsida; order Cucurbitales; family Cucurbitaceae; genus Cucurbita; species Cucurbita ficifolia. Next base: position 263,136 of record JASJUX010000021.1, on the reverse strand, counting down.
GAGTAGTTTACCCATATTTGCGGCTAAAATTGCACCAAAACAGTGTGGTTTGCAAAATATTTTCTTTAAAGCTCCAGTTGTAATTGTCTCCCCCATTGATGACATGTTCGTCCAGATAGTTATCTTTTGACTTGCGGTGAACCACCAGAGTTGAATCTGCCATCAAATTTAAAATGGTCACTTACCAATTGGACGGTACACGTTGCATCTTGGGTTCGGCTAAACATGACTTAATCATATTATTTGGTTCCAAAGCAATCAATATGATTAAACAGAACATGCTTAAAGACTCCATTTTTTTTTTCTTGGGAGGTTTCTCACTTTCTTCACACGACTTGTTCTTATGTCTTTTATATATATATATATATCCAAATTAAATACTTATACCATCGTGTCAATTGAAAGAGAATTGAAAGAGTGGTGTAAATTTATTTTATTTAAAGGTCTTTGTAACATTTGGAAAATTAAAAAAATAATAATAATAACAAGTAATCCCATCTCTAGCCAAACTCGACCACTCTTCCCTTAAAATACTCAATTAACTCCTCACACTACTCATAAACATGGGAAGAGAAAGCTTACACTCTAAGGAGTGACGTGATTTGAATAGGTCAGATTTTTTTTTCTTTTATCTAATAACAATAATCGGTTGAAATTAGTTAGTTACGGATCAAATAACAAAGGTATTCTGTAAATTGCATAACCCTTTTCAGAAAAAAAAAGAAAAAGAAAATTAATTGAAAATAGAAGTAGCTGTAGATGGAATTAAAAAAAAATGATTGATTCATGATATTTTTAATTCATGATATTTTTAGAATAAAGATTGATTCATGATATTGTTAGAAAAAAAAAAAAAAAACCAGAATCAATTAAACTCTTCAAAAGTGATTGGGACGGAGGAGACAAACTAGTACAATCGTGAAAAGGAAAAGTGAAGGTCTAATAAATTATTATTATTTATACGCAGTATTATAACAAACAATATTTAGATGGAATGATTCAAGTATCATGAAATAATATTGACATATTTTTAATTTAAATTTTATTACTCAACACAATTTTTCATTTTATTAGCTCTTTTTATGTAAAGTTTAAGGTTTGACCATACATTTTTTATGTATTAAAAAAATTGATAAAGTATTAAATTTATGGATGATATTTTTTAAGAGGTTTAATGTAAGATTAAAAAGTAATTTTTTTTCTTGTAGTCCTAGTTTTTAGGTAAAAAAAAGTATAAGAATGATTAAAAAAACTAACTTTTTATGTAGCAACACAATATCTCTTAGTGAGAGAAGACGCTGTATGCATGGCACAAAATCCATCATATTTGGTAGCACCATGTTAGAGGCATCAACAAAAGTAGCTTTTGTTGACATTGCATGCATTGCATCGACGAAGGTCTCTACTGACACATTCATGAGAGAGCTTCGATAGAAAGTAACCTCATATGTTATTGTGATTACACTTTAACATTGGAAAGAATGTATCACTTAAAACTATTAAGTCAGAAAATGAGAAATTTTGAAGGATGAGAGTTCTTTATAACTTGTGTGCGTGTGTGCGTTTTGCTGTCAGTCACTATTATGCTTTTTATTTCAATAAATATGAAAGAGATGATCCTTTGACCTTAAAACAAATAAGGAGTGTTTTTATTCATAGCTTGGGATGGATGGGATAAAGCAAATGAAAAATGGATTGACACAATATCTACCACTCAAAAGTGTGAATAGATCTGAAAATATTATTATTCATGAGAAATAATACAGAGAAAACTAAAATATGGAGTGTTTATGAGGAATAGAATTAGAAAACTGAAATATGGAGTATTTATGAGGAATATAATTAGAAAACTGAAATATGGAGTGTTTATGAGGAATAGAATTAGAATCAAAGGTTCAATCTTTATTGATATTCACAATGTTTAAATAGGATACAAGCTACCAACTATAAACTAACTAAATCTTGAGAATAAAATAAATTATACTACTAATCAAATTTAACTGATTAGAAATATTTAAGATATATTCCCTAACTAATATATTCTTCAAATATTAACGGATTAGGAATATTTTGTCTAATTCAAACTATCTATATATATTCCATAACTCATTATTGTTCAAATATTAACTGATTAAGAATAGTTTGACTAATTCAAACTATCTATAAGTTGCACTAAATTTTGACCGTCTCAATTACTGTAAGCTTATTTCTCAATGACCTTTTTATCCTCCAGCATTAACTGAAGGGCTTTCAATCTACAATGTGATAGAGTCGATTGGGTGCGTAAAGTCTTCTCAGATCTTTAAACATCTTGTCCTCCGATATGCATGTATCCCACAGGCACCCAAGCATAGAAGGCACGACAAACAGAAGAGTGACTTAAAAATGTCTTCCAAGGGTGTGGCTGTCCTGGGTAAAAAGTCATCTCAAGAACAACAGAGTTGATGACATCTGCATATCTAAGAAAAATTCAAGGACATGCACCTAGCATGAGCAATAGCATCGCATCTTATCCGCTTTCGATCAATATTTTCTAATTTTTCGTGACTCTGTACTACTACCAAAGTTAGCACAACTGCTACTCCAGAGCCAAGAGAATGCCGAGCAAATGTCAAAGTATAATCCAGATATTTCTTCCCCAAATCCTTCAAAGTTTCATTCTCACTGTCCAAAACCCATCCAACTGCCTTCATTTGTTCCACAAGTTCGTGAGCAATTCTAATTTGCATTGCTGTACGAACAGATTCCTCTTCAAACCTTGTCTCAACTGCACTTATTGCAGATTTTGATTTATCTGCTTCCAATCTCATAGCGACAAGCTCAATCTTAATGTCATTGATTTCGTTACTATCGGCAGGATCCAAATTACTGACATGATCCTCCAATGATTGAATCTATGCTTTTAATTGCTCCAATTCTAATGACAAAGAGTAATAATCCATCTCAACTTGTGCAGACTCAGCATACTCCATACACTGGTGAATTTCATCACTGGCAGACTGCAAAAGCTTTTGATCTTCTGATCATTTTTTACCCCTCAATATATCTGCAGGAGCTTTATATCCTTGATCAAGGTCCAAGTCATCCTTACCATATCACCAAGGGCATGCTTAAGCTTATGAGTAAGGGACTCATCTTCTTCAGCTACCCAACCATCATGCTCATCACAAGCACTGTCACCGTTGTCACTAGATGCATAGTCTCGACTTAAGAGGGTGTCAAATCGATCATCCAAAAGTCGACGAGTTCGTGGCTTATCAACATCATCTTCCACATGGTCAGCGTCTGCATCCTCAAAAATGTCGTCGCTAAAAGATTTGTTATTAACAATATTCTTGCTTCCTATCACTCACTCAGAATCCTCAGCCACACTAAACTTATTATCTGTTGAACCATCCTCCCTTCTTCACATAAATTTGCCTGAACTACGAAATCCTCCTCTAAGTCCTCAACATCAGAACAAAATCGTGATAAATCATCATCACCAAGCAGTGCAGCTATTTTCGGGTCAGGCTGTGGCGGAGCACCAATAGTCGAACCCCGCGAATTGGTGTTTGATCCAAATTCTCCAAGATGAGAAAATCGTCAGCCTCAGATTGAAGGTAAAGGTCGTCAAGGTCATCAAAAGTGAGCTCAAAATCGTTATTTTCCTCAAATCTCAAGTTCGAAGGTGTGGAATAAACAGAAGGGTCACTAGGGGCGAAAAAATTGGCATCGGAGAAAAAGAGAGAGTCTAGAGACGGAATTTGGAGGGAATCAAATTCAGAAGCGTAAGTAGTGGAATTAGGATTTTGATCATCTGTAGAGACATCATCTTGATGTACTACTGAAGTCACGTTTGTCGGCTAGTCAAGAATCTCAATAGTTAAACAGTGTTCTCAAATTGGATTTGAAATTTTTTTACTTTCATGTTTAGCATTTGCTTTTTATTCCTGCATTTTGATTCGACAATTTGGCTTAATATGGCGTGACTTTTCGCAATGATCACACACCACTTTCACCAGACAATCTCGTTTGAAATGCCAGGTTTTCCACACTTGTAACAAACTTTAAATGGTTTCTTTGACGACTCCTCACTTCTAAATTGATTCCCATTGGTTGATGAAGGTTTTGAATTAAAATTATATCTCCCTTGATCTTTGACATGCAACACAGCTTCTGACTTTGGAGAAAACTCGTTGCTGCTAGTCATTTGCTTAATCAAAACTTCATGATTAGAAAGCAAATTCTCCAATTCAATAATTGTAGGCTGATTAGCCCACCCTTGTATTGAGGAAACAAAAGGCATAAATTCTTTTCGTAATCCACGAATAAGATAACGCCGTAATCGAGCATCACTCATTGGCTCCTCAGCATCTAATTCTGAAATTTCAGAACACAGATTTTTCACTTTCAAGAAATATTCTTGAACAGAAAAAATTACATTGAGTTACCATAGCTAGTTCATTCTCTAGGAATTGCAATCGAGCTATATTTTTCTTAGTGAACAACTTTTGAAGTGTTTCCCATACTTGCTTTGGTGACTTTAAATCACGAACATGATCAATATATTCTTTGCTAATCAAAGTTTGCAAGGTAAATAAAGCTTTTCCACCTTTGATCTTTCATTTTCGGCTTAATTCAACATTTTGTGGAGTATCTATTGGAATTTCTGTGTCATCACCTTTAATTAAATCCCACAAATCTTGCCCTTGTAAATAAGCTTCCATACATAACTTCCAATAATTATAATTATTGCCAACAAGCTTTTTCATACCTATACTCATAGAAGCACTTCTACCATTCATCTCGTTGAGTAATAATATCAAACTCTTGGTTACCAACTTAGCTCTGATACCAACTGACACAATATCTATCACTCAAAAGTTTGAATAGATATGAAAATATTATTACTCAAGAGAAACAATACAGAGAAAACTGAAATATGAAGTGTTTATGAGAAATAGAATCGCAAACGAAGGTTCAATCTTCATTGATATTCACAACGTTTAAATAGGATACAAGCTACCAATTAATACCTCGAGGAAAATATAAACTAACCTGAGAATAAAATAAAATATACTACTAATCAAATTTAACTGATTAGGAATATCTAACATATATTCCATAACTAATATATTCTTCAAATATTAACTGATTTGGAGTGTTTTGACTAATTCAAACTATCGATGGGTTGTACTCAATTCTGACATTGATTCCATCATTTTCAAGTATAAATTAATTTGTTGGAGTTGGTAGAACTATAATGCAAGGAAATGCCTTGATCTCCTGCTGTCCCAAATGCAGTTATGATCAACACATTGATCACTAAGCGAGTTATGTTGCTCAGGCCAAAAAAATATTACCAATAGTGTGCCCATATTTGGGCTAAAATTGCACCAAAACAGTGTGGTTTGCAAAATATTTTCTTTAAAGCTCCCGTTGTAATTGCCTCCCACATTGATGACATGCTTGCCCACATAGTTATATTTTGACTTGCAGTGAACCATCAGAGTTGAATGCGCCATCAAATTTAAAATGGTCAAATGGTCAATTATCAATTGGACAATATAGGTTGCATTTTGGGTTCTGCTAAACATGACTTAATCATATTATTTGGTTCCAAAGCAATCAATATGATTAAACATAACATGCTTAGAGACTCCATTTTTTTTCTTTGGAGGTTTCTCACTTTCTTCACACGACTTGTTCTTATATCTTTCATATATATATTATATATATCTAAATGGAATATTTATACCATGAAGTCAATTGAAAGAGTGGGAAAGAGTGGTGTAAATTTATTTTATTTAAAGATCCTTAGGATAGAAATTTCAAATTTGTAAATAGCATTCAATGAGTTTTTAAACATCTTTGTAACAATTGGAAAATTAAAAAAAAATTAATAATAACAAGTAATCTCATCTCTGGCCAAACTCTAGCACCACTCTTCTCCTAAAATACTCAACTAACTCCTCACAATACTCATAAACATGAGAAGAGAAAGCTTACAATCTAAGGAGTGATGTGACTTGAATAGGTCGATTTTATTTTATTTTATTTTCTATCGAATAATATTAATTTATTAAAATTAGTTAGTGACACATAAAATAACAATAACAAAGATATTCTATATATTGCATAGCAATTTTTAGGAAAAAAAAAAGAAAATTAGTATCGATTTCAAATTGTTATGTTAATTGCATAACAACATAACAATTTTTAAGCAAAAGAAAGAAAAGAAAATTGATTGAAAATAGAAGTACAGTAGATGGAATTAAAAAAAAAGAAAAAAAAATTGATTCATGATATTTTAAAGAAAGAAAAAGAAAAGAAAAGAAAACCAGAATCAATTAAACTCCGGAAAAGTGATGGTAGGTGGAGGAGACAAACTGGTACAATAGTGAGAAGGAAAAGTGAAGGTCTAATAAATTATTACTATTTGTAGGCCGTGAATATAATATTATAACAAACAATATTTGGGTTGAATGATCCAAACAACATGAAATAATATTGACATATTTTAAATTTAAGTTTTATTACCCAACACAATTTAGAAACAACGAAAATATGGAATTCGATTTTTACTAAGGCCGTTTTAGAGCCGAATTTAACATTGTTAGTTGGATTATTAATTAAAATGTGAAATACTAACAAAAGGTGACGAACGGTGCAATAGGAAAAGAACCGATGTAGCTCTCGAGGAACGGGAGCATACGTTAATTAAATTATGGAGTACTCCGACTAAGACCAACCAAGTAAGTGACCTTACTATAGGAGAGACTAAGAATTGTATGAGTTATGATGGTGTATGAGTTGTATCATATGATGCCGTATACCAATATATGATGATGTATGATTATATGATAATGTATGAGTATAGGATGATGTGTGAGTTATGATGATGTATGAGTTTTGATGATGTATGAGTTATGATGCTTGATCATGTGCATAGTATATATATTTCAATGAATGACGTACTTCATATGCTTGATGCACTTTATGACAATATGATGAGTATAATGATTGCATGACGTTTCCCTTAATATGATTATATTTTCCATATTGAGCATGATATATGATGATGTGTGCCATATTGCATCATGTCGTTAGATCGACATAGGACACAATCCTAAGAGCATGAAAATGATATTAATATAAAAATCCACGAGCATGTGTTACCTAGAGTAACAAAAAGATGAGACTAGAGGGTTGTGTCAGAATAGACATTATGATGGATTTAGAAAGACCTCATGCATATTGTATGTTCATAAGCATAGAGCTACTTCTCCTAGAGATGATGAGTGTGGATGCGCACAGATGATGATGAGTGTGAATGCACACAGTATAATGATGAGTGCGAATGCGCACAATATGATGATGAGGGTGTTCATGAGGCACATGACACTATGGGGTTCCGCTGACCTCCGGAAGTCGCTACAGATTAGCTTGACCAGAGGGTCTAGGGGTGTGCTAGCACCCTAGGGATTCACACTCACACTTTTGAGTCATGTGTAGGGAAGTACTACACATCTAATTTGTCCGAGACTGGAGGACACCCCTATGATGTTAGAGATAGGTCCCTAAATCATGATTGCATGTGTTTGCATTTGCATGGCCTCTTAGAGTGGGACCACTTACTGAGTATTCTTCGAGATACTTAGGCCATGTGCCACATAATTTTTCAGGTAAAGGCAAGACACACTTATACGAAGGACGGCGGCATCGCGAGCAGAGACTGTGGCACATGCATAGGGTAGATTCATATTTAAATTTCTAGTTTTAGGTTAGAAGAGGTTGCTATGTATTTCATTCTTTTAAATTATTTTTTATTGCTTTTATTTTCTATAAATTTCAGTATTTCGTATTTAAACACATAAGACCATGACTGTGTTTTCAAGAGATAGAAGATGTTTTAAATGTCTTCGTTATTTATACTATAGATGATGTTTTCTTTTAAGAGTTATATTTCCGCATTAGAGATGAGCATGAGACGTTAGTAGCGACTCTGAGTATGTTAAAATTTAGGGTCGTTACAGTTGGTATCAGAGCTCTAGGTTTTAGATTCTGTAGACTAGCTTACGATGTAGGCTTGACACGTTTTATGGTCCCAACGTGGATGCCCATCACCGTCAGGTATGCCTTTCACAAGATAAAAAAAAAGAGAAACGTTTCGAACTCACATGCAGTTTTATGATGATATTACTGAAATTGTTGTGATATTTCATGTATTTATTATAGAGTATGATGTGATGTGTAGCATGCTGAGTGATTTTGTTTGCAATATGATGTGAACTTAGTATATGTGATGTATAGCATAAGTTCATAAGTAATGAGCTTGAGACTTAAGAGATGTTATCTTGGTTTCTAGAACCATGCTACCTAGACCACGCGAAAGAGTAAGATGAGGAACGGGATGACCTCTTATTAGAGGTAGTAGACGAGGTGAGGCTGAAGAGAGCCAACCTTGAGAAGGATCAGAGATAGGGTTTGAATTAGAACCCTTATTGCATGTATGGTCGGCAAGTACCCCTGCGAGGGTAGACCTAGTAACTAAGGATAGAGTAAGGAATGGTCAAGAAATAGTAGCCGACCAAACTCTAATCGTAGACCTAATAGTAGTAAAGATGATCGACTTCGACGTAATACTAGGCATGGATTGACTAGCTGAAAATCATGCTAGTATAGATTGTCGCAAAAAAGGATGTGATATTCTCACCACTGGTGAGACCTAGCTTTAAATTTAAACGCACAAGTATCGGGACTACCCCAAAGGTAGTTTAGATGATGAAAGCAAAGAGATTAGTCCAACAAGGCGGTTGAGCTATCTTAGCATGAGTCGTAGATGTAAGAGGAAAAGAAAAGACCTTAGACAACGTACTAGTAGTAAATGAGTTCCCGAACGTATTTTCGGAAGACCTACCAAGAATACTCCATCCCCATAGCCCTTATAGATGGGCATCAATAGGATTAAAGGAACTTGAGACATAATTACAGGGCTTATTGGGTAAGGGCTTTCTCCGTCGTAAAGTCTCTCATTGAGTTGCACCAACAATAATGGTTAAATAGAAAGATGACTCGATGCGTCTGGACATCAATCATAGGAAATAGAATATAAGGATCCAAGCTTAAATTAAATTTTGGAGACAAATTAACATAAAATCCGGTGGCATATAGACTAGTACTACCTGACAGACCTCATTCACGTAAATGGACTATGAATCTTGTCAAGCTAACAAGGACTTAAGTTATGAAGGGAAGCCTAGGAAAATCATAATTCGCGAGTTGAAAGCCTTCGCAAGAAAGAGATTACCTTCATCCAAAATACTGAGATAAAACCAGTATATGAAAGAGATCACGTTGGAACATGAGATAAGATAAGAGAAAAGTATCGGGATTTAGGATACGAGTTTTACACTTTCGAAGATGAAAGTCCCTTTTCCCTTTTAGGGGACATAATGTAAGGATTCGAATTTTTTTTTTTAGTAAGATTGCACTGAAATACAAGAAATTGATTAAATATTGATTTAATTGGTGAAAGGAAACAAGTCTTGAAGAAAGTGAGAAAGTTGAAATTAAGGGTGAGTTGGTATTTAAAGTTTTCCAACCTTAGTGTCTACATCAATATTGATTTGGATAGAGTGCTTGAACCACAAACCTACTAAATGAATTGTGTTGCTCATGAAATTTTAGGAGAAGGCTCAATATGACATGATAATGTTATATATGAAATTTGTTAACCATTAGGTTATGATAATCGGCTAAACCAAGTTTAGGTGTAAAATGACTAAAATGTCCCTATAATTATGTATCACTAGCTAATGACCAAAGTGACCTCTAAATGACATGAAATTTGATGAAGAGCCTTATGTCATGGTGTGTAAAGGGATTACACAAAGTTACAAGGCCATTGGAATATGTTGAAGAATTAAACCAAGATTTGGGTTGTGAATTACCAAATGATCCTTATGAAAATTCTAAGATGTTTTTTTCAAGATCCTAGAAGAGAAATACTATATTAAATTATATGAGACTCGTTTATGATATTAAAGGTAAGTATGCACTATTTTAAAGAGATTAGGACAACTTGAGAATGTGAAGTAAGAGAAAAAGTACAAAACTAACTGTATGGAGAGAAAACCTAAATTTTCACCGACCACGAGAGTTTAAAATATTGTTCACTAGAAAGAGTTAAATATGAGGCAGCGAAGGTGGTTAGAATTGGTGAAGGACTACGATGTAGATATCGATTACCACCCTGGAAAGGAAAATGTGGTCGCGGATGTCCTAATTAGAAAGACGGCTACTCGTCGGCCCTCATTACGGGAGAAGTAAGGGTACAAAAAGCTTTCGAGCGAGCCAACATAGCTGTAGTGATCGAGGGAGTCATAGCGCGGCTGGCTCGACTTGTAGTACAACCTACACTTAGACAGAGAATTATTACCTCCCAACGAGAGGATCCTAACCTACAGAAAGTCATAACCAGTTAGTTGAGAGTCTAGTAGACAGATTCTCGAAATCCTCAAATGAAGGATTATTTTGTCAGGGATGCCTATGTGTCCGACAATAGAGGAGCTAAGGAAAGAAGTATTAACAGAGGCCCACAACTCGCCATTTGCCATGCACACAGGAGATACTAAGATATACTAAGATATACCAAGTTTTAAAACAACACCGCTAGTGGAGGAGCATGAAGAGAGACGTAGTCGAGCTTGTTAGTGTGAGCTTTTGACCTAAACAGATGGACAAACAGAGCGCCTAAACCAAATCGTAGAGAGCATGTTAGGCGCTTGGGTATTAGACTTTAAGGGAAGTTGGGATTCCAAGTTCCACTTGATGGAATTCTCGTATAACATTAGTTTTCAAGTCACTATTGGAATGACACCATTCGAGGCCCTGTGTGAGAAATGGTGCAAGTCCGCACTATGTTGAGACAAAGTAGGTCAGAGAGAGCTAGTAGGACTTGAGCTGGTCCGAGTCACCAATGAGGTTGTCTAGAAAATACGAGCGACGATGCGTACCGCTCAAAGTAGACAAAAAAGCTACTCTGATGGAAGGCCTAGAAGCTTAGATTTTCAGATTGGCCCATGGAAGATGTCTTGAGGTTTGGAAATAAGGGCAAGTTAAGTCTTAGATTTATCGGACCATTCGAGATTCTCGAGCGGATCGATCCAGTTGCGTATAAGTTAGCCCTACCTCCCTCCCCCTCAGGAGTACACGATGTATTTCACGAGTCAATGTTGAGGAAATACATGACGTACCCTATCCACGTAATAGATTATGAGACCCTCCAACTCAACTAAAATTTGAGTTACAAGGAAAAAAAACCATAAGAATCTTAGCTTGGGAAGTAAAAGCATTACGCAATAGGGACATTTCGCTCGTTGAGGTGTTCTGACGAAATCACCACATCGAGAAGGCCACGTGGGAGCGTGAGGACGAAGTAAGAGAAAAATGCCTCGAGTTAGTACAAGAGTGAGAGACTTTCGAGGACAAATATTTTTTTTGGGTATATAATGTAACGATTCAAAAATTTTTTTAAAAAAAATAATAAATAAATAGAAAAATAATAATAACAAGTAATTCCATCTCTCAGTCAAACTCTCACACGACTCTTTCCCTAAAATACTCAACCAACTCCTCACAACGCAAAGAACAAAAACAAAAATAAATGATTTTATGGGAAGAGAAAGCTTAAGCAAATAATGGGAAAGAGAAGATTTTCTGGATAGAGAAAGCTTACCCAGATAATGAAAAGAGAGATATCATGAAAAGGTCCGATTTTACTTTTTTTTTTTTTTTTTAATTGGTTGCAATTAATTAGTTAGAAATCAAATGACAATAACAAAGCTAAGCTTTATTAATTGCATAGCCATTTTTAAGGAAAAGAAAGAAAAGAAAATCAAAATTGATTGAAAATAGATAGTAGTGTAGACGGAATATAAAAAATTGATTCATTGATGATATTTTTAGGAAAGAAAAGAAAAAGATAATCAATTAAACTGGGTAAATGGATACAGATGAGAGAAAGAGAATGGTAGAACCGAGAGAGAAGGAAAATAGAACGTCTAAGAAATTATTATTATTTGTACGTAGTGAATAAAATATTATAACAAACAATATTAGGTTGAAAGATCCAAGCAGCATGAAATAATATTGGATTATTTTTAATTTAAGTTTTATTAAACAACACAATTTAGAAATAATGAAAACATGAAATTCGATTTTTACTGAGGACGTTTTAGAGCTGTATTTCACATTGTTAGTTGGATTTTTAATTAAAATGTGAAATATTAACAAAAGGTGCAAACGGTGCGATAGGAAGCGAACCCCGACAACCTTTGGTGTAGCTCTCGAGGAACGGAAGCATACGTTAATTAAATTAGGAAGTACTCCGGCTAAGTCCAACCAAGTAGGTGGCCTTACTATAGCTAAAAATTGTATGGGTTATGATGATGTATGAGCTGTATCATATGATGCCGTATACGAGTATATGATGATGTATGATTATATGATGATGTATGAGTATATGATGATGTGTGAATTATGATTATGTATGAGTTATAATGCTTGAAGATGTATGTAGTATATATATTTCGATGAATGACGTACTTGATATGATTGATGCACTTTATGACAATATGATGAGTATGATGATTGCATGGCGTTTCCCTAAATATGATGATATTTTCCATATTGAGAATGATATATGATGATGAGTGCCATATTGCATTATGTCGTTAGATCGACATAGGACACGATCCTAAGAGCATGAAAATGATATTAATATAAATATCTACGAGCATGTGTTACCTAGAGTAACAAAGAGATGAGACTAGAGGGTTGTGTCAGAAGAGACATTATGATGGATTTAGAGGGACCTCGTGCATATTATATGTTCATAAGCATAGGACTACATCCCTCAGAGATGATGAATGCAGAAGTGCACAGTATGATGATGAGTGCGAATGCCTACAATATGATGATGAGTGCGAATGCACACAGTATGATGATGAGGGTGTTCATGAGGCGCATAGTATATATATTTTGATGAATGAAGTACTTGATATGCTTGATGCACTTTATGGCAATATGATGAGTATGATGATCATGACGTTTACCTTAATATGATGATGTTTTCCATATTCAGCATGTTATATGATGATGAGTGCCATATTGCATCATGTCGTTAGATCGATATAGGACACAACCCTTAGAGCATGAAAATGATATTAATATAAATTTCCACGAGTATGTGTTACCTAGAGTAAAAAAGAGATACGACTAGAGGGTTGTGTTAGCAGAGACATTACGATGGATTTAGAGGGACCTCATGCATATTGTATGTTCATAAGCATAGGGCTACTTCCCCTCAAGATGATGAGTGCGGACGCGCACAATATGATGATGAGTGTTAAAGCACACAGTATGATGATGAGTGCGAATGCACACAGCATGATGATGAGTGCGAATACACACCGCATGATAATGAGTGCGAATACGCACCGTATGATAATGAGGGTGTTCATGAGGCGCATGACACTATAGAGTTTTGCTGACCTCAAGACGTCGCTATAGATTAGCTTGACTAGAGGGTCTAGGGGGTGTGTGAGCGCCTTGGGGATTTACACTCGCACGTGTGAGTCGTGTGTAGTTAAGTACTACACATCCAAATTGTCCGAGACTGTTGGCCACCCGTATGATGTTAGAGATAGGTCCCTAAATCATGATTGCATGTGTTTGTATTTGTATGGCCCCTATAGTGGGGCCACTTACTAAGTATTCTTCGAAATACTCTGTGTGCCACATTATTTTTTAGGTAAAGGCAAGGCACACTTGTAGGAGGACAGCGGCATTGCGAGCTGAGACTGTGGCACGTGCATAGGGTAGATTCATATTTAAATTTCTAGTTTTAGGTTAGAAATAGGTTGTTATGCATTTCATTGTTTTAAATTTTTTTGTATTGCTTTTATTTTCTCTAAATTTCAGTATTTCGTATTTAAACGCGTAAGACCATGACTGTATTTTCAAGGATAGAAGATGTTTTAAATGTTTTTGACATTTATACAATAGATGATGTTTTCTTTTAAGAGTTATATTTCTGCATTAGAGATGAACATAAGACGTTAGTAGCAGCTCTGAGTATGTAGAAATTTAAAGTCGTTACCGCCTTTATGAATGCATGTCCTCTATTTATTGATTAAAATTTAAAAATTATAAACAAATCTTTACTTACTATGAATAAAATAATAAGACCAGACTTTACCAAATGTAATGTCACCATAACTTTCTTACCTTGTTTATTTAAATGTATACCTAATATGTCTAGGGACGGTTACTTGTGCATTATTACTTTGAATCTAAGACATGATAGGGAATTTGGATGAAATTTTGTTGTACCTCTATAGGAGTAGGAACTTTGAATGACAAATTTTCCAAACCAAGAATTTCATGAAAGATAACTTTGTACTATACTTACGAATGATGGGCCCTCCACCAAAAAAATAACCTTTGTAAGCTTGGCATAGATTTGTTCATGTCTATTAGACCATGTTGGAGCCATTGGCATGTGTGTCTTTTACCGCCGTCATATACATAGCATTACCAAAAAGTTTCTATCGACGCATTCGTGATAGTGCCTCGACTTCACGGCTATCCTATCTGAACTAATTAGTTTGAAGACATTATTAAATTTTTAAAACTTTAGAAAGCAAATTTGATTAGAATTGAAACTTTAACCTCATAAAAGATAACGAGCATTTTTATTCATAAAATTATTTATTTAAATTGAATTAAAGTTGGAGTGCATAATTTCCAATGATACATTAATTGGAATGCCTTGAGAGATCCAAAATACAAGTAAATACCTTCACGACCTGCCCAAGTGCAATTATGATGAATACATTGACCTTTAAACCAAGTCCCTTTTTCTGGCCAAAAAGCATCTCCACTTACTTGTCCATATTTGCTGCTAAAATGGCACCAAAAAAACGTAGAAATTGAAAAAATTTCTTTAAAACTCCAATTGTGTCTCAAAATTTTGACTTAAAAGAAAAATTAGATTTTAAACTTTCCATCGAAGCTCGGTTCTTACAAATTCTTCACTCCTTAAAAAACTTTCGTCCTCGAAAGTTGGTATCTCTTGGAAGAATTTGGGATAGGCACTCCTCACGTCTTTCTCTCGTTTCCAAGTTGTATTTTCATCACGGTGATTATACCATGAGACTTTTACTAAGGGAACCACTTTTTCATGCAAGTGCCTAATGTAATGGTCTAAAACAATAGAGGTTGGCAGCTCTCCAGGAGTACTATTTCTCTAACATATAATAGATCTTATCGATCTACTGGATTTGTTGTCTCGTCTGAAATGAAGTAAGCTATCTTGGTTGGTTTATCCCCAATTACCCCGATCTTGTTACAATTGTGCTTGGTCTTTGGAAAACTCGAGATAAAACCCATACACATTGTTTCCAATTTAAGGGTTGTAGCAATCATGCTGGGCGATGTCCGGGACCTTCACTTGTAGGCAGGTCAAGCATTGTCTTACGAAATCTGCTACGCCCTTCTTCATCCCTAGCCACCAGTAGAATCCTTTAATATTCTGATACATTTTCGTACTTCTTGGGCAGAACATATAAGATGTATCGTGAGCTCGGTCATAATCTATTTTAGGATTTTTTTTGTCTCGAGGAACTCACAAGTGGTCTTGCCATAGCAAACCCCCGTTAGAAGAGTTTGTATACCCCGCTGGTCTCTATGTTTCTGTTTGATTCCTCACTTCGCTGAGGTGCTCGTTAGACTTTTAGGCGTCACTACTCATTTTTGTAGTGTAGGTTGGCACGGTCATCTATGTTATCGAAGCGGCACCACCTCTAGTTGCAATCTGGTTTTTTGCTTTCTTCATCTCATCTTGTAACTTCTCTTTCTTGGTGATCATTGTACATGTAAGAGTAGTCATCCTGCTCAAAGTATCACTATAACGTTGGCCTTCTGGTACAGAGTCTCAATGTCTTTATCAATTCCAACTATCTTCTCTATCTCGTAGTCAATTCTTTCTGTGTGTTCCGGTACTTGAGGCTTTTACGGATATTGTATACTTGCACTTGTTCTCCATGTAGGTAATGTTGCCAAGTAGGAAAACATTACCTCTTCTAATTCAAGGTCATGGGTAGGGTAATTTTGTTCGTGCTCCTTCAGTTGCTTTGAAGCATAAGCTATTAACTTACCCTTCTGCATAAACACGAACCCTAAACCCTTTGCTGGGGCGTCTCTGTATGCTACAAGGTTGTCAGACCTATCTAGTACTACGAGGATTGTTGCAGTCACCAACCATTTCTTTAATTTCTTGGAAACTTTGTTTGCATGCTTGTGTCCAAATGAAGGGCTTGCCCTTCTTGGTTCCTTGTGTAAGCATTGCAGAGTCGGTGGAACGTACAAGCCTTCTGTAAAATTTTCAGAAATTTCATACCTCGTTGACTGTGGTGGGTCTTGGCCACCTCGTAACTGCATCAATCTTATCGAGGTCCATTGTTAACCCTCTGCTTGACATCATATAACATAAAATGTCTTCTCAGATAGACAAAACTTGCACTTAGAGAACTTAGCTTACAACTGATGTGTTCATAACACCATCAGAACTCCCATCAGGTGTTACTCGTCAACTAACTCCATCTTAGTGTACACTGACATAACATCAAAGATGACTACAATGACGATAACAAGGTCTTATGAACTTTTGGTCTCCTTAGAGAATAGATCAGGTCAAAAGACTTATCAATAAACTTTCTTTCCTCGTGATAGCTTCTGGTAGCAGTCTTTGATATGTCTCTCTTTTCGATTCTCATAGGAGGTATTCTGACCTTGTCAAGACCCTTACGACCTTTACTACTTCTCCAAAAATAGCTTTGTAGTTACATCTCATTTGGCCAACTTTCTTCTCAGCAAGACGCCCTATTACGTAGCTCGCTTGAGTACTAGTACTCATCTGGGCTAAGTGTGAGCTCTTTTGATAGTAAAAGATCATGGCATAAGTCCTTTGTGTTCACCTAGGCTAGCTCCTATAGTGTCTTATTATTGATCTAGTCACATTTCCTTTCACAGTGATATCTCATACTGGCTCGTGCGCATGCACCTCTCAAGTTTTTGTACAAGATCCTAGGGAACTCTCTAAAAACTCTTGTTTGGTAGCTAGCCTTCCTCAAGCTCTAAGGATACCTTTCTCTAGGTCTAGGGTTTTCTCTAAGACATTATATTTTATGCTTCCCTTACTTGTGTACAAGTCACCATCTCACCTTCAGGTAGTTTCCAGAATCACGTTGTTTGGAAGTTCTACCTCTACCTCAAAATGCTTCACAAGTATGACGTTACACTCATGTGTGAAACTGGAGTTCTACTCTTTGTAATCTAGATACCCTAAACAAGGGTTGGTTCTTACTAACGCCCATCTAGACTTTCTCCCTCCAGACGACGAAGTCATGGTCATAACTTGACCTATTTTTCTTATTGTTCTCGACCCCAAGGTTCATTGGACTACCTTAACATTTTCCACGTATGTAAGCATGCTTGTTCTGACCTAGGAATAGGTTAGAACACGGTTATATGGTCCTAATAGCCACATGCTGCTATTGGACTTGGTCCTCGACACCAAGGTCCAAAGCGACTTGTCATTCATTAGGTGATTCTTTAGTAGAAATATCCTACACCCCATAACTCATTAGTGGCATAAAAGCGCACATCACACTTTTGGAAGTCCAAAACTGGAACTTAGCTCGTGAAGACTCCGACCAAACCTAAAGGTTAGTAAATCTTATTTCACGACTTCCAACCTAACCAAACTCACTTGTGATAAGGGTTTTCTCGAGGGGTGCTTAATTCCTATAGTGGTCGCCTGCTTGAATGAACAATATTGCTTGGGTCTATACTGTTTGGGCCTACTACGTAAGTCTCTACGGAGGCATGCTTGACATCTAGAATTATAATCACGGGAGGCTGGGTCATAGGTACATCATCTCGTACTGGGCCTTAAGACGTCTCATGTACATCTTTGGATATCTCGCACTCTACGGCGTCACCTCTCTGTCTTCCTACGGCTAGTAAGCTATAACGTGACCCATCTCGGTCTCCTCACAATAACTCGAATATAGCATCGATGTATAGGGTGAACATTCATTATTTATCAACCTAAGACATAATTATAGCTACCTCATAACTCAAGACAAACATCAAGTTCATACA
Organism: Cucurbita ficifolia; assembly: GCA_033971965.1. Classification (NCBI taxonomy): domain Eukaryota; kingdom Viridiplantae; phylum Streptophyta; class Magnoliopsida; order Cucurbitales; family Cucurbitaceae; genus Cucurbita; species Cucurbita ficifolia. Next base: position 244,923 of record JASJUX010000021.1, on the reverse strand, counting down.
TGCTTTACATCATATCATAATAAACAGGGTTAGACAGCATTTCTGGTGGAGGCGAGGTGTGTCGTGGAGCTAAGTCACAGAGGTGTACGACTCTCTATCCTAGAAAAAAAGTCTACATAATCAAAAACTTGACTGCTCTAATACTAATCTGTCACGATCTAATTTTTTAGAATTCGAAACTCGGACTGTGACCAAAAAGAAGAAAGTGAAAACCAAACAAAAAAAAAAAAGAAAGAAAAGAAAAGTAAAGGATAAAAAATGTCATTTAATAAAAACAAAAGAAAGAATTTTTTTTTTTCAAAATATTACAAAGGGGATACAAATTTTAAAAGGAATACAAAAGACTCCAAAAGACTCCAAAATACTCTAAAAGACTGAAAAGGGACTGATGCTCCGAAATGACCCCCTCTGTGACTGCACAGCTCTCGAACGCTCCTTCACCTCAACTGATAGGTAGCGAACACCTGAAAAAGATAGGAAAACTGGGATGAGTGTAAAAAATAATATTCAATAAGCCACCTACTTGTAGGCTCTCATCGCATCTAAACTTAATATATTCCCATGGACTTTTCTTGCCCCTTGGAGCTTCTTTGGTTATTCGTCCTTTCATTAAACCCTAAGAGTTTTCTTATGTCGACTTGTGTATGACTGGTGCCCTACGAATAGCTACCTCGGCATGGCTCTATGAGACTACCTGGTATCTTACCTAGGGAGTAAGCTGCAACCCCCTAAGTCCATAATAGTCCCTCTCATCAGGGAGGGTTACCTTCCCTTAACCCATCCAGCTAAATGGTCTATACGGCGTGCGCTGATGTTTCCCATGCTAAAACTGTCGAGTCTTGATAAGGAACCCATTAGTCCCACGTAAAGCTATGGCACCAATCACACAACGTGCAACCTAAGGATACTCATGAGGTGATTCATATGTCGTGGTGGTATATTAGTCTCCTAGGGGAAGGGTTAGGTCTATACTTAGTGACTTATCACTCTAACCACAAATCACTCAACTTTATTATAAATGTGGATCATGGAAATTAACTGAGTGTGCATACAACTATCATCTAGTTTCATCATACATAATTCATCAAATGTAAACATAAATTCTCAACAGGGCGATAACATCCATCAAGCTCTTAGAGCATAGAGTTCACAAATTACCAACCTCCTTTCAGCATGAATTAAACACATACTTAAATAGCGAAAGCTTAAAGCATAATTGCAACACCCAGATAATTCTCATAATACTTCACATAATATATTCATACTCTTAGCAATCAAATTACCTACATTCAATCTTGGAAAGCTACCATCCAAGGTAAATACACTAACATGCATGCATTTTGAGCGATCCCTACAAGTATTGCTTCCTAAATACCGTGTGGTGATCTACATAAATAGCGTGTCTAAAAATACTGATTTTCCCAATTAGGTCCTAATTCATATAAAAAATTAGAATCGGGAAAACAGAAGTTAAACGGGCCAAAAAATGATTTACATGCGCCTGCCACGCGCTATCCACGCACGCATACGGATGCTGCAGAAGGAAGAGGGCGCACGTTCTGGTGCCACCACTTGGCACACTCGGGTTTGTTAGCCACTGACGAGTGCGTGGGTTCGAATCTAGAGGCGAGCGCTAGAAACCCAAATTTCTCTTTCGTTGACACGTGACACATGGTCGAGTCGGATCTCCTCACGGGTCGTGCGCGATTCCTTACGGACGTGAAATATTTTTTTCGATTTCCTCTCCACAAATGGACACTTAACATGTGACCCTTCTTCTCCGGTGAAGGACGGCCCCTTCTCCACCTGATACGTGTCCCAGCCACCGCCTAACGCGTTCTCCCTCATCAGCTTTGCGATTTCCAGAATATGATTATTTTTCCATTTTCTTTGGATTTTCATATTTCTTTCTCCATTACTCGGAATATGGTTCCTTCACGAGATTTGTAATTTATTTCTAAGTATAAACGGAGTCCAAAGTTAGCCAAAAGTGTAAACTCACAGATCGTGATGAACGCTAGAACTCCTATCTCCGGTCCGAATCGGCTACAACTTCCTTTACGGATTATGAGCGCAATCATCTCTAGATTAACATACTCAAATTTCAAAGCTTAACTCTTAATATTTCTTGTAGATCTAAAGGAAATCCGAGAATAAAGATTTAAGAACTTTACCTTTAGATTTTCCTCGTTTTTTGACGATTTTGGACGATTCAAAAGTTAAGAATGCTTCTCCTCTAGGTTCTGTGAAGATTTTTTGAAGAAGGCGTAGCCAAAATCGGACTTCTAATGGTCGAAGCGGCGGTTACCTCCCTCCCTCTCTAAAACTTTCTTTCTCTCTCTATTTCCTTTTCTTTTCCCCTCTTTTCCTTTCTTTTCTTTTTCTCTCTCTCTTCTTCTTTTTTTTTTTTTTTGTTTCTTTTCTTTTACTATTTGTTACTAACCTCAATTCCAGATGCTTAATGAGAAAGAGGGCAGAATGACCAAGTTACCCCTCCTGGGTTGACTTTTAGCATATTTCTAATTTTCTACCTTTTTTATTTTATAGTTTTATTAATTTCCTCCTTTATTTCTAAGCATTTTTCTCTTCTACCTCATATCGAAATTTGGTCTCTAATATCCTCAATAAAATCTTGAATCTATGAATAGAAGATGTTGTGGAGTATCTATAGGACTCAAATTATCAATAGGCACTCCAAGCACGTTGAAAATTCGGAGTAAAAGGAGGAATCTGCCCGAGGAGGGGCTCTAGATTTTAAACTTTTCATCGAGGCTCGGGGCTTACAAAATCCTTCCTCAAATTCCCTTGCCATTAACGTATTTGTAATAGTTTAGGTGCTCTTAGAGCTACCCGCGCTGTTGTTTGTGACATTTTACCCTGTTTGGGGTTAAAAGGTCACTACTAAGGCATTAATATTCACTAAGGCGTGATTACAATCACAAAGGTACTATAGGCTCTAATTCAAGTGAGCATATCCATCAATATTGCATTACGCAGTGCTTCAAGCCCTAGATCTCATCCCAACACTAGTGCAAACCTCACCGGTCTATAAGACACCTAGTCGTACTCTTCGACCATCTTATCACCCTATATCGGTTCAAGGAAGGCTATCTAATTCTTGAGCCTAGTGTCACAACCATATTATTAAAAGAGTAGGTCGTAATCCTCACGTTTTGAAAAGCAAAGCGGGGACCCTCAAGTTGCACGCCCAATTAGCCATGTGAAGGCCAATATAGGCGAGTATCATGATGCGACCGAGGAGGATGGTGCTTCATCCACAACACTATATGAAGGGGACATTGAAGAGAGGAGTCATAAGTAAGATAGGAGAAATGAGTAGACAAGAGTGTCAAAGATAGACTTGTTGAAGGGAAAAATAGGGCATCAGGACTTAAGCTCAATCAAACACCAGACAAATGATCCATGACACTAGATGACTATTCGCCAAAATCATGTCTACACCAACCAAATTGGAAATGCCTTACAATGTACCTTCGGTGTAACAACTGTAAAAATAAAATAAAATAGAATAAATAAATAAGTAATAATAAATTGCATGAGAGAGATGTTGACATTCTTGAAAAAAGAAAATGAAACCGAACATAAAAGATGGCTAGATTTACTTGTAGAGGGAAAAAGAAAAAATAGGCTTTTACGCAGATTAACAAGATGAAACAGATAGAAAAGTTATCTCTAAGTTAGATCTTCCTTCTCTTTTATCCCGTTTCAATTATTTAGATTTTTGCTATCATTTTACTAGTTATAGAAAATCAGGATCCAACCTCAAATGGTGAAAACAGAATAAAAGAAAAACAGAGAGAACACATATGGAAGAAAAAATGGGAGATATGGAATTCTGTCTTTTATTCTAATTTAAGAATCAATTAAAATTGGACAAAGATAATTAATTGGGAACAGAATTTAAGAAAAACAGAGAGAAATACAGGCGAAGGAAAAACAAATGGGAGATATGAAAATCTTCCTTTTATTGTCTGTGTAATTCAAGAATGGCTTAAAACTGGCCAAAAGTAATTGTCAACCTAAAAAAAGTAAAATAGAGGGAGATAAACGGAGTATAGGAGAGAATAAAAATGAAAGATTTGAGAAATTATTATTATTTGTACCTAGAGAATATAATATTATAACAAACTATACTTGGATTGAATGATGAAGTAGCATGAAATAATATTGACATATTTGAAAACGTAGAATTCGATTTTTTACTAAGGCAATTAAGTTTATGATCAAAATAGGTGAAGCCTCGATACAAGTGAGAACAATTCAAAGAATGAAAGCAAGCAAATTTGGAGCCACATAGAAATTCGGCTAAGGCCAACAAAGTAAGTGGCCTATAGGATAGGCTAAAAATTGCATGAATTATGAAGATGTATGAGCTGGTATGATGCTATATGAGTATATGATGATGTATGAGCTGCATCGTATGATGCTATATGAGTATATGATGATGTATGAGTTATGATGTTTGATGATGTGCATAGTATATATATTTCGATGAATGAAGTACTTGATATGCTTGATAAACTTTATGACAATATGATGAGTATGATGATTACATGACGTGTACCTTAATATGATGATATTTATCATATTAAGCATGCTATATGATGAAGAGTGCCATATTGCATCATGTCGTTAGATCGACATAGGACACAACCCTAAGAGCATGAAAATGATATTAATATAAATATCCAGTATGTGTTACCTAGAGTAACAAAGAGATGAGACTAGAGGGTTGTGTTAGAAGAGACATTACGATGGATTTAGAGGGACCTCATGCATATTGTATGTTCATAAGCATAGGGCTACTTCCCCTAAAATGATGAGTGCGGACGCGCACAATATGTTGATGAGTGTGAAAGCACACAGTATGATGATGAGTACGAATACGCACCGCATGATGATGAGTGTGAATACGCACCGTATGATGAGGGTGTTGATGAGGCACATGACACAATAGGGTTCTGCTGACCTCCTGATGTCGCTACAGATTAGCTTGACCAGAGGGTCCAGGGGGTGTGCGAGCACCCTGGAGATTCACACTCACACATGTGAGCCGTGTGTATGGAAGTACTACACATCCAATTTGTCCGAGACCGGAGGCGGCCCCTATGATGTTAGAGATATGTCCCTAAATCATGATTGCATGTGTTTGCATTTGCATTGCCCCCTATAGTGGGACCACTTACGGAGTATTCTTCGAAATACTCAGGCCGTGTGCCACATCATTTTTTAGGTAAAGGCAAAGCGCACTTATACAGAGGACGGTGACATCGCGAGCAGAGACTGTGGCACGTGCATAGGGTAGATTCATATTTAAATTTCTAGGTTTAGGTTAGAATAGGTTGTTATGCATTTCATTATATTAAATTATTTTGTATTGCTTTTATTTTCTATAAATTTCAGTATTTTGTATTTAAACCCGTAAGACTATGACTGTATTTATTAGAGAAGAAGTTCTTTTAAGCTTTTTTCGAAGATTACGCTATAATGATGTTCATGTAAGAGTTATATTTCCACATTATAGATGAGCATGAGTCGTTAGTAGCGACTCTGAGTATGTGGAAATTTAGGGTCGTTATATTTAGTGGAGGCATGGTGTCAGCTCTCCACCACTCGTGGGTCCTATGGTCTAAGCGAGCTACTTTATTGTAGATACGTGTGCACAGTGAGCGCGAGCTTTGCAAAACGAGTATTTTGGGTGACTTCCTCTGAAATGGGTCTTTCAAAGATAGTATCGGACGACACGGGCATGCCGACATTGTGCTCCAACCCATATGCTATAGGTTTGATCATATACCCGTTATCTAGTACGAAATCTTTAAATGATACGACTTGGATATGGGAGGGTCAAATACCTCGATAGAACCTAGATGGTTGGATTTTTGGGATGTCTCGATAATATGAATAACGCGTGGACTCTTTCTCGATGGACATGACCAAGTGAGCTGTGATGGTTGATGACACGTTAATTGGAAGCCAAGATAATTTGAGATGCGATGTATACATATGAGACCTTGGCCCCAAGTAGAGGCAAGGTCGAGTTGGATGACTTGGCCTTGTGTAGAGGCAAGTCTTTTGGGTCACAAAATATTGAACATACATATGCTGGCGACGTGTGTGGCCTAACAAATTTGGATTCCACACAAATTGTGTTCGGTTGACGAAGATAAAGCCACAAAGCCAAACAAAAATGAGTACGTGGCTTGGGTTATTCTCAAGGTTTGTCGTGAGCTTGTCAAGATCACGACGTTACACGGTTTAAAATGTATGACCATATCACCTGGCTATCACTGGGTAGTACATCATCAGGTAGGCATCTTATAACTAGCACTATATCACTAGTATGGAACGTATCTTATAACTAGCACTATATCACTAGTATGGAACGTTTTCAGGGGACTCTTATTACTAAAGTGTGTCAAGCCTCTCAACATGTGCAGGGCACAATGTACTTGATACTCTCCAAAGCAATCCAAATTTTGGGAGGTCAACTCTATAGCCTCCAACCACACTTATGATGCCGCTGGATCCACTTGAACCCCGTACTCGATACCTCGTGACCTAGAAGGGCCCCTTCCTATCGCCATAATTAAGTTTAAGTTTATATTTGAAGATTATAAAGTAACCAAGAAACAAAAACAAAAAAAAAAAAAAACAAAAAAAAAAAAAAAAAAAAAAAAAGATTATTGCAAAAAGTAATATTATTATCAAAGTTTGTTAGATTAAATTTCTCTTATTCATGCCTATTATTAAAGTCTCTCCTCATAGGGAGGTTCATCAGGTTAAATAGAATAATGGAATTTGACTTCAAAAAACAAGATACTCTTTGAACGAATACATCTATAGAGATCCTAAACAAACTTTTAAGCGATGTCATTGGATTTGGGCCCGTCGGGATGTGCCTTTTAGTGCGTAAACCCAATAGAGACATTTCAAGAGATGTTGCTTGATTTGGGTTGGTTGGTACGCTCGTCTTGATGCCAAAAACTAATAGAGAACTTTTAGGAGATGTTGCTTGATTTGGGCCATTTGGGATGTACCTCGCCGTGCATAAATTCAACTGAAGTTTTATATGAGAAGTTGTTGGATTTACTAATGAATGGAGGTGTTTCAAATGAAAGTTGCTGCGTTTTGTCGAGTTGGATTTGGTGGATTTTCAGGCAATGTTGTTAATTTAAACTAGTTGGCACGGGCCTCTTGGTGCCTAAATTCAATGGAAGGGTTTTTGAAGACATTGTTAGATTTGGTCCGATTGGGACGTGCCTCTTAGTATCTAAATTTAATAGAAGGCTTTCAAAAGATATTGCTTGATTTGGACTAATTAGGACCTGACTTTTGATAAGTCAACGAAAGCGTTTTAGGAGATGTTGCAGGATTTGTTTAAGTTGGCCGCTTTTTGACACCTAAACAAAAGAAGAGACTTATATAAAATCTATAACAATTTTCAAATTCAAATCGATTTCAAAATAAAATGATATTTTTAAACGAGGTATTTACAATAACAGTATAATATAAAGAGATCGATTTTCAAACACTATTGGAAGGCAACACTTGTGCATAAAGAATAAAATGCGTTGATATTAAAGAAAATTTACTCAATAAACCTAAACAACTTTAGAGATACTAATAAAAAGAAACATATTATAATCACAACCTAAGAAATTCTCACACATGCTTAAAACACACATATGTAGAGTTACTGCAAGGCTCTATAGAATATACAAGACTTTGATTTAAACCAATTCCATAGTCTTCTAGCTTCATCACACCGTCATAATCAACCTGCCTCTTTGGTATCATCTACAAGAAAAATTTGTAGCAAAAATGAATATAAAAATCAATAGCTTACTTCTAGACTCACAAATAAGTAAGCTACTTGTTTATCGAGTTTGTAGCCGGGCTTTTTGGATCCCACATGGAACCACGCACCTCGCCCCCCTTCCAAACGCCAGCCTTCAGCCCTCGACTCCCAAAACACCTGCAAACAGAGAAAAGAAAGAAAATACGAGGGAGAAACATAGCTATCGAGTAACGCCGACGAGATTCAGAATATTTCCAGCGAGTCCTGATCAACGCCACAAGAAGGATCTCCGACGAATGCACAGCAACCTAGGGTAACTTTTGTGCCCTTTTCATACACGTCGATATCGGTAAACGAAATCGAAAAATAAGGTTTTCTAAATATTCGTAGATCTAGAATTTAGGTCCTTTCAAGCCATGACACTCCGAGAAAACAAAGAAGGAAGACAAATAGAGAAGAAGAAGAAGAAAAAGGACGGAAATTGACGTCGGAAACGACGAACGGAGGAGAGAGAAAGGATTTAAAATCAATGAATATAAAAATCAATGAGTTGCTTACTTAGGTTTGGATAGAGACGATTGAGACAGCCTTCTGGTATGCAAAGTATGCAAAGTGTCTAAATCCACACTTCTAGTAAAAGAGTGCACAATATATGCTCAAAGCCAATAGAGGAGTTGGGACATTGCTCCAGTTCAAAGACGTATTCATTCAAAAGTACCACCTTATTGCCATCCGACTAAAGACCAAAATTACATTTCTGAGTTTAGAGAAAGGTGATAGATTAATGGAGTATTGTATCGAGTTTCATAAGTTTGCGAAGTTGACTCTAGAGTTGACTGACACAGATAGAAGGATGACATACCATTTTATTGTGGACCTTAAATATGAGATTTAGAGTTGTGTGGTGGACGAAGCGCCCTAAGACGATGCCACCACACTGTAAATCACTTTCCTAAACGATACACCAAGGCAAGAGGGGAGACGGTAAAATTTGTCCAAGATTCTCTCGGGCTGAGGAAGATACCAAACAGGTCTAACTGAAGTCTCTATGGATGCCCATGTAATCACAAGCAAAAAAAAAAGACAAGGACAGTGTAGTATGCCCAAAGTGAAAACGCAAGCACTGGGTGAGTGCTTGATGGGTTTAGACCATTTTATTAGATATGAGATTCAGACTTAATCCTTACAAATATTTCTTAAGCTATGTACTCATGTATTGATTATAGCATTAGTCAATGCCCTGGCTTACCGTCTATGTTCGCCTTTTAAGGCTTATACATACCTTAACCCTATACACTCCCGCTCTAGGGTGTATAAGTATGCCCCTCCAACCAGCTTTTGTTCATGTTTTCTAAAGTCTATCCTTAACCCTTTGCTGTTGGCACGTGAGTTAACTTAGCCCACCGCTAGTAGATACTGTTTTCTTTGAGCTTTTCCTTTCGGATTTCTCCTCAAGGCCTTAAAACGTGTCTGCTAGGGAGAGATTTTCACACCGTTATAAAGAATGTTTCGTTCTCCTCTCCGACCGATGTGGGATCTCACAATCCACCCCCTTCGGGGCCAAGCGTCCTCGTCGGCACTCGTTCCTTTCTCCAATAGATGTGTGACCTCCAATTCACCTCCGTTCGGGGCCCAGCGTCCTTGCAGACACACCGTCTCGTGTACACCTCCCTTCGGGGCTCGACCTCCTCGTTAGTACATCTCCCTGTGTCTGGCTCTGATACCATTTATAATGACTCAACCCCACCACTAGCGGATATTACCCTCTTTGGGCTTTCCCTTTCGGGTTTTCCCTCAAGGTTTTCAAAACATGTCTACTAGGGAAAGGTTTTCACACCCTTATAAAGAATGTTTCATTCTCCTCCCCAACCAATGTGAGATCTCACACATATTGAATCAGCTACAAGAATCTTTCTCACCTACGCAAATTAAAGGATAGGCCTTCATAGGAAGTAGTTCATAACTCACTTAGGATTAAGATCGATTCGCATATGACCATCATGTGTAATATTAATCTTCTCAATTAAAAGATTTGTAGAGAGAGATCAAATATTTATTAGTCCAGTCCTATATAGACTCATTGTATAGGATACCCCACTCACATGTTTCCACATGAACGATTTGGATCAAATAATTTTTAATGATTACAAAGTAGGTCGTATTAATAGTGTCACCAGGATAAGACACCCTACCTTATCCATATACTATAGACCCTTTAGGTTATTACTTGAACACGATCCTCTTATATGTCAATTACATACTCTTCAAGATTAAGTTAATAACCTTGGATTTTTATACTATGGATAATATTAAATTGTAAATAAAAATAATAAATATTATTAAAAGTTATATAATAAATTATGAGAATTTAGGGCATACTTGTAAATAATACAATAAAAATAATAAAATTGTAAATAAAATAATAATTTTTTATTAATTTATTCCTTTATTTATTTCTTTGTTCATTGACCCACTAAATGCCTAAAGCTTCAATACAATATTTGTGGTGTATTGAGTGTTACATAGTGTAACACTCGAGTTTAGGAGGTCAAGGAGACCAAGACTTGAGTCGGTGAAGAAGGAAACTATACTCAAGATGGTTGTAACAAGGAAAAAAAATGGCCAAGCGAAACATACAGGCAAAATTACTCCTACCTGAGGGGTATGGTTAGTTGGGTCATAACATGAAAAAGAAAGAAAGAAAGGAGGAAAAGAAGAAGTTAGGGTTTTGGAAAAGAAGAAAAATAGAGAAACTGGCTGCCTCAAATCCGCCATTGGAGATCGAATCCAAGGCAAGAAACTTCGAATCAAGACTCCTCTCAGCGTGTGTGTCACCTTTTTTCCTCATTTCGGGTTTCGTTTGCTTATTTTTCGCCCCAATTTCAACACTGACCTTGTTATTATGGAAATTAGGGCCCATCAAGAAAATTTTAGAATTTTTGGAACTCTCTCCGGTAAGATATTCGAGCTCGGGAAGGCACGCATCAACCAAGTAAGTAACCATTTGGATTTTCACGAGCAGTACTTGTAGAAACTGCTTGGAATATGCATGCATGTTGTCAAACTAATAATCCTAGCTAGCAGGACCAAGTATACTTGTATATAAGCCATGAAAAACAATTAAATAAGAAAACCAATAATACCTAGAATCGATTTACTATGAATTCACTTTAGCATGTGATTTTGATATTATATGCATGTGAAAGAAGGAAAATTTGTAAAATCTACTCTCCAGGTGAAGATGGACGTTATCTTTCCGTTGAGCATGTTTGTTAATATTGCATGAATTGATACATGCTAACTCCAGTGCATGATTGCTTGTGTTGTCTAAGCCACCAGACCCCAATATGATAAGCGGACCCAGACCCTAGTATTTCAGACCACAACCGGTTTGAGAGACCTTGCACGAGAATCCTAGAGATAATGATTCCAAGTCTAAGCCACCAAGATCCGCCCTAGAAAGACCTAGTAGGACACAACAGTAGCTGTAGACAACCATGGTAGCCCGCCGGACTTGAGTGGTGTGGATAGTGTCACCAGAACCTCCACTTCCCTCTCTGCTCCGATACCGTACCGTCGAGGCTGAACTCTGATACTAAGATCGTTGAGCTAGAAAGAGCCATACAAGGTAGTGTGATTTGTGCCCTGACCTAGTGGTGATAGTTAAGGGGTCTCCTAAACAAGATCTCTGAGCCATAGAAACTCATGCCTGAGTGGGGGAGCATGGAACCACGTAGGATGACTTAGTAGCTAACCGGCACAAACTAGATCGTAACCCCCCAAGTTTAGTATAAGTATGGTCCCGTGGGAGAGTTGTCAGCAAACCTCCATAGATGATGTTCAGAGAGCGTTACTTATTTATATCAAGGTATACTGTCCCCTCAATTTTACTTGTGAGGTTGCGCCTCATTCCAGGACATTGATCATCCACTACATAAGATGGGTAAGCCTCCCAAGTTATAGAAAAGAGAGTTGCAACTTAGTTCGCACTCCTTAGAACCCAAGACAAGGCCGTGGATACCTACTAAGATATGGATGCGAAAAGAGCCTACAAATAGGTTGTTTACTAAGTATTTTTATACTCATCCCTTTCTACTGTTCTTTTTCAGGTGAGTGATGCCACGGATCAAGGCAGGAGCACGTGCGGGAGTCTTAAAGCAACAGAGAAGTGTCCTAAGACGTCTAGGAGTTTATACATGTTCATGCATAGATATGTCATACGTTTTGTACCTCATAAATACTTTTTCATAATATATATATATACTACATTGAACACTATGTTCTGATTGTAATTTTTCTTTTTATTGATAAAAGTTTTCGTAATTTCTCCTTGTCTATCTCATTTTACACATTTTCATTGTATAGCCTGTTAGACATGTCCTTGATTTTGAATCTCAAATTTTGGGTTGTGACACATAGAGCATCTAGATATCATGATCCATGAACTACTTTAATGTTGGTAATGTTCGTGGCTAGCAAATAGGTCAAGGTCCGGTGGTGACATAGAGTATCATAGAGGAAGCAGGAAATTGCAAGAGCCGTCTGATTTTGAATCTACCTATTGTGTGATGTTCCACATTAGTTGGGGAGGAGAACAAAACACCATTTATGAGGGTGTGGAAACCTTCCCCTAGCAGATGTGTTTTAAAGCCTTGAGGGGAAGCTCGAAAGGGAAATTCCAAAGAAGACAATATCTGCTAGCGGTGGATCTGGGTCGTTATAAATGGTATCAGAGCCAGTCACCGGACGATGTGCCAGCCTTCTCGCTGTTCCCCGAAGGGGATAGACACGAGGCGATGTGCTAGTAAGGACGCTGGGCCCCAAAGGGGGGTGGATTTGGTGGCGGTCCCACATTGTTTGGAGAAAGGAACGAGTGCCAGCGAGGACGCTGGGCCCCGAAGGGGGGTGGATTGTGATGTCCCACATTGGTTGGGGAGGAGAACAAAACACCATTTATAAGGGTGTGGAAATCTTCCCCTAGCAGACGCGTTTTAAAGCCTTGAGGGAAAGTCCGAAAGGGAAAGTCCAAAGAAGACAATATCTGCTAGCGGTGGATGTGGGTCGTTACATATTGAATCCTAATCTGAAACCTAGATAGAAGGCATTACACCTACTTACGGGGGAAACATTGGAGAAGTTAAAAGGAAAGTTAACCACCATTCTAGAGCTCACAGAGAGTTCATTAGGATCCCATATAGGAACTTAGAGGTTATTCTCCATATAGGAACTTAGAGGTTAATCTACTCAAATAAGCCAGTGATGATATCACTACCAAAGGAGGCTCGACTAGGTCAACAAAGAGTTTTTAGGGATGTTATCCTAAGAGAAGACTAAAAGATTCATGAAAGGATTTTATACTCCCGAATAGCTATATTAAACTCAAGTATAGTGTTGTAATATGCAACATGACAAGGCGTCGCATGAATATAGTTTAAGTTGGTCATATGAGAAGGAACAACAAGGTTATTTTCAGTGAGACAATAAGGACTATAATGGATATGTAAAAGTCAGGTTACATTCAAACGAGTATTAGAGAAAATGACATATAGAAGATTACTTTCAGGGGTCATTATGAGTAGTAAGGGATTATCCTTATGTCCTTCGACTCAAACCAATCGAGTGTTCGTAGGACTTCCTCGATACAGTCATTATTCTAATTTTTGTGGCATACTAGCGCTTTCCAAGATGAAAGTGGATCACAAGGATCTCCTAAAGAAGATCCTGTTGGTGCTAAGAGTGTGCCAATAGTATTCAAAGTTCACAAAGTGAACCTAATAAAGTTGCAAGGTTTACCTCACATTTTTAGAAGGATCGTGAAGGGAATTGGGTATGCGGCGTAGATTTTGTATGAGCTTTCATCTACCGACAGATGCACATTTTATTAGATGTCTTGGATGCAGCCCAATGTAGGAACCATGGAGATAACGTAGCAACCTAAGAAAAGAAAATAGACATGAGGGTGTCCTAATATACTCATGAACATCTTACTATTAGGAATCCTTTAATTTTGAAAGTTTTTTTTTTTTGCAGCCAATATAGGTACAAGTGTCATGACCCAAAAATTTCTACAATGGGTCATGACCGAAGGACAACGTAGGTACAATATGTATGCAAATATGTATGCAAGAAAAACGGTTAAAATCAACACAAATATCTTACATTAAAAAAAAAAAAAATTCCAATACATTCTAACAAATGTTTACAAGTTTTAACACTAAAGAATCATTAAATTCAAATTATGAAAGAAAAGAGGACTAGACAAACACATGGAGACTGTTTTCCTCTATAACTTCCATGCTTTCCAAACACGCCCTTTCCTTAATTAGTAGCATCACACACCTGGAAAAAAAATATGTAGTAAAGGGTGAGTATGAAAGTTATACTCAATAAGTAACCTACGTGTGGGCTCTAATTGCATTCTTAGCATAACAGACTCCCAGACTTTTCTTTGGCTTTGGGACATTTGGATCTGGTCTTTCCTTACGGGGAATATTTTGGTTTTCATGCGTATAGTCTAAATCTTGGGAGTTCATTATGCTGCACAGTGAATGATTGGTGCCTGTCCCTGAAGGCGCTACCTCATGCATGTTTCTTATGAGACTATAAGGAATCATACCTAGGAAGTTAATTGGCACCTCCCACAGGTCCATAAAGTTACCTTCGTTCAGGGGTGCGACCCCCCTCGTCCCAACAAGCTATTGGACTATCCGACGTGGTCTCACGCTCTCTCTAAGGAAATTTATTAGCATCTATTTGGTTCTGTTTAAGAACAACCGGTCATACCATGAAGTTGGGGCCAATACAACCCTTCTAACCCTTCTATTTTCGTTATAAGTATGAAAAGGGTAGTGGGGAACCTATTGACACCGTTCATACTACTTGAAGCTTAAGGAACTTCCATCATGGTTTATAGGCCGTGGTGGTCTGCTAGGCTCCCAGGGTTGTTAGGTGTCCTTTGAGGACCTTAACTTTCGAGTTCACGCTTTGTGTAGTTCTTATGAGGTTTTTGTCTATATTGCGAGCACTAAGGTTACTCTATCTCATGGACACAATTAAAAACCTACATGTTTTCAAGTAACTAAGGAGTTGATCACATATGTGAGCAGACTTTGATTAGGAGCCATAGATCAACCATTCAGTCCCGAACTTCGCTTTTATTTAGGAGCCATAAATTTCTTAAAAAGCATATTCTATAAATATTTTTGATATAGTTATTTTTTTATTTCAAATATTATAAAAAATTGGTAGTTTCTTCCACTAAAAAATATTCAAAAATAAAAAATAGATCTAAAATATATTAAAAAATAATTATAGCATAAAACATATTCTTGATATCAGAAATATAATCTTTTAAAATTTTAAATAAAATTGGGGTTTACCCTCGATTTTTATCTAAATTTTGTTATAGTTTAAATATGCATACATATATACATAAATGTATGTATATATCTTTAAATGTTTTGTTTTACTTCTCGAAAATTTTTAGTCAAAATTTGTACTTTAGGAATCCTCCCATTTCAGGTTGGGACAAATTTAGATAGGGACAGGTACCCAATTATATAGGAGCTGGTTAATTAACACACAATTCTGTAGGAGCCCGTTAATTAACACAGGTTCCATATTTTTCAATTTGATTTAAAGGTGACTAATATTTAATAAGTTTTGATAGAGAATATGACGGTTAAAATTCTGGCATATCACATTGAATACTTAGAAAATGCATGCTAAATAGATGTTGTCTATGAAAATAATTTTAAATTACGCAATTATATAAAAAAAATTAATTTTTTTTGATCGAATAGTTACCGTTAAATTATCGAATTTTAATCATATTTAAATAAATGAACATACAAGACTATTTGTTTGATGGTGTGTGACAGCAAAATTAAGAAAACCACTCCTCTATCATCAAACCTCTCAAAATGATAAATCTACGGTATCTAATTTTTTTTATCCTCGTATATCACTAGTAAATGTAATTGATATGTTTATTATCTTTTTTATTTTATCAATGGACTAAAAATGATATATCAATCCTATTTAATTTTGTTTCTATCCATAATTGTTTTCGTATTCATTTTTAAAAGTCTATAATGATACAATATAAAAGTGGTATATTAGTTGTAACGATCCTAAATTTCTACGTACTCAGAGTCTCTACTAACGTCCCATACTCATCTCTAATGCGGAAATATAACTCTTAAAAGAAAACGTCATCGTATAAATGTTGAAAACATTAAAAACATCCTCTTCTCTGAAAAACATAGTGATGGTCTTATGTGTTTAAATACGAAATACTAAAATTTAGAGAAGATAAAAACAAATACAAAATAATTTAAAATAATGAAATGCATAACAACCTATTCTAACCTAAAACTAGAAATTTAAATATGAATCTACCCTATGCACGTGCCACAGTCTCTGTCCGCGATGTCATCGTCATCTCTACAAGTGCACCTAAGTATTTCGAAGAATACTCAGTAAGTGACCTCACTATCGGGGGCCATGCAAATGCAAACACATGCAATCATGCTCTTGAGACCTATCTCTATCTCATCTAGGGGTGTCCTCCAGTCTTGAACAACAAGGGATGTGTAATACTTCCCTACACACGACCCACACGTGCGAGTGTGAGTCCCCAGGTGGGCTCGCACACCCCCTGGTGTCATTCGCCTCATGAACACTCTCATCATTATACTATGTGCGTCCGCACTCTTCATCTCTAGGGAAAGTAGCCCTATGCTTATGAACATACAACATGCATAAGGACCCTCTAAATTCCATCATAATGTCTCTCCTAACACAACCTTCTAGTCTCATCTCTTTGTTACATTAAGTAACACATGATCGTGGATATTTATATTAATATCCTTTTCAGGCTCTTAGAGTTGTGTCCTAGGTCGATCTAACAACATGATGCAATATAACACTCATCATCATATAGCATGCTCAATATGGAAAATATCATCATATTAAGCAAAACATCATGCAAAAATCATACTCATCATAAAGCCATCACGTGAATCACACGTAATATGTACGTCATGCATCATATATATATATATTACGCATCATCATGCATCATAACTCAGTATACGACATCATACGACGCTGTTCATACAACACCATAGTTCATACATCATCATATATTAGTATACGAAATCATAGATACCGTTCATACATCATCATAGCTCATACATCATCATAACTCATATATCATTATAGCTCATACATCATAAATTGTAACTCATACAATTTCTAGTCTATCCTATAGTAAGGTCACTTACATGATTAGCTTAAGTTGTTGTCACTAATTTAAAGTTCGATTCTGTCCATAAAAATCCAAGTCAAACTATGTGAGCTCCTGAAATCAGTTTCAAATTCGAATTTCTGCAATATTATTTCTCTCATTTACAATGTCCATGTGCTATACTTATTGGGAACATTAGAGTTTTTGTAGGAGTAAAGTCTTAGAATATTATATATATAATATATGTATATACAATTCTATTTTTATTAAAATTTTCATTTTATATGGTTACTAGTTTATGGAAGTTATTTGTTAAAAAAAAATGATAGACTACCTGAAATTTCTTGACCTTTATCTGTATCATTTAATTGGGATGTTCCATTCTTTTTTTTTATTTAGTTTTAGTTTTTAATTTATTGAATACATTTTTTTTCTTTTTTCTATCTATATTTACTCTATTTACTCCTATATTTTCTTGGTTATTTTTTTTTGTTAATCAATTCTTACTTCCAAATCTTCCTCTCTTTCCTATCTCTGTATTTTTTTTTAATTTTAGTTCTATTACTAGTTTAATTCTATTACCAGATTTTTATTGGTCTATTTTTGTTAATCGATCCTGTTTTTAAAATCTTTTGTTTTGTAAATCGGCTTCTATCCTAAAATGCCTTTCTTCTTCAAATATTAACTTTTTTTTTAATAGAACGTGATATTTTGGTGTGCGGGGTTGATTTTTGCACAACCTATATTCTCCGTGAGGGGTTGGTTGTAGAGAGATAGTTTGGAAAAGGGACGAGAGGACCCTGTTAAGAAGGGCGGGAAAGGATTTTTTTAACTTAATTATTTATTTATTTATTTATTTGAGCTATTACATTAGCTATATATATTAAAATTATCTAAGAATATCTTAGAGTGCTGTCATATTTAAAAATATGAAATTTTTTTTACCCATTAAATTTTTGAATAAAAGCTAAAATTTCACTAATTAATATGTATTATATCATTTGAAATTATTCAAAGTCACATGAATTTAGTAGAAATTTTCATATTTATGTCCATAATTGTTAAATTATATGATATTAATCAATGATGTAGAAATTAAAATTATATTTCCATGGATAACAGACCTTTTGAATAAAAGGTAAAGAATTCTTATTATCAAAGTCTTAGATTAAAAAGATTTTTAAGACTAAATTATTCTCTTTCATGCCCATTATTAAAGTCTCTTGCCATAAAGGTGAATGATCTCATTAGATAGAAGATAGAAAATTAGAGACCACATTGTAATAAGATAACCTGATTAAATTTGCTACTATCATGAGACATCATAATAAATTTAAGGGAGGACTTTCAGGAGATGTTGTTGGATTTGGTCCAATTGGGGCACGCCTCTTGGTGCCTAAACTTGACAGAGGGCTTTCAGGAGATGTTGCTGAATTTGGGCCAGTTGGTACACGCCTTGCCTAGACAAATGGAGGCGTTTCGAGAGATGTTGCTGGATTTGGTCCAGTTGGGACACGCCTCTTGGTGCCTAAATTTATTGGAGGGCTTTCAGGAGATATTGCTGGATTTGGGCCAGTTGGGATACGCCTCTTGGTGCCTAAACTTGACGGAGGGCTTTCAGTAGATGTTGCTAGATTTGGGCCAGTTGGGACACGTCTCTTAGCTCCTAGACGCAATGGAGGCGTTTTGAGAGATGTTGCTGGATTAGGTCCAGTTGGGACACGCCTCTTGGTGCCTAAACTTGAGGGAGGGTTTTCAGGAGATTTTGTTGGATTTGGGCCAGTTGGTACACGTCTTTTAGTGCCCAGACCCAATGGAAGCGTTTCGAGAGATGTTGCTGGATTTGGTCCAGTTGGGACACGCCTCTTGGTCGCTAAATTTAAGGGAGGGCTTTCAGGAGATGTTGCTGGATTTGGGCCAGTTGAGATTCGCCTCTTCGTCCCTAAACCCAATGGAAGAGTTTCGAGATATGTCGTAGGATTTGGTCCAGTTGGGATACGTCTCTTGATGCCTAAAATTGACGGAGGGCTTTCAAGAGATGTTGCTGGATTTGGGCCAATTGGGACAGACCTCTTAGCTCCTAGACCTAATGGAGGCGTTTTGGGAGATGTTGCTGGACAAGGTTCACTAGGGACACTCCTCTTGGTGCCTAAACTTGAGGGAAGTTTAATTTTTTTAAAATTTAACGGCATTTTTTTTAGCTCTATTTGAAGTTAATTGTATTATTAAAACTTTAGAGTACTTTTATTAATTTAACATTTTTTTATAATTCAAAAATTTGCAAAACTCACTTAAGCTACCTGTTTGTCCCAATCAAGCCTTCCATTTTTTATTTTAATCTATCAATCTATTAAAATTACAAATTGTCAACGTACCAAATATTTAATTAATTCAATCAACCAGAAAATTAGAAAACACATTTAATTTTTGTCTTTATATATTTATTTAATAATGGAACAATATTTCATAAATTTTGGTAAGGAGTTATGGTAATATTTAAATTTCTTTGTTTTTTTTTTACTATTTTTTTAAAAGATAAATTTAGTATTTACTATTTCAAAATGTGTATTATTCCTATAAATTTTTTGAGTGTGGATCTTCATAATCATCAAACCTCGGAAAGAAAGAACAAAAAATGAATCTTGTAGGGTTCTTTCTGCTATTCATTTTCCCACTTTTCTCTCATCCATTTCTTGCCATTGCTGACTCATCGTCGGACCTGAAGCATTTCCATAGATCTCTATCTGCCTTCCTCTTCACTTCTCCGCCCCCTCCAGCGGCGTTCCTTTTCACCTCTCCGCCACCTCCAACGCGAAGCTTCTTTAAATCTCCACCTCCAGCGGCGTTTCTCTTCCCCTCTCCGCCACCTCCTGCGCGAAGCTTCTTTAAATCTCCTCCGCCGGCGGCGTTTCTCTTCCCCTCTCCGCCACCTCCTGCCCGAAGCTTCTTTAAATCTCCACCCCCGGCGGCGTTTCTCTTCCCCTCTCCGCCACCCCCGGCGGCATTTCTCTTTCCCTCTCCGCCACCACCGCCGCAGCCAGCGAAGTGATGTGAAGATTGTATAGAAGATCAACCATGGCAGAGAAGATAAGCTAATTGGCGAGAGAGATGTTCTCAATAAGAGATGAACTATTTAATTCAAGCCTTTTAATAATTTAACAGGGAAATCTTATGATCACTACTTTTGTCTTAAAAATAAGTTTATCATTATATAAATACAACTTTATATACTACTTCTGTAATAATATTTGGTGAAAAAATATTAGAGCGTTTAAATTACAACATTTTTAAAGTTTTATTATTTTTTTTGTACAATTTCGATCAAATTAAAAGTAGAGAATATCATTTTAGAAAATCATGATCAACACATTAAAATGGTAAAAAAAAAAAAAAATCTATTAAAATGGGCTAAAGATAATAGGAAAGACCATTAAAAGTAGAGAAGAAAAAATGAAAAAAAAATTGATTAAAATTGGCCAAATATTATTACCAAATAATAAAAAGCAGATAGAAGAAAAAATGGAAGTTTTTTATTGTTAGTGCAATTCAAGATTCAAATTGTATAAAGATAATTGTTCACATAATTAAAAGAAAAACTGAAAAAATAAAGAAAAGAAAAAATGGAAGATAGTGAATTTATTAAACTATCTTTTATTATCTATGTGATCAAGTAGTGGAATAAAATTGACAATATATTTTTATGTATACTGCCAAACACAACTTGATTTCTAAGAATATAATATTTAGTTTCTAAAAATAAGAATGACAGAGGATAAATCTAAAAAAAAGAATTGAATTTTGAAATAATCAGAGGATAAGAAAGCACATAATACTCTGACATAAAATAAATTCATCAAATTCTTTTATATGACAATAGCTATATTGTTTAGAAAACTTAGTAATAATAGAATATGAGATTCTTAGTAATATATATATATATATATAATATTCTAAGACAAAGACTCTAATGTTGGCATGAAGACACATGAATCAATATAAACTAGAGAAATGGTTAACTCCGTTTATAAACTTGTTACATGAAAGTTCGAACTTGAAACTGATGTAATGCGCTCACATAGAATGACTTAGATTTCAAAGGACAGAATCGAACTTTCATTAAGGATAAATTCGTGACAACAACTTAAGCTAATCAGGTAAGTGACCTTACTATCGGCTTGGTCGGAAGACTTGTCTTATGTATGACGACACGTGCCCAGTAGCCCTTGCACGTGTCATTTATGCTTTATGTTATATGATGATGTGATGATGTTATATGATGTCATGATGATGTTAGATGATGATGTGTTGATGTTATATGATTATGTGATGATGTAATATGATGACTTGATGACGTTAGATAATGATGCGATGATGTTATATGATAATGTGATGATGTTATATGATAATGTGATGATGTGATGATGTGATGATGTTATATGATGACGTGATGATGTTATATTATATGATGACTTGATGATGTTAGATAATTATGTGATGATGTTATATGATGATGTGATGATGTACATGATGTTGACATGATGATGATGATGCATAATAATAAGATGATGAAACATATGATGATGAAATGACTTAATATGACGATGTTCCATATTAAGATGTTGTGCATGTATTAAATGTCACGATGCATTATTACGACAAGTTTTCAAAGACACAACCCTAGTGAATGTTAATGATGATGAATATATGACCACCAATGCATGGATGTTACTTAGTGTGATGTGTGAACGGTGTATAGGGTTGTATCTTAAAGATGATTTAAATATGAAAACTATAGGGACCTCATGCATTTTATGTGTTCATATATATCAGGATACTTCTCCACTAATGATGATGAGTGCGGACTCGCACAGTATGATGATGAGGGTGTTCATGGGGAGCAATTGGCAATCAATGCTTAATTAACAATTGCCAATTGGCTGATGTGAGAAGCAATCCAGGAAATAAGACTTGAGGAGTACTTGAAGTTGATGTTTTGTCCTCTATCAATGCTTAATTAGCTTCAGTGACTAATATTCTACAAAATCTAGCGTTGGGACAAGGTTCCATGACTAAAGCACTAGTCCAAACTGCTGTTATAATGACCCAAACAACAATTGTATCTTGTGTATATTGGAGAGAAGAACACAGTTTTGATTAACGTCCAAGTAATCCAACATCAATTTTTTTATGTGGAGAATCAAGCTAATCAAGGCATCTAGAAAAATAATCCCTTCTCAAACACTTATAATTTAGGGTTGAAAAACTATCAAAACTTCTCATGGAAGAGACAAGACTCATACAATCAACAACTGTCACCTAAAGTAAATTACCCTCTAGGTTTTGGTCTACAAAATCAAATGGCATATGGTCCTCAACAAGAAAACACCCAAGGAAATGAATACTCCATAGGAGAGGTGAAATGAAGAAAAACAACAACAGTCACTCTGAAGAAACAGCTAATACACAACAGAGAAAGGAGGAAATTATTGTATTAGAAAGAGAAGAGCAAAAATTATGTAGAAACTACTGAACGGAAAGAATAGAGAAAAAATTATGCAGGAACAATGCAGTCTCCTAAAACACAAACAACAGTCAATAGTGAATAAGAGAGTAGAATATACACATCACTATCTTCTTTTCCACAAAGAATAAAAATGAATAAGGAAGAAGCCTGCTTCGAGAAGTTCATTGATATATTTAAGAAAATTCATATAAACATGCCATTAGGGGAAGCCTTAAAATAAATGTTCAATTATGTCAAACTCTTGAAAGATATTCTCACCAATCGAAGAAAATTTGAAGACTTTAAGGTGGTAGCGTTGAATGAAGAGCGTAGTGCAATATTGCAAAATAAGGTCCCACTAAAGGAGAAAGATCCCGACTCATTTACAATTCCAATAACAACTAAAGAAAAGAAGTTAGGTCGAGCATTATGTGATTTGGGATCAAGCATTAATCTAATGTCGTTGTCTATATACCAAGAGTTAGGTATTGGTGAAGCCAGATCAACTAAAGTCACCCAACAACCAACAGGCCGATCTTTCACTCATCTTGAAGGCAAAATTGAAGATATTCTAATTCAAGTAGACAAGTTCATATTTTCAGCAAATTTTATCATTTTGGATTATGAAGCGAACCATGACGTACCAATTATCTTGGAGTGACCATTTTTGAAAACCGGAAGAACAATTGTAGATGTCCACAAGGGAACTATAATGTTGAGAATGAATGATCAACAAATAGAATTTAATATCAATGACAACATAAAATATCCAGTAGTAGTAGAGAATTGATCAGCAATTTATAAATTGACAGAGAATCCAGTAGCAGATAGTTGGAAACAACAACAAGAAAAGACAACAGCTGAAATAATTGCACTAAACAACAAGCAAGATTGGACGAACTCGTAAGATATGTTTAATCACTGGAATTATAGGAAAGAAAAATTCATCAATGAACTAATCTATTGAGAACATACCCTTGAACTACGTCTTAGAAGTAGAACTATTTGATATATGGGTGATAGATTTCACAAAATTATTTCTACCCACTGCAGGATGGAGAGTTCCGAAGGGGCATTATTTCTTTGACAATGGATAACTAAAAAAAAATTGAGGAAAAGGGAGCTTACAAACGGTAAACAGGTGTGGTTAATTTCAGCATATTAGGGAGGCCAATTACTTTTAGTGCATACTAGGATGTGATCGATGACAAATCTTATTTTCGTGTACTGCGTTGCCACATAGTTTCTTGTTCATCTTCATTTGCATTTGGTCTTATTTTATTTAAAATCATGTACACCTTTTCATGCAACAACATGCAATGACACCAACACCAAAAAAGAATTTTTAGAATGGAGAGATCCAAATTCGTTCTAGAAGATTTGCTAACCCCTCCAAGAAAGAAATCCATATGGAAAAAAGAAATGGATAGAAAATAATCATTGTATATTATCGGGTAAGCTTGAAATGAAAAGACAAAAAGAGTGACAAGAAAGGGGCTGCAACACATCATAATTCAAATGCTGCACCAGACATACAACAATAGGTGGACAGATAGAAGACTTATAACAGAAATAGTTGGACAGATAGCACATTTACAACAGAAGTATTTCCAAGTTTTTTGGAGGAAATTTTGAAAGAATAGAGTCACATAAAATCTTCACTTGGGTATAAGAGGACGAGAACGTTTCCTCTAACGGTGCATAACGACAAGAAAATTCTTTGAACACACCCTTTACAACCTTAATGTCTTACTTAGAAGCATGAATCAATATTTTGTGGTTATTTTTATTTTGTTGTCTACATATAATTTTGAATGATGTCCATGCATGCACCTTAGAGGCATGAGTTTTATTGGGTAGAGTAATATATCATGCATTGTCGAATATGGAGTAGAGATCTTTAGGGTAAGAACTAGGAATCCAATGTAAAATGCTTCACTATGATAAATAAAACAGTAAGGAAAGAGGAAAGAGGTGTGTTTCTTAAAAAAAAATTATTATAACTGTGAGTTAATAAGCTTGACTTAACGAAAGAAGTTATTAACCTAGAGCAATTTTAGAATAATTGTTGAGAAGTTATTAGCTTGAATAGGTTCAGGGAAATTGTTAAGTCTTTAATTAGTAAGATTTGTTAGTAGTTGCTTAACTTAATGAGAAAGTTTAGGAGATCGATTGTGCTTTCTCCGCTCTAAATACTCATGATAGGTATGTTATTTTCACAACAACAAAGAGAATTGAAAAGCATAAGAGCTTAAGGTTCCTCTTTTCAAAAGCTCTCTCCTATCAAGTTGTTCTTCCTGCTTCTGCTTCAGTTATTTGTTTCGACATATTTCGATCGTGGGTTATTTCCAACATTTTGTATTAGAGCTCCCAGGATGCTGAAATTTTTTTTGTCACCATACAAAGTCACCGGAGGAGAAGTGACAACGATAAAGAGTGAAAAGGAGGGGAGTGCAACGCTTCAGTACCCGTTACTCACAAGGAGTTACTATGCAGCATGGCCGATAAAGATACGTGTTGACTTATAGGCACAAGGCGTGTGGGATGTCGTCGAGCATTATGACATTGAGGAGCGTAACGACAGGATGACTCTTGTCGCAATCTACAAAGCAAAGAGGACATTCTTCTCATATTGGCAGAGAAGAACTCGACAAAGGTAGCATGGGAGACGATGCAAACAATCATGTCGGCGTTGAACATGTCAAGGAAGCAAAGGTGCAGACCTTGAAGAGTGAGTTCGAGACTATCCGCATGAAGGATGGTGAGTCAATAGATGATTTTTCCATGAAGTTTATGACAATCGTCAACAACATCCGTTCATTAGGAGACGTGGTGGAGGAGATCTCCATTGTAAAGAAGTTCCTTCGAGCAGCTCCCCCAAGGTTCATACAGATTGTTAACTCCATTGAGAAGTTCGGCGATCTCAAGTGTTACTCTTGTGGAAAATATGGGCATTATGCGGCAGAGTGCCACAACAAGAAGCGAGATGAGAAGGCAAATCTCACACTCATGCAAGATCAAGAGCCCGCATTGATGTTGGTCGAGAAAATGTCCAACCTGTTGAAGCTCAATGAAGAGCAGGTAATGGTGAACCTATTCATAGATGAAGAAGTCCAAGTGGAGACAAGCATATGGTACCTAGACAACGGAGCGAGCAACCACATGATTGGAGATCTAGCAAAGTTCAAGGAGCTTGATGAGAAGTTCCCTGGAAACGTTAAGCTTTGCAATGGATCAATTGTACCGGTGCAAGGCAAAGGATATATCTTGTTCCAGTGTAAGAACGACGATCAACGTATATTGACCAAGGTGTATTATATCCCGAGTTTTAAGAGCAATGTTATTAGCTTTGGTCAAATGATAGAAGAAGGTAACATAGTGGAGATAGTCAGCCCGTTCCTCAAGATATATGACCAAAATGGAGCCCTGTTGATGAAGGTAAAATCGTCGCGAAATCGCTTATATAAGATACTATTGAAAGACTATGAATATCTTCCAAAAGTATCTATTGACATTGTCAGAAAGAAAGTGATGAAGAAACCAACGGGTCAGGAGAAAAAGGAATAGAAAAATAAATCCAAGAAGCAACCAGAGGCGACTTCAATCAGCGAAGTGCAACCTACAAGTCGCGATGTATTTGATCAAACTTATCATCTCGACCAAAGAGGCCTAGAGGAAGACAACCAGGGCGTAAGAGAAATGAGACTTCAAACTTGTCCTCTCAACCAAATAAACCTAGAGACAGGCCTAAAAAAAAGGTTCAAACACAGAAGACTACGTTACAAGAATTTTCTCATGTAAGCTTGTTGATAAATTTTCTGCAAATAAGAGAGGAGTGGAAGAAATTGTATGATCATCCCTTGAAGACATAGGTGATATGCACCACAAATGGAGGCACACAGAGACTAAGAGGATTACTTGAAGGATTCTCGGGATAAAAAAAAATGTTATGACAAGAGAAAGTTAAGGAAATAAATTAGGAATCCAAGTCACAAAAGCAAAGGTAAAAGAAGTGGCAACCATCCTCGAAGTGTTTTGAGGAATACAATGGAAGTGTGGAATGTGTTATTTTTCTTGTAAGATTTAGTTATAACTATAAGGTGTAATGTCAGGAAAAACTGAGTTGAGAAAGAAATGTGAGGAATGTGATATGAATCATGCTTTGATAAACACTCTGCAAACAAAAATACATAGGAAAAAAAATTGTTAATGAGAAAATAGCTTAAGGGAGAGTGGAACGAATGATTACTAAAGGATGAACAATCTCTTAAGTTTGGGGTGCTTCTCCCAAAAGGATAAGACCGAGTGGAGACCAACATGTGGTACCTTGACAACGGTGATCGGAGATCGAACAAGATTTAAAGAGTTTGATTAGAAGCTCATTGGAAACGTGAAGTTTGACAATGGATCAATTGTATCGATCTAAGGCAAATGATAAATCTTCTTCCAGTGCAGGAATGATGACCAACGTTTACTGACCAAGGTATATTATATCCCAAGCTTGACGAGTAATATTATCAGTCTTGGTCAGATGACAGAAGAAGGAAGCAAAGTGGAGTTAGTTGGCTCATTCCTCAAGATGTTCAACAGATATGGCAAAGGAACAATCGCATAACTACCCGTACAAGATACTACTAGAGAACAGCTAGCCCACCTCTCTATTGATGTCTCTCGCAGACCTAGCTTGACTATGGCATTCAAGACTTTTTGGGCACGTAAATTTTCAGACCCTCAAAATGATGGGAGAGAAGAAGACGACTATGGTGCTACAAAAAATCATACACCCGAATCAGCCATGTGAGAGTTGTCTAGCCTCCAAACAAGCAAGATTGTCGTTCCCATCTCAAACCAGTTTTCGTGCTGAGCAGCTCGATCACCCCATCATCAACTGCTAGTAAGAAGTACTTTATCTTACTGGTTGATGATTATAGTTGTTTCATGTGTGTGTACATTCTCAAAGAAAAATAAGAGGCATTGAGTTCGTTCAAGAAGTTCAAAATACTTGTTTAAAACGGGTCTAATCACAAGTTGAAAACCTTGTGCATCAACTGAGATGGTGAGTTATTATCCCAACATTTCTCAATGTTTTTCAAAGAGGAAGGTATCGAGTGTCAACTCACCGCACTATACACTCCACAACAACATGATGTGGAACGAAGAAACCACACCATAATGAACACAATAAGCTTACTCACTAGCATACAAGTCCCGATAATTTTTTTGGGTGAGGCAATGCGACATGCGGTATATCTTCTAAACCGTTTACCGATAAAGGTGTTAGATACTCGCATACCCTACGAAACATGGTTAAACAAGATACCTCACTTCGAGTACTTAAGTGTCTTCGATTGTACAACACATGTTAAGACTGCAAAGCCATATATAAAAAAGCTTGATGACAGAAGCCAACAGATTATATACTTTGGCATAGAGGATGAGACAAAGACACACAGGTTGTATGATCCACAACATGAGAAAAATTATGTAAGTAGAGATTTCATATTTGAAGAAGAGAAGAAGTGGTATTGGTACAGCGTTGACAATAACAAGTAGACTATTACAGATTTCAGTGCCTTAGAATAAGAGAGACCTATAAAGTTCACTGATAGCGATACCAACAAGTCCACACATGTCATCACCGGTGACACCAAAAGGTGTGATAAATTCTCTAGAACAAGAGAGCTCAGGAAAGAGCAAAGGTGGATCACAACAAAGGGTGGACCAAAGAAGTTTTGTTCTCTTGCTGAAATTTATGTGGATACACTTGAAGAAGAATTGGATCCTGATGAGTTAGTGTTGTTTGCGACCAAGGAACCGATAACTTACCATGAGGCAGCAATTGAGACGATGTAGCAGAAGTCCATACAAAAAGAGTTTGAAGCCATTGAGAAGAACAAGACATGGACACTAACTAACTTACCACCCAGACACAAGTCCATTGGTTTGATGTGATTCAGAAGTTGCTGGGAGTGAAGAATCTCGAACAAAGTCAAGTTTACAGGGGAGATTGTGAGCTAATAAACTTGACTTGGTAGAATAAGTTACAAACTTATGGAATAACTTTAGAGAATTGTTTGTAGACTTAGTAGAATAAGTTACAAACCTATGGAGCAACTATAACTATAGGGAAATTGTTAGTAGTTGCCAAATTGTGGACCAAGTTTAGTGCATTAATTATAAAGATGGTTAGTAGCTTTTAACTTGAGGAGAAATTTTAGGAAACTAGTTAGTGCTGAAAATACTCTTTAGATGTATCCTCTTTTCACAATAAAGAGAACGGAAAAGCATAAGTGCTTAAGGTTCCTCTATTCAAAAGTTTTCTCCCCTCAAGTCGTTCTTTCTGCTTAATTTGTTTGTTTCGGCATATTTCAATCGTGGACCACATCCAACATTTGATATTAGAGCCGAACCCTTAACTTATCCATGTCAATAGAATCCTCAAATGTAGAACAAAGAAATTGTGAGCCTCAAAGGTGTATTATCCACAAAGGAATTGTTTGAGCTATTAAATAATTATTAATTGTAAGATTATCCACCTAGGCTTTGATAGTTTATTTTTCTTTAAAGAAGCTTTGATTCATACTTGAGAAAGGGGAGTTTTTCTTTTCTTTTGTACAATAATGGTAAACCTTCTGTCACAGCCTCATGTAATTATTATAATCATTGAACTATATTATAAATGAAACAGTAGTAGATAGATATGTTTGTATGAAAAAAGATAAGTACAATAATATAATGAGCCTTGTTTACAAAGTTTAGATAATCATTATATAAACATTATTCTTGAATTTTGTCATTTATTATTATTATTTTTTAAAAATGCCACATCACTCATGAATGTATCAAATCTACTATAATAAAATTGAAACTAAAAATGAAGTGAGAATTGTCTGGAACAAAAATTTAAATAGTCACTAAGGTAGTTAGCACATTTTTCAAGTCTCCATTTTCATTTGAAATTATAAAAAAATTTTAAATGCTTTTGAAATGTCAATAATAATATTACAACTTTTGTAAAAATAAATGCCAATTTTTGAGACTTCAAATCTCAAAGTAAAAGCAGTGAAAATAAATGTAAAATAAAATAATAGATGAAAATACTGTAAAATTTAAATTGTATTCAAATAAACAAATACCATAATTAAATGCAATCCAATTATAAGACGGTGTTGTTCAAAATTATTACAAAATGGGAAAATGAGTTTGAGATACAATTATAAAATAAAACTTAGAAGACTCAAATACAAAAACTAACCGACAATCTTGAACAATCCCCTTTGTAACTACACAATTTTTAGTACCTCGTGAACATCTGAAAAAAAAAATGAAGGGGAAAGGGTGAGTATAAAAATATTCAATAAGCATCTTACTTATATGTTTTCATTGCATCCTTAACCTAGTAGTTATCTATGAGCTTTATACAGGAGTCTAAAAAGTTCAGGCCTAGTCTTTATTGCTATCTAAGCATTTGAGGTACCTTGAATTTTCGAGCGGTTCTCTAGTTGTTGAGAGACCAACTTTGGTTACGAAGGTGGTTGTTCCCCCTTTTTTGGCATCGCAAATCTATTGAGCAGGAAGTCTATTCTCTAGGGTGAACTACTCTTCTTTTCTTTGACTTTGGTAGCTTGCTTTGCCTATGTAGTGAGAAACCAGTGCCCCCGAGTTGAGGGCTACCTCGCAAAACTGCTAGTGAAACAGTATGATGATTGGTAGCCTGCTTGTCGTCCATGGAAGGTTAGTTGGCGAACCTTTCCATAAGACTATAAAGTCACCTAGTTTGGGGGTGCAACCCCCTTGTGTCAACCTGCTACTGAGGCAACTAGTGAGCTTCCACACCCTTTCTCAAGACGGGGTTACTACCCTAGCACTCCCACAAACTTGGAGCAACTGTCAGACTACCCTAACCAACCTATGCCTAGCTCGACAGTACGTATTCTAAGGTGAAAACTCGACGGTACAAGTATTGAAGTGGAAAGGATAGAGGAGACTCTAATGCCAGTGTTAAACAACTAATAGCCTGTAGAGCTACTGGTCGAGGTACTAATGACACCGTGTCTTCTACTAACGATATGGTGAGCTACCTTTGTCATTCTTGGATGTTGTGGATGTCTACTAGGTGCACATAGGTCTAGACCTCTGATCAAGCTCACAATGCTAAGATGCAGGGTCTATTGAAAACGTACTGACCTAGATCAACTCGTAATCGCTCTAGCTTTATAGTCCTAGTCTTAGCTTGGTTCTCTTGTGCATTTTTTGTTAGGGAGATTATCCAATCTGTCACCTAGAGCATTGTTTACATAATCTAGACATTGTTGCAAGCTTATAAGGGAGATATTCTATCAATCACCTAAAGTAGTAAAACAAAAACTAAAACATTCGTGCAAACAAACAAGCTCGATAGGGAGATAACATCAATCAATCATCAGAAGCACTTATCACAATAGCCCACCCTCCTTTCTAACACATCGAAAAACATTTAAAACACCATTCATCACCAATCTTATCATAGTGACATTTTTGTAAGTTTTTTATATCTTACATAGCTTACTATCCATATTGCCCAACTTGTATTCTAGTCATTCATATTCTCTTTCGAGCGTTGCATAAAACCTAATAAACAACATACTTCTAAAAAATCTCATGCTAGGAGCATAACAGTAATTTTTCATATCATACATGTAATCAATTCTTATCCAAAACTTCCCTTGTGTAATCCTACAACCAATGGTAATGAATTCTCGCATACTAGCATATCTTTTCAATTCCTACAAGTATTATCTTCCTAAAGGTTGTGTGGCTGCTTATTTCGATGATGTGTCCCTTTTCGAGTTAACTTTTCGTATGTTAGAAGCTCAACAATATATGAAATTTCTCTGGTAGGTACTAATTCAAGTCATCATAGTGTTACTATCAAAACTGGAGCAAAAAGAAGTCAAACGGAGCTTTAACAGACAAGGAAAGCACCTTTCACATGCCTCATATGCCTTATGCACGGGTTGGAGGAGTGTCTACGCACAGACCCACGTGCACTTAAGCGCTTTAGAGACTAGTGCTCACTAACCCTACCGTTTCGCATTCAAGCCCCAACATACGCTATTTTCCTTGATTTTTTTGCGTAACCTATGGTGCGCATGGATAGGTTGTAGCTGAATCGAGTTGGATCAGGTCGGGTGAAGCGTGTTGGATCCTCTGACGATTCTGGTTGTGACGCGTGGCCTCTTCTACACCTACACGTGTCCCTGTCACCTGGCGACACGTGTCCTTCAACGGTGTCGTGCGCCAACCTTCGGTTCCAAACTTTTTCACTTGCAATACAATCATCACTAATTTATTTCCATATTCCAATTAGTTTCCTATTATTTTCTATTTCCTTTATATTTTCATAATGTTCTTATGTAAATCAAATCAACTAAATTCTTTCATCATAGTTCTAGAGTTTTAATCTATATATAAAAAAGTATTTTGGAGTAAATTATTATAAACCATATGAATAAATAATCAAGTCCAAAATTGGTAAAATCTCATCCTTCTTGATGCATGCTTCAACAGTAAATCTCATCCTTCTTGATGCATGCTTGAATATCGACTTTTGATCCAATTCAACTCCAACTTCCTTCATGGAGTTTTTATGAAATATCTTCAAAAAATGGTATTAAAAATTTAGAAGACAAGTCTAAATAAAACTCTTAGATATGAAGAAAATTTGAGAATAAAAACCTAAAATTCTTACCTCTCAAACTTCATCAAACGTCAAAACTCGATATCTTCAACATTTTGGGAAGCTCTTGTCAAGGGAGTTTGCCAAAATTCCAACTTTAAATCTTAGTTGGAGTAGTTTTTCTTCCTTCATTCTCTCTTTCCCTTAAAACCCTAACTCTCATTGTAACTACTCGAAATTTTCTACTTCATTTAAGGTCGTTACTGAATACATATCATGAACATTGAATGCGAAAATACTTCATTTAAACTTTCATAAAACGTCAAACATAGCCATGGACTTGCCTTAACCTAAGAAAATAATAAACGTTTAAATTAAAAACATCATATTCTAGTCTAAGTCTAAGAAAATAATACGACTACGCTATGCATGTGCCATAGTCTCGAGTTGCGATGTCGTCGTCAGCCGTATAGGAATGTCTTGCCTTAACCTGAAATAGAGGTATCAGATGGCTTGAGTATTTAAAGAAATACTCAGTAAGTGACCCAACTATTGGGGTTAAATGTAAGAACATGCGAATGCAATGACGGGACCTATCATATCAGTCTATTTTCATATGGCACCATCCTAATGGACAACTTGGATGTGTATCATATACTCTACACACAGCCCATACATGCGAGTATGGGCTCACTAGAAAGCTCGCACACCGCTGGCCCCTTTTCTTGTCGAGTGAGCCTGCTCTGGTAGCTCCTTATGCCATACACCCATTAGAATTAGTAACTGTCACGACTGCATTATGTAAAACATAATGATACTTCACCTGCCTAGTGGTGTACGCGTCCGTACCCTCGTGATGGAATAGGGGTACCCCACAATGCATGAGCACACATAATGCATGATTTCTAATAGGAGTACCCCCCTCGTGATGGAATAGGGGTACACCCCACTATCATTTCTCATTCATATCATTTCTCATTTTCTAGTCCTCATATCATATCATTTCTCATTTTTCATTTCTCATATCATACATATTTCTAACGGGGTTATATTTCATGCCATTTATCGTGATTTTATGTCATTCATATCATGTTGTATACACACAATTTAGAAGACATAACATAACGTTTCATGTTTTTAACATAACATGTCATCATATACATATCATGCGATAACATATTGCATCACAATATATCATATCATAAACATGTCAATTTATCACACATTTCGTACCATAACATATTTCATATCATTTTCATATCATATGACAACATATATATCTCTGTCATTCACATGTCATATCATAATCATATCATATCGTAAACACTTCGTGATCATATCTTTCTCTAACTTATCATAGCTTTAATGTTCTTGTACATATCACAGTCATATTGTTACATGAACGTACCTTAGTCATATCATCACAGTTATGTATCCTAACGCTATCGTTCTATCAATCTATCACAATTCTATCCCTTTCTACCAATAACCTAACTGTATTCTTTTATCAGTCTCTCATATTCATAGAACATTGATACGTAACCTAACCTTAACATTTCATGAATCTATCTTACTCATATCGATACATTAAGTTTTGTGCATCCTTCTCGTATCCTATCTCAAACATATCATTGAACACATCGTATCATAAGTATTATCATACCATTCACATACTATAACATATACATAACATATCATAAGCATATCGATCCATAAATAATTCACACGTATCAATATATATGACACGTGCAGAACCACAAGGCACATGTCAACATCAAATATAACCATGCCGATAGTAAGGTCACTTACTTGGATGGTCTTAGCCGAAGTTCTATATAACTCCAAATTAGCATGCTTTCGTCCCTCAAATTTGTTCCCACTTATGCCATCGCATTTCACCCTGTTAAAGATGTTCACCAAATTCATTAAGTAATTCTAATTCCTAAATTTTGTTAAGTATTTAACAAATTCTTAATCTTTTAATTTAATTTTAAAATTTCTTGGGATATAACTATGTCTAACAATACAATGCCTACTAACGTACAATTTATTCGATACTATAATTTCATAATACATTTATAATAAAGAATATCATTTAATAAAAACAAAAGAAACAGAAGTTTTGTTTCAAAACATTAAAAAGGGGATACAAATTTTAAAAGGAATACAAAAGACTCCAAAAGACTGAAAAGGGGACTAACGCTCCGGAATGACCCACTCTGTGACCTTACAGATCTGAACGCTTCTCCACCTCAACCGACAGTCAGCGAACACCTGAAATAGATAGGAAAATTGGGATAATTATAAAAAATTATACCTAGTAAGCCACCTACTTGTAGTTTCTCATTGCATCCTAAGCTTAACAGATTCCCATGGATTTTCTTTGGCTCTAAGACGTCTTGTTCTAGTCTTAGCTCCTTGGGGCTAGCCCCTTGGAACTTGCCCCTTGAGGCTTCTTTGGTTCTTCGTCCTTTCACTTAAACCCTAAGAGTTCCCTTATGCCGACCTGTGTATGACTGGTGCCCTACGAGTAGCTACCTCGGCATGGCTCTATGAGACTACCTGGTATCTTACCTAGGGAGTGAGCTGCAACCCCCTAGGTCCATAATAGTCCCCCTCATCGGGGAGGGCTACCTCCCCTTAACCCATCCAGCTAAATGGTCTGTACAACATGCGCTCACGTTTCCCATGCTGAAACGACTAGGAGTAGTCAAGTCCTTATCAGGAACCCCCTAGTCCCCCACGAAGGTATGACACCAATCACACAATTTGCAGCCTAAAGGTACTCATGAGGTGATTCGTATGTCGTGGTGGTCTATTAGGCTCTTAGGGGAAGTTAGGTCTATACTTAGTGACTTGTCACTCTAACCACAAATCCCTAGACTTTATCATAAATATTGGTCATGGAAATTAACTGAGTGTGCACACAACTATCATTTAGCATCATCGTACATAATTCATGCAAAGTAAACATACACTCAATGGGGCGATAACATCCAACAAGCTCCCGGAGTCCAGAGTTCACAAATTTCCATCCTCCTTTTAGCATGAATTAAACACGTACTTAAATAGCTGAAGCTTTAAACATAATTCCAACACCCAAATAATTCTCATAATACTTCACATAATACATTCATACTCTTAGCAATTAAATTACCTACCTTCAATCATCGAAAGCTACCACCTTAGGTAAATACACTTACATTCATGCATTCCAAGCGATCTCTACAAGGATTACTTCCTAAATACCATGTGGTGACTTACTTGTTTGACGCGTGCCCTTTGTTTAGTGTTTCTACACAAATAGTGTGTCCAAAAATACTAATTTTTTCCAATTAGATCGTAATTCATATAAAAAATTAGAATCGGGAAAACATAAGTCAAACAGGTCAAAATTTCCACATTTGTAAGCATGCTCATTCTGACCTAGGAATAGGTGAGAACACGGTTATATGGTCCTGATAGCCACGTGCTGCTATTGGACTTGGTCCTCGACACCAAGGTCCAAAGCGACTTGTCATCCATTGGGTGATTCATTAGTAGAAATATCCTACATCCCATAACTCATTAGTGGCATAAAAGCACACATCACACTTTTGAAAGTCCATAACTGGAACTTAGCTTGCGAAGACTCTGACCAAACATCAAGGTTAGTAAATCTTATCTCACGACTTCCAACCAATCCAAACTCACTTGTGATAATGGTTTTCTCGAGGGGTGCTTAATTCCTATAGTAGTCGCCCTTGCTTGAATGAACAATATTGTTTGGGTCTATTATGTGGTCTGCACTAAGTCATGCTCTATACTGTTTGGGCCTACTACGTAAATCTCCACAGAGGCATGCTTGACATCTAGAATTATGGTCACGGGAGACTAGGTCATAGGTATATCATCTCGTACTGGGCCTTTAGTAGTCTCATGTACATCTTTGGATGTCTCGCACTCAGCGGCGTCACCTCTTTGTCTTCCTAAGGCTAGTAAGCTATAATGTTACCCCTCTTGGCTTCCTCACAATAACTCGAATCTAGCATCGATGTATAGAGTGAACATTCATTATTTATATCCTTAAGACATAATTATAGCTACCACATAACCCAAGACAAACATCAAGTTCTTACACGCTTTACATCATATCATAACCTATTAAACAGGGTTAGACAACATACCTGGTGGCGGCAAGGCGTGTCGTCGAGCTGAGTCACAGAGGTGTACAACTCTCTATCCTAGAAAAAAAGTCTACATAATCTAAAACCTAACTGCTTTGATACTAATCTGTCACGACCCGATTTTCAAGGCTTCAAAACTCGGACCGTGACCAAAAAGACAAAAGAGAAAAACAAACAAAAAGAAAAGGAAAGAAAAGAAGAGTCAAGGATAAAAAATGCCATGTAATAAAAACAAAAGAAAGATTTTTTTTTAAAAAAAAAATTACAAAGGGGATATAAACTTTAAAAGGAATACAAAAGACTCTAAAAGATTGAAAAGGGACTGACGCACCGAAATGACCCCCTCTGTGACGCTCCGAAATATGTTTCTATCCTAAAATGTCTTTCTTCCTCTATAAGTGAAAGAATGAGTGATTGAATAGTTGTTCCTCTGTTAGTGAAAGAATGAGTGATTGAATAGTTGTTCCTCTGTTAGTGAAAGAATGAGTGATTGAATAGTTGATCAGGAGATATATTATAAAGAGCAAGAAGGCTCTATATATATACAAAGAATATAAAAAGATGTTTAAATAATAACTTCCAGCAATCTAAAATAGGTGATCTTTAACACTCCTCCTCCTTTAGATGCTGCAAACTCCAACCTTTTTCATGAACACCCATTTTACTCCAATTATCTTTCTGTTTAGGGGTCGATCAACCAACTCCCAGGTTTTATTTTTCTCGATCATCGAAAACTCCTCCTGCATTGCAGCCATCCAATGTTGACTGTTTTTTTGCATCATGGAACCCTACAGGCTCACAAACAGCTACATTACACCTTTGATCAATATCAGACAGCAACCTTGTACCTTTGACAGGTGCATCATCAACCAAAGCATCTTGTCGTTCATCTTCAGACTCTTCTAGTCGTTCATCTTCAGACTCTTCTAACATGCTACCAAAGATTAAATTGTTTGGTACATTAGAAATCTGGTTCACCTTCGTCAGTTATTCCCAATTCCATTGCTCATTTTCAGCAAAATGAACATCTCGGCTCACAATAACATGACTAATGTGTGGTTGAAAAACTCTATAAGCTTTGGATATAGTGTTATACCCAACAAAGATGTCAGCTTCTGCATTTTTTGTTAAGCTTATCACGCTTGACCTGTGGAATGTAAGTGAAACAAAGACACCCAAATACTCTAAGGAACTTTAAAGAAGGTTTGTAACCATACCAAGCTTCAAATGGTGTCAGGTTCTTCACAACTTTTGTTGAAATTCGATTTTGCAAGTACACAGCAGTGTTTGTTGCTTCTCCCCAAAAACGTTTTGGAAGATTCTTCTCATGAAGCATGCATCTCGTCATCTCCATTATGAATCTATTCCTCCTTTCACTGATATCATTATGTTGAGGAGTATATTGTGCTGTCAATTGATGTTCAATTCCAGCCTCTTCACAAGACCTGTTAAAAGTTTCTTAAGTGTACTCGCCATTATTTGATCTTATAGTCTTAATCAAGCATGCACTTTCATTCTCAACTCTGGTTTTGAATTTCCAAAATACACCCGCAACTTCTAACTTTTGCTTCAACAAGAAGATCCAACACATTCTTGTTAGATCATCAATAAAAACAATGTAATAAAGATTATCATTTAATGATGGTGTTTACTGAGGACCACAAAAATCAGTATGAATCAGTTGCAGCTTTTTCGAGGCTCTCCATGCCTGTTTAGGAAAGGATTGCCTATGTTTCTTCTAAAAATTACAAGCACGACAAAGAGCCATGTCATCATCAATGTCAGCGAGTCCTTCTACCTACTTCTTTGACTACATCTAAAGCAAACCTCGATGATGAAAGTGATGGTGTTACTATAACACGTGCGGAAGTAATTTGGATCTTAGGCACTCTAAGTACATTAATTATAGTAAATTAGCTAGCATGTTCAAAAGCATTAAAACTTAATGAGTTTGAATACTAACCTTTTGTATTTCAAATTCTTTTTTCCTCACGAACCGGTTTCGAATCACCACTAGTGTCTTTCCTACTATTCTCCGGCCTTTGAACGGGATTGTGGAATCCGGTGAGTGGCGAAACTTGATAGAAATTTTGTATATGTAAAGAGGGAGTTTTGAGAGATTTTCTAAAAGTTTTTCAAGAAGAATTTCCATGTACCTTGATCACTCTATTTATAGAGTCATATTTGCATGGTCATGCAAATTTGAGATTACCAAATTTTGACACTCAAAATTCCACTCAAATTTGTGGGATTATGTGGCAAGCATGCAAGTTTGAGTTAACCAAATTTTGACACTCAAAATTCCACTCAAATTTGTGGGGTTTATTTGGAGAACATGCATGTTTGGCTAAACCAAATTTTGACACTAAAAATTTCACTCAAATTTGTGGGATTATGTGGTAAACATGTAAGTTTTGTTAAACCATATATTGACACTCAATATTCCACTAACTCAAACATGGATTTTTCCATTAAGTGAAGTCAACATTTTGACTTTCTTTATTTTAATTCAACAATTAATTTAAATAATTAATTTCAAATCAAAATAATATTAAATGATTAATTAAACAATTTAATCCCAATCAATTCTGACACATATTGATTATGAATCCCGATTCATAATTAAAATATTTAAATCTTATTTAAATATCTCTCATTCTCTCTTTTTGTTTAATTCATAATTAAAACAAAATGTGGTTAAATATATCGTATATATTTAGCGTATATTCCCTAATTTAAATTCGAACACTTCGAACTCACTCGTCACAACGTTCTAAGGTTTAGTATGATATGAGCTAGTAGAGGGACCTAATTGACCTACAGATCATGGGCTCCAACGATCCGAGATTAATCAGCTAAACTCATTAACCTTGTTAACCAACATTCACTAACTACTAGGACACTCCACTATATCCTAGTAGTTGCACTCCCCTCACTATAGATATATTTATGTTCATTTGATATAACCATGATTAGTCAGTCGATCCTTCACAGGTTGTTCGTAACTAGAGTTGGGTCAATTTACCGTTTTACCCCTGAAGTTACTTCTTGTTCCTTAAGTCCCACTAATCCTCTAATGAACAATTGGTTTGTGGTCCAACCACCAAACCGAATCCCTCTTGGGCCAATGAGAGGGTGGGGCCCCTTGTTCAAGACCTGGAGTCAGTACTTAAGGGAACAACCTCTCTACTATCCCTAAAAGCGGGCCGGAGTGAATTCCATCTTACACCCTATGTCCCCAGCTATTCACCCAGTCTTACCCTTGAAATGGGAGGCTTATTGAGTCGGCGAACTCGGGCCACTCTCACCCATGTAAATCTAAGGATAATTCCGAATAAACAGAAGTTCATAGTTAGCTCAGGATTAAGATCAAGTTACCTAGGTCATCGAATGAAAAAATCAGTCTCAACAGTAAACAACATTATAAAGTGAGAGTGGTTTTCTTCATGGTCCGATCTTATGCAATACTCATTGCATAGGACGCCCCTACTCACATGTCTCCACATGTACAATTTAGTGATCACATTGTTTATATCATATATAAAAGTGGGTCACATCCATAGTGTCCCCAGAATAAGGTACTCAGCCTTATCCCTGTACTATAGATCATTTTGACTATATACTTGAACTTGATCCACTCTTATATCTCTACATATAGTTCAAGTAATCATATTATAGCCAGAGTGTTCTTTAGTTTATTGGATTTAGATTAATGATCATAACATTCACTTTATTCAATAACAATCTTTACTGAATAAACATCAAGAATAACTTTATTGAAAACAGAATATATGTTTTTGTTTACAAACTATGAGTTTTAGGACATAAAACCCAACAGAAAGTACCCAAGTCTTTTGTGTCAAATCTCAGTGGCACTAGCTCTAGATATAAAGGTCATATGCTCTTTCTCCATCGGACTTAGAGCAAAACTTTTTCCTTTCATTTTGACATTTAACAATTCTTAGCCACTAGCATCTCTAATCAAGCACTGCTTATTCTCGCACAATATTTTATAGCCTTTATCAAGTAACTGACCAACACTTAAGAGATTTTGATAAATTTTAGGTACAAATAAAGTATATGGAATCAATTTTGTACCTTCATAGCTTGTTATAGCTACTATGCCTTTTCCCGTGACTTCAAGTGTTCACCATTGTCAATCCTCACTCTCTTGACCTTCGACGTCTCTTAATTCCTCAAAAAGCTCCTTGTCATATGTTATATGATTTGTGCACCAGCTGTCAATCAACCATCTCTCGCTTGATTCTTTGCTTGAGAAACAAGTGACCACAAACAATTGATCTTCTTCTTCTTGATCAGCTACCTGTGCATCTACTTCTTTCACTTGACCTTTGACTTTGCAGATCACAGCTTCATGTCCAAGTTGATTGCATTTGGAGTATTTGGCGTTAGATCTTCTCCAACAATTGTATGGTGGATGACCTTTCTTCTCACAATGGTGGCATGATGGATAGGATTTTTTGGAACCTCATTCTTTTGTCTTCTTATAATTGGCATATGAATCTCTATTCGCCGATTGGTTTTTGAAAATTTTCTTGTTTTTATACCTGCTGTTGTCTTGATGCTTTCCAGGTTAGGCACCTTCAATCACCCCTTCTTGCCTCATAGACCTCCTTTGCTCTTGTGCTTGTAAAGCGTTCAAGAGCTCTGTAAGAGAAATCTTTGACAGGTCTTTGGTTTTCTCCAGAGTAGTAATGGTGGCTTTAAACTTCTTTGGAACAGTCACCAACAACTTTTCAACAATCTTGGAATCATTTAACACAGAACCAAGCAATCTCACCTTGTTGGCAATGCTGAGAAGTCTATCAGAGTACTCTTTTACTGACTCAGACTCCTTCATCTTCTGCAATTCGAAATCCCTAATCAAATTCAATGCTTTCATTCCACGAATCCTCTCATCTCCTTCATATTCAGCCTTGAGGTAATCTCAGATTTCCTTTGCTATTTTGAGGGACATTATTCGCATGGAGATCATTTGAGATACAGCTGCAAATAGGCAAGCTTTTGCCTTTGATTGTCTTGTCTTCTTTTCCTTGTATGCTTTGATTTGTGCTATAGTAGGATTTTCTGTATGTGGAGGAAACTCGTAATCCTCTTCAACTGCTTCTCAAAGATCCAAAGTCTCCAGATAAGTCTCCATACGAACTTCCCACATTTGATAATTGTCTCCATTAAAGACGGGTAGTGCAACAGCTGAAAAACTGGATTCTCCTTCCATTTTGATCTCACAGATCCCTTAAGAAGACGACTCTAATACCAATTTGTTAGTGAAAGAATGAGTGTTTGAATAGTTGATCCGGAGATATATTATAAAGAGCAAGAATGCTCTATATATACAGAGAATATAAAAAGATATTTAAAAAATCTAGCTACAATTCTACAAAAAAATTTGGTTAGTAAACAAATCAAAACTAAATCAACTCCGACTATAAAGAGATTTAATCAGAAACATTAACCGAAAAATATTAACTAGCAGCAATATAAAGCTGGGTGATCTTTAAAATCCTCAAATTTTGACTTTTTTTTTGTTTTTATATATATATATATATTTTTTGCACATGATATTTTGATGTGAGGGGTTTCTTTTTGGAGAAAGTATATTATGGCGTGAGGGGTTGGTTGCAGAGAGATAGTTTAGGAAAGGGATGAGAGAGATAGTTTGGGAAAAGGATGAGAGGTTAATGAAGAGAAGTGTGGGGAGAGGATTTTTTTAATGTAATCTTTTTTTTTCTTTATTTATTTATTTGAGCTATTACATTAGTTATATTGAAAGTAAAATTACAATTACCTAAGAATATCTCAGAAATTGTATATGTTGTCATATTTAATAATATGCAATTTTTTTTACCCATTAAATTTTTGGAGGAAAGCTAAAGTCTCACTAATTAACATGTATTATATCATTTGAAAATATTCAAAGTCGCATGAATTTGGTAGAAACTTTCATATTTATGTCCATGATTGTTAAATTATATAATGTTAATCAATGATGTAGAAATGAAAATTCTATGTTCATGGGTAATGGAGCTTTTGAATAAAAGGAAAAGAAATCTTATTATCAAAGTCTTAGATTATAAAGATTTTAAGACTTAATTATGCTCTTTCACGTCCATTATTAGAGTCCCTTTCCATAAAGGTGAATCATCTCATTAGATAGAAGATAGAAAAGTAGAGACCTCATTGTAATACATCTTTAGAGGACATAATTAAACTTGCTTTTATCAGGAGGTATCATAATAAATTTAATGGAGGGCTGTCAGGGGATGTTGCTGGATTTGGGCCAGTTGGAATGCGCATCTTGGTGCCTAAACCCAATTGAGGATTTTCGGATGATGTTGCTGGATTTGGTCCAATTGGGACACACCTCTTGGTGCCTAAAGTTGAAGGAGGACTTTCAAGAGATGCTGCTGAATTTGGGCCAGTTGGTACACGCCTCTTAGTGCCTAGACCCAATGGAGACGTTTCGGGAGATGTTGTTGGTTTTGGTCTAGTTGGGACATGCCTCTTGGTGCCTAAGTTTAAGGGAGGGCTTTTAGGAGATGTTGCTGGATTTGGTCTAGTTGGGATATGCATCTTGGTGCCTAAACTTGACAGATGGTTTTCAGGAGATGTTGTTGGAGAAGAACACAGTTTTGATTAATGTCCAAGGAATCAACATCAATTTTTTATGTGGAGAATCAAGCTAATCAAGGAATCTAGAAAAATAATCCATTCTCAAACACTTATAATTCTGGGTGGAAAAACTATCAAAACTTCTCAAGGAAGAGACAAAGCTCATACAATCAACAAATGTCACCTAAAGCAAATTACCCTCTAGGTTTTTGTCTACAAAATCAAATGGCATATGATCCTCAACAAGCCAACACCCAAGGAAAAGAATACTCCGTAGGAGAGGTGAAATTAAGGAAAACAACAACAGTCACTCCCAAGAAACAACAGAGCAAAAATTATGTAGAAACTGCTTAACAGAAAGAGTAGAGAAAAAATTATGCAAGAACAGTGCAGTCTCCTAAAACGCAAACAATAGTTAACAGTGAATAAGAGAGTAAAATATACACATCACTATCTTTTTTTCCACAAAGAATAAAAAAAAATAAGGAAGAAGCCCGCTCCAAGAAGTTCATGGAGATATTTAAGAAAATGTATATAAACATACCATTAGTGGAAGCCTTGAAATAAATGTTTAATTATGTCAAACTCTTGAAAGATATTCTCACCAATCGAAGAAAATTTGAAGAATTTAAGGTGGTAGCGTTGAATGAAGAGCATAGTGCAATATTGCAAAATAAGGTCCCAATAAAGGAGAAAGATCCCGACTCATTTACAATTCCAATATCAACCAAAGTAAAAAAGTTAGGTTGAGAATTATGTTATTTGAGATCAAGCATTGATCTAATGTTGTGGTCTATTTACCAAAAGTTAGGTATTGGTGAAGTTAGATCAACTAAAGTCACCCTCCAACCAACAGATCGATCTTCCACTCATCTAGAAGGCAAAATTGAAGATATTCTAATTCAAGTGGACAAGTTCATATTTCCAGCAGATTTTATCATTTTGGATTATGAAGCGAACCATGACGTACCAATTATCTTGGAGAGACCATTTTTGAAAACTGGAAGAACAATTGTAGATGTCCACAAGGGAACTATAATGTTGAGAATGCATAATTAACAAATAGAATTTAATATCAATGACAAACATAAAATATCCAGCAGTAGTAGAGGATTGATCAACAATTTATAAATTGACAGAGAATCCAGTAGCAAATAGTTGGAAACAGCAACAAGAAGAAGACAACAACCGGAATAATTGCACTAAATAGCAAGCAGAATTGGATGAACGCATAAGATATGTTTAATCACTGGAATTAGAGGAAAGAAAAAATTCATCAATGAAGTCATCTATTGAGAACATACCCTTAAACTACGTCTTAGAAGTAGAACTATTTGATATATGGGGGGAGAAATTTCACAAAATTAGTTCCACCCACTGTAGGATGGATAGTTTCGAAGGGGCATCATTTCATTGACAATGGATAACTGAAGAAAAAATTGAGAAAAAGGGAGTTGACAAACGGTAAACAGGTCAAAAGCTCCCGAAAAATCAAGTTAGTTTTTTTTCTTTTTATTTATGCACTTACATAGTTGCATTTCCATAGAATGATTTTTTTTTTCTAGTCTTTATTTTTACTTTTTCGTGAACAACTTCCATGTCCAATAAAAGGTAGTCAACTTTTATATGAGAATTAATTGTATTTAGATGTGGTTAATTTCAGCATATTAGGG
Organism: Cucurbita ficifolia; assembly: GCA_033971965.1. Taxonomy (NCBI): domain Eukaryota; kingdom Viridiplantae; phylum Streptophyta; class Magnoliopsida; order Cucurbitales; family Cucurbitaceae; genus Cucurbita; species Cucurbita ficifolia. The sequence continues at coordinate 200,218 of JASJUX010000021.1, read as the reverse complement.
AGGCCAATTTCTTTTAGTGCATACTAGGATGTGATCGATGACAAATCTTATTTTCGTGTAGTGCACGTTGCCACATAGTTTATTATTAATCTTCATTTGCATTTGGTCTTATTTTATTTAAAATCATGTACACCTTTTCATGCAACAACATGCAATGACACCAACACCAAAGAAGAATTTTTAGAATTGAGAGATCCAAATTCGTCCTAGAAGATTTGCTAACCCCTCGAAGAAAGAAATCCGTATGGAAAAAAGAAATGGATAGATAATAATCATTGTGCATTCTCGGGTAAGCTTGAAATGAAAAGACAGCAAGGGTGACAAGAAAGGGGCTGCTACACATCATAATTCAAATGCTGCAGCAGACATAGAGTAGCAGTTGGACAGATAACAAACTTATAGCAGAAACAGTTGGACAGATAGCAGATTTAGAGCATAAGTATTTCCAAGTTTTTTTTTTGAGGAAATTTTTGAAGAATGGAGTCACAAAAAATCTTCACATGTGGTAGAAAAGGAAAGAACGATTCCAATAATGGTGCATAACGACAAGAAAATTCTTTGAACACACCCTTTACAACCTTAATGTCTTACTTTGAAGCATGTATCCATATTTTGTTGTTATTTTTATTTTGTTGTCTGCATATAATTTTGAATGATGTCCATGCAGGCACCCTAGAGACATGTGTTTTATTGGATAGAGTAATATATCATGCATTGTCAAATATGCCGTAGGGATCTTTTGGGCAAGAACTAGGAATCCAATGTAAAATGCTTAATTATGATAAATAATACAGTAAAGTAAGAGGTGTGTTTCTTAAAAAAGTTTATTATAACGGTGAGCTAATAAGCTTGACTTAGCCAAAGAAGTTATTAACCTAACCAATTTTTGGATAATTGTTTATAAGTTATTGGTTTGAATAGGTTTAGGGAAATTGTTAGTCTTTAATTAGTAAGATTTGTTAGTAGTTGCTTAACTTGATGAGAAAGTTTAGGAGATCGGTTGTGCTTTCTCGACTTTAAATACCTATGATATGTATGTTATTTTCACAACAACAAAGAGAATTGAAAAGTATAAGAGCTTAAGGTTCCTCTATTCAAAAGCTCTCTCCTAAGTTTTTCTTTCTGCTTCAGTTATTTGTTTCGAAATATTTTGATAGTGGGTTATTCCCAACATTTGGTATCAGAGCTCCCAGGACGTTGAAACAAATGTCGTCACCATACAAAGTCACCGGAGGAGAAGTGACAACGATAAAGAGTGGAAAGGAGGGGAGTGCAACGGCTCCTGTACCCGTTACTCACGAAGAGTAACTACACAGGATGGTCGATAAAGATGCGTGTTAACTTATAGGCACAAGACATGTGGCATGCCGTCGAGCATTTTGAAATTGAGGAGCGTAAGGACAGGATTACTCTTTTCGCGATCTACCAAGCGAAGAGGACATTCTTCTCATGTTGGCAAAGAAGGACTCGACAAAGGTAGCGTGGGAGACGTTGCAAACAATCATGTGGGTGTGGAACATGTCAAGGAAGCAAAGATGCAGACGTTGAAGAGTGAGTTCGAGCCTATCTGCATGAAAGATGGTGAGTCAATAGATGACTTTGCCATGAAGTTGGCGACCATCGTCAGCGACATCCGTTCATTAGGCGACGTGGTGGAGGAGATCTCCATTATCAAGAAGTTCTTTCAAACAGTTCTCCAAAGATTCATGCAGATTGTTACCTCCATTGAGCAGTTCGACGACCTCAAGAACATGTCAGTTGAGGAGGTCGTTGGTCATCTTAAGGTCCAAGAGGAGAGACTTTGTGACTATAAAGAGAAAGAGGAAGATAAATACCAATTACTCACACATGAGTAGTGGCTCACACAGACGAAAAAGAAAGATGTAATGACTCTTCTTTTTCAAGTATGAGGGGACATGACAGCCATAACAAAGATAACAGAGGTCGTGGACGTGGCCGCGAACATGGTGGCAGAGGAGGTCGTGACAATACTTCACAATTCTTTAAAAATCCAACCCTCAGAACGACAAGAGTTTGATCAAGTGTTACTCTTGTAGAAAATATGGACATTATGCGGCAGAGTGCCACAACAAGAAGCGAGATGAGGAGGCAAATATCACACTCACGCAAGATCAAGAGCCCACATTGTTGTTGGCAGAGAAAACGCCCAACTTGTTGATGCTCTATAAAGAGAAGGTCATGATGAACCCCTTCATAGATGAAGAAGTCCAAGTAGAGACAAGCATGTGGTACCTAGACAACGAAGCGAGCAACCACATGATTAGAGATCTGGCAAAGTTCAAGGAGCTTGATGAGAAGTTTACTGGAAACGTGAAGCTTTGCAATGGATCAATTGTATCGATCAAGGGCAAAAGATCTATCTTGTTCCAGTATAAGAACGACGATCAACGTATATTGACCTAGTTGTATTACATCCCGAGTTTTAAGAGCAATGTTATTAGCCTTGGTCAAATGACAGAAGAAGGTAGTAGAGTGGAGATAGTCGGCCTATTCCTTAAGATATACGATTGAAATGGATAGTCGGCCTATTCCTTAAGATATACGATTGAAATGGAGCCTGTTGATGAAGGTAAGATCGTCGCGAAACCACTTATATGAGATACTATTGAAAGACTATGAACATCTGCCAGAAGTATCTATTGGCATTGGCAGAAAGAAAGTGATGAAGAAACCAACGGGTCAGGAGAAAAAGGAAGCAGAGTGGAGTTAGCTAGCTCATTCCTCAAGATGTTCGACAGAAATGGAACCTTATAAATAAGGTAAAATGGTCGCATAACTTCTCGTAGAAGATACTACTGGAGAACAGTTAGCCCACCTCTCTATTGATGGCACTCGCAGACCCAACATGACATTGGCATGCAAGACTTGGGCACGTGAATTTTCAGACGGCCAAAATGATGGGAGAGAAGAAGACAACTTTGGCATAGAGGATGGGACGAAGGCACACAGGCTGTATGATCCGCAACATGAGAAAATTTATGTAAGTAGAGATTTCATATTTGAAGAAGAGAAGAAGTGGGATTGGTGCAGCATTAATGATAACAAGTAGACTATTACAGATTTCATTGCCCTGGAATAAGAGAGACCTAGAAAGTTCACTCATAGCGACACCAAAAAGTCCGCACATGTCATAAATTCTCTAGAACAAGAGAGCTCATGCAAGAACAAAGGTGGATCCACAACAGAGGGTGGACGAAAGAAATTTTGTTCTCTTGCTGAAATTTATGCGGATACACTTGAAGAAGAATTGGATCCTGACGAGTTAGTGTTGTTTGCGACCGAGGAGCCGACAACTTACCATGAGGCAGCAACAGAGACGATGTGGCAGAAGTCCATGCAAAAAGAGTTTGAAGCCATTGAGGAGAACAAGACGTGGACACTGACTAACTTACCGCCCAGACACAAGTCTATTGGTTTAAAGTGCTTCGGTATTTGCTAGGAGTGAAGAATCTCGAACAAAGTCAAGTTCATAGGGGAGATTGTGAGCTAATAAACTTGACTTGGTAGAATAAGTTACAAACTTATGGACTAACTTTAGGAGAATTGTTCGTAGACTTAGTAGAAAGTTTAGGAAACAAGTTAGTGCTTTCTCAACAATAAATTATCCAACCGTATTTATTGTGCTTAAGGAAAATTCAAGAACCTCAAATGCTATGATAGCAATAAAGACTAGGCCTGAACTTTCTAGACTCCCGTATAAAGCTCATAGATAACTACTAGGTTAAGGATGCGTTGAGAATATACAAGTAAGTTGCTTATTGAGTATTTTTATACTCACCCTTTCTCCTTCATTTTTTTCAGATGTTTACGAGGTACTAAGAATTGTGCTGTCACAAAGGGGATCCTTCGAGAGTGTCAGCTCGTTTTTATATTTGAGTCTTTTAAATTTCATTTTATATTTGTACCTCAAACTCATTTTCTCATTTTATAATAAATTTGAACAACTTCATCTTGTAATTGGATTGCATTTAATTATGGTATTTGTTTATTTGAATACAGCTTAAATTTTACCATATTTTCATCTATTATTTTATTTTACGTTTATTTTGACTGATTTTACTTTCATCTTTTTTGTCATGGTTTGAGATTTGAAGTCTCGAAAATTGGGTCATGACAATAATACCCCCAAACACTTCCTTTTACAAAAGTTTTAATATTATTCTTGACATTTCAAAAGAATTTAAAAAAACATTATAATTTCAAATGAAAATCGAGACTTGAAAAATGTGCTAACTACGTTAGTGACTATTTAAATTTTTGTTCCAGACCATTCCCACGTAATTTTTAGTTTCAATTTTATTAGAGTAGATTTGATACATTCATGAAACGTAAAGAGTGGTGCCATCTTTTAAAAAAAATAATAAATGAAAAAATTCAAGAATAATGTTTATAAAACCATTATCTAAACTTCGTAAACATATCTATCTACTACCATTTCATTTATAATATAGTTCAATGGTTAAAATACATACATGAGACTGTGACAAAAGGTTTGCCATCTTTAATGTTTATTGTACTACAAAAGAAAAGAAAAACTCCCCTTTCTCAAGTATGAACCAAAGCTTCTTTAAAGAAAAATAAACTGTCAAGCCTAGGTGGATAATATTGCAATTAATAATAATTTAATAGTTCAAACAATTCCTTTGTGGATAATATACCTTCGAGGCTTATAATTTCTTTGTTCCACATTTGAGGATTCTATTGACATGAATAAGTTAAGGGTATGGCTCTAATACCAAATGTTGGATGTGGTCCCCGATTCAAATATGCCGAAACAAACAAATTAAGCAAAAGAACAACTTAAAGGGAAAAACCTTCTGAATAGAGGAACCTTAAGAATATACGATATGTTTAACGCATTTTGTTTTAATTATGAATTAAAACAAAGAGAGAGAATTAAAGATATTTAAATATTGTAATTATGAGTAGGGATTCATAATCAATATGTGCCGAAATTTATTGGGATTGGCGTTTGATTTAATATTAAATATTAATTAAAATTTTTAATTAATTATTTAATATTACTTTAATTTAAAATTAATTATTTAAATTAACTGTTGAATTAAAATAGAGAAAGTCAAAATCTTAACTTCACTTAAGGGAAAAATTAGTGGAATATTGAGTGTCAATATATGGTTTAACCAAACTTGCATGTTTGCCAAATAATCCAACAAATTTGCATGAGCATGCAAATATGACTATAAATGGAGTAATCAAGGTACATGAAACTCTTCTTGGAAAATCTTTGAGAAAATTCCTAAAAAACTCTCTTCACATATACTAAATTCCTTTCAAGTTTAGTCACTCACTGGATTCTACAATCCCGTTATAAGGTCAGAGAATAGTACGGAAGACACTAATGGTGGTTCAAGACCGGTTCTTGAAGAAAATGGAATTAAAACCAGAAAGGAATTTGAACTACAAAAAGTTAGTACTCAAACTCCTTAAATTTTAACGCTTTTGAACATGCTAGCTAATTTACTAAAATTGATGTACTTAGAGTGCCTTAGATCCAAATTGCTTCCGCATGTGTGATATTAACACCATTACGACGAACATCAAAATTGTAAACCGCTCATCCAATGAGTTTTAAACGTCTCTATGACTGCATATCCTCTATTTATTGATGAAAATTTCAAAATTGTAAACCAATTTTTACTTACTATGAATGAAATAGTAAGAACCTAATGTCTGTAAAAGTAGAAAAAAAATTCCAGTCACACTATTTTTTCTTTTGGGAGGGGAAAGACAAAATATTCTATTTTATAAGAAAAAAACACTTTTCTATTTTTTTATGTCTTTTTCTCTAGGTCTTCCCAATAAAAGAACCATCTATTTATAAGCATTTACATGCTCTCTTAAAATTGAAATAAAAACTATTTATAGCCCTAAAAATGTCATTATCTCCTCTAACAACTCTTGGCCAAAAATGTTAATATCTCCTATAACAACTCTTGACCTTTCATCTACAAGACTATTGGCTTCTCACTTTTTCACTCTCTTCTGAATTTAAAACCACTAAAGAAAATAACATTTAATGTTTATTTAACAAAACTCGACTATTGGCTTCTCACTTTTTCACTCTCTTCTGAATTTAAAACCACTAAAGAAAATAACATTTAATGTTTATTCAACAAAACTCTCCCAATAAACTTAAATGTTTCTACCATCGGTCATGCCAATCATCTTTTTGTATTTGTCGAAAAGTACTTTCGGTAGCGGTTTTGTAAAAATATCCGCAACTTGATCTTGACTTGCTACATGCAGCAATTTCACACTTCGTTCTTTCACATGATGCTCCAATTCTCGTAGTTTGTCTTTGTTAGTCGCGGTAGTGGCATCTGACTCGTTACATACGCCATTAGCTCTGATACCAATTTGTGAAATAATACTCACGTATTTGTGAAAGAGATATCGAGAGTGGAGAGACAAAAAACACTGAGTTTACCTAAAAAACCCTTTTTCTAATTATTCTCTGTATTTTCCTTTTTCTCTGCTCTTTTCTTTTTCTTTGCTCTGACTTTACAATAGAAAACAACGTATTTATAAGCTTTTCTAAATCTAATAATAGCTATGAGAGTGCTACCCATAAACCGCCATTATTCCTATAAAGCCTCTTGGCCTTTTCTTTCACGGCGGACTTTTCAATTTAAAATCTACTAACAAATTAACTAAAAATAGCATGACATTGAATGTTTATTCAACAAAACTCCCCCCTAAACTTAAATGCTATATTCAACAACTCCACCTGCGCCATTTTCGCTTTCTCGAGCTCAGCCGTGGCTTCCTCAATTTCCTCTCCTTGTCCTCGAGCAATAAACTAAGCTTATCCATTTTTAACGAAACTCCATTTGGAGCTTCTCGAAGATCCATTTGAGATAGCAACTCTTCATTTTTCCCGTTCTCAGCCACGCTCGACTCAGTCAAAGACGTCATAGCTTCTTTCAGTTTACTAAATTCCCTTCGCAATTCCACAACGACATTTTCCACTTCCACTTTTTCCTCCTCCATTTTAGCTTTATCACGAGTGATTATCTCAATCGTGCGTCGTAAAATCACTGCCTCCCATTGGACTCGATTCAGATTCACATCAAGTAGAGATGCTAACTGAACTAAGAGATTCATATCAAGTGAATCTCTCAGTTGAGTTAGCATCTCTACAACTTTCTCCTCCCTCACTAACTCTTCGATATTCTAGTCTCCGATATCGCGATTTTGCCAAATCCGCTGTGTATCCCCTCATTTCCAATGGCTTCCACCGCCTCACGACTACCATCATCGTCATTCGCATCGACGTGTTCTTTCACTTTCAAATCTTCATTTTGAGCCATCCAGAGAATACCTTCGTTTGTTGCGTCATCCAAGGCTAGGTTATTCGTTTCTTCCACCTTTTTATCGGCTCGACAATCTTTTGCAAAATGTCTCATTCTACGACAATTGTAACATTTATCAGAGTTACAATCATTCCCAAAGTGACCAAATTTGTGGCATCTGTAGCACTGAATGTTGAAATAAATTGATCGGCCGCCTCTTCCTCGACTACGTCCTCTTCCATGCCAATTTGCTTGGCTCGACTGTCCCTTCTCCTTATAGTAAGCTTCATGACCTTCACTCCATAAGCAAGATTTATCATGTCGAGCTTGAATGATTCTACATGCAACCTAAACTACATAAAATTGTAAAGAAACTAAGTCATTGGCTAAGGAAAACACAAATGCTTCTGATATAGAATCAACCCAAGGGAAAGTATGGAACGGATTACCTTGATGATCAAGATCAAGAGTATAGAAAACTTATTTCTAAACTCGTGATTCGAATCACTCCACAAGAGGTCTGATCAATACCACTTGAATGACTCTAGCATGCAAGTTCTAAACACAAGAAATTGCAAAGAAAAAACTTAGCTCTCAACCAAGCTAAAATAAAAATTCTATTCTTTTTAATTCCAAAATGTGATATCTCTAATCAAAGAAAAGAAATTTTATATAGCCTTTACAATATTAACCTATGTGACACATAACTCCCAAATTAAATTGGCTAGTAAATGAGAAATACCCCTAACTTCCATATTAAAATGGGTAGTTAAGGGTGGAATATGGTTACGTGTGTGGGTTACCATATAACCTTAACTCCTATATTAAAAACACATTTAAATATGACAAACAAATATTTAAATTATAATTAAATAATGCAAGGAATGAAATGTGTTTATTAGTCATCCTTGGACTAGTTCCATAAATTCAGCTGAGTTCATTAAATGTAACTTAAAGTGCATTTAATGCATCTCTTTCTTGAAGTTCAACTTTGCACAACATATAAGGGAGGTCTCCAACGTCTTCTAGAATTTTTTTTGATGAGCTCACCATAGCTTGAATATAAGTGTATAAGGTTTGTTGTAGCTTCTTGGCTCTCGTCCTTGTAATTGGACCTTGAGGTATGGAAATTCCTTGGTCGTGGTTCATATCATTCTCTCCCTCTTGAGAAGGATTCATCCTCGAATCCCAGCCATCATCTACACCAAAATGACTCAAATCAACAACATTAAAAGTTGCACTAATACCATACTTACCTAGTAAATTAATTTTATAAGCATTGTCATTGATACACTCAAGAACTTGAAAAGGTTCATCTCCTCGTGGTAAAAGCTTAGATTTTCTTTGAGTAGGAAATCTTTCTTTTCGGAAATGCACCAAAACCCAATCTCCTGGCTTGAAGATGACAATCTTGCGTCCTTTATTGATTCGGTGGCAACCTTGAAATTTTGCTTCTCAATTTGTTCTTTTACTTGCTTATGTAGTTTATGAACAAACTCAACCTTGACATTTGCATCAAAATTGATAGTCTTTTGACGGCATAGGTAACAAGTCAATGGGGGTTAAAGGATTAAAGGCATAAACAATTTCAGAAGGTGTGCACTTAGTAGTGCTATGAACAACCCTATTATATGAAAATTCTATAAATGGCAAACAATCCTCCCAAGTCTTAAGATTCTTATCAATATTAGCCCTAAGCATAGTAGTCATGGCTATGTTAACAACTTCAGTTTGTCCATCCGTTTGAGGATGACAAGTAGTTGAATATACTAGCTTAGTTCCTAACTTACCCCATAAAACACGCCAAAAGTGGCTTAAAAATTTTACATCACGATCACTAACGATGCTTTTAGGTCACTAACGATACTTTTAGGAATGCCATGCAATCGTACAACTTCCCTAAAGAACAAGTCAGCAACATGTTTTGCATCATCAAATTTTGTGACAAGGAATAAAATGAGCCATTTTACTAAATCGATCAACCACAACAAAGATGCTATCATAACCTTTCCTAGTCCTAGGTAAACCTAAAAAAATATCCATTGATATATCAATCCAAGGACCATTAGGAACAGGTAATGGGGAGTATAAACCATGTGGTTGAAGCCTAGACTTAGCTTGTTTACATGCTATGCAATGAGCACAAACTTTATTAACATCATGTCTCATTTTAGGTCCAAAAAAATGTTCAGAGAGCATATCATAAGTTTTAGAAACTCCATAGCGTGCCATTAAACCACCTCCATGAGCCTCCCTCACAAGTAGCTCACGTATGGAACAAGATGGTATGCAAAGTTTGCCTTTTAGGAACAAAAATCCATCTAACAACAAGTAATTATCTACAATGAGTCCTTTTTCACAAGATTCAACAAAAGGAGCAAAGAACATGTCATGTTGATACAAATCCTTTATGTGTTCAAAACCCAACAACCTAGCATTCAAAGTATTGAGGAGGACATACCTTCGTGATAAAGCATCTACAACAATGTTTTCCTTACCTTGTTTATATTTGATGACGTAAGGGAATGTTTCAATAAATTCCAACCACTTAGCATGTCGTCTATTGAGTTTGTTTTGTGCTCTCAAAGATAATGTTAGGCCAAAGATAATGTTACCATGTTTGCAATGCACGAACCAAAGCATACAGCTCTTTGTCATTAGTTGGATACCTCCAAGATGCACCAGTCAACTTCTCACTAAAGAACATTACAGGTCTTTGATTTTGCATTAATACAGCACTTGTCCCTACTCCACTAGCATCACATTCAATTTCAAAAGTTGACTCAAAATTAGGCAATGCAAGCAAGGTAGAAGAACTCAATTTTTCTTTCAAAGTGTTAAAAGCAAGTTCTTGATCTTTTTCCCATATAAAGGATACATTTTTGTTAACAAGTTCATTTAAGGGTGAAGCAATTGTACTAAAATTCTTTATGAACCTACGGTAGAAACTTGCAAGACCATGAAAACTTCTTACCTCACTTACACTTTTAGGTGTAGGCCAATCTTTTATAGCCTTCACTTTTTCCTCATCAACCTCAACACCATTAGATGAGACTACAAACCCAAAGTTAACTTTTTCCATTCAAAAGCTACATTTCTTTAAATTTACATACAAACATTTGTTTCTTAAAGTAGTCAAAACATTGCATACATGAGTAATATGATCATCTAAAGATTTAGAGTAAACAAGGATGTCATCAAAATAAACAACTACAAACTTACCTAAGTATTCTCGTAAGACATGGTTCATTAGTCTCATGCATGTACTGGATGCATTAGTTAATCCAAAAGGCATAACCAACCATTCAAAAAAATCATACTTAGTTTTAAAAGTTGTTTCCACTCATCCCCAATATGCATACGAATTTGATGATAACCTGATTTTAAATCAATCTTAGTAAAAAGACTACATCCATGCAACTCATCAAGCATATCATCTAATCTAGGAATTGGATGTCTATGCTTTATAGTTATCTTGTTTATAACCCTACAATCAACACACATATGCCAAGAACCATCTTTCTTAGGTACAAGAATAACTGGAACAGAATAAGAACTCAAACTTTCACGTACATACCCTTTAGCAAGGAGTTCACTTACTTGCCTTACCTCCTTTGGATTAGTCCTATATGCTGGTCGGTTTGGAATGGGCATGCCAGGAATGAAGTCAATCTTGTGTTCAATCCCTCTAAGTGGTGGCAAACTACTAGGCATCTCCTTGGAAAATAAATCTTCAAACTCTTGCAAAAGCACAACAAAATCACTAGGCAAAGAAGGGTTAAGCGTGTTAGTAAAGTAACAAGACCCCTTGCACATAAGTACAAGAATAGTCCAATTAGAGTGCAAAACATTCCTAGCCTCACTTGATCTAACATACAAGCTTACTGATTTGGCTTTTCTCTCTTTTTTTTCTCTAGGCTGAGTGCTACTCTCTTGCTTTTCACTCAAGCTCTTTTTTCCCCTTGATTCTTTTTCAATCTCTGCTTTTGCATCAGCCTCTTGCCTTTTCTTTTCAAGTTTGCAATGATCAATAAATACATCTTTTGGACACAATGGAATAAGAGTAGTTTTTCTACTATTGTGAGTAAAAGAGTATCGATTTGCACACCCATCATACATTACCTGACGATCAAATTGACAAGGCCTCCCCAATAGTAAATCTCCAACATGAATGGATACAACATCACATAAAACATCATCAACATATTTTCCAATAGTAAAAGAAACGAGAGTTTGTTGAGTTACCCGTACTTCCCTACGGTCACTCAACCATTGAAGCTTGTAGGGTCTTGGATGTGGTTGTGCCTTTAAATTAAGTCTTTTGACCAGAATGGAACTCACAACATTGGTGCAACTACTGCTATCAATGACAACACTACAAGGTACAGATTGAACAAGACACCGAGTTTGAAATAAGTTCTCACGTTGGACTAGGTTGTCCTCCTTAATGTTGGTGTTTAGAGCTCGTCGAGTAACCAAAGATATATGTGTAGGGTTCTCTTCACTAAACTCCTCACTCTCATCATTTTCCTCATTTATGTCGTCATGTGCCTCTTCATCTGTAACAATTTATCCCTCCTTGATGGTCATAATTCTTTCATTTGGGCAATCTCTACTATAATGTCCTACCCCTTGACATCTCCAACACTTTAAATCCCTATTTCAAACATTTTTCTTTTCTACTTTTTCTTTCCCCATTCTAGAACTCTCACCTTTCTCAAATTTAGCTTGAGGCTTCTCAGACATCTCTTGATTTCTATGCTTATAATCAATGTTCTTACTATTCTATTTCCATGTAGAAGTAGAATTTGAAAAAGTTTTAGAAGAATACCGTTGAGACCTTCGTTGGATTTGCCTCTCGATCTTAATTGCAATGTGCAACAACTCCTCGATATCTGAATAAGGCTGTAAATCAGTCTTGTCTGCAATCTTTGTGTTTAACCCATTAAGAAACCACATCATGAGAGCCTTTATATCCTCATCGAGATCAAGTCGATCCATCAATGTATCCATCTCCTTGTAATAATCCAGTACAGATTTACGTCCTTGTTTCAATGCTTGAAGCTTTTGCGCCATGTCTCGTTGAAAATATTGTGGAACATAACGCTTCCGCATGGACTCTTTGAACTCGTACCATGAATCAATTGGTGCTTCAAGATTTCTTCTCCTACTTGACATCAATTTATCCCACCAAATTTGAGCATATTGTTTGAATTGAGCAATGCATAACAGTACCTTCTTTTCATCACCATCATTAAAATTATGACAGTTGAACACTGACTCCACCATTTTCTCCCATTCAAGGTACTCCTCTGGATCGATTTTGCCATAAAATTTTGGAAGTTTTAATTTAAAGCTCCCCACGTTACGATCAATTCTATCGTCTTAAGGAACTCGTTGTAAATTATGAAACCTCCTTCCACGGCCTCTCCCTCGCATCAAGTCACGACCAACCGCATGTGGATTATCCTCATGTTGATCAGAATTGTCTCCCTCATATTGATTGGTAGATTGTGCAGGTAGTGGAATCCTCTCTCAAGCTTGATTTTGAATCTCCAATCTTCCTATTCGATCGGTCAACTCTTCTATTCCTCGAATTAGTCTTTCCATGGTTCGTTGTTGTGCTTCTTGCAATCGTGCATCAGTAATGTTAGGATTTTCGTATGGATTTTCCATGCTACAAAAGAAAGTTAAAAGAAAAGAAAAAAAAAGACCTTACAAGCGCTCCCTCACGTGTGTTAACTCGAAACGTAGTTCACTCGTGTTTAGCACTCAACACTCGAATCAATGTATCACTCCCTTACAAACTCACGCTTACAATTGAGCACACATTAATCACACTCCAAAAAAAAATTGGGATGTGAGACAAGCTATGTTATAGAGCTAAGTGCAATTCAAAGTGAATTAGACAGCACACTCAACACATAAACAAGGAGCAATCCAAATAACGACAAAGAAACGAATTAAAGAAAGAAAATGAATAAGGACTAATTTAGACGTAGTAACACATGAGAGTTACATAAATTAATCAACAGGAACAAAAAAGGACATTTAACATCAATAAGCTTTCTTTCTTCTTTTTTTTTTTTTTTTTTTTTGTAATTGATTGGCAAAATCCAATCAATTTACCAACAAGAAAATTGATTTAGAAGATCTTACCGAAGAACAAAGTGTTGATAAGATCCAGATCTAACACTTTATAGAATATTCAATATGAATTAAAGAACGGAAATAATGTTTTTTTTTGCTATATATTTTAGAGACAAAATGTGAACATGCTACACAAACTATATATATGAGAATCAAAAGAGATAAACGCAAGGAAACATATATCTGATATTGAGCCTAAAGCTCTGATACCAAATGATATAGAATCAACCCAAGGGAAAGTATGGAACGAATTACCTTGATGATCAAGATCAAGAGTAGAGAAAGCTCATTTCTAAAATTGTGATTCGAATCACTCCACAATAGGTCTGATCAATACCACTTGAATGACTCTAGCATGCAAGTTCTAAACACAAAAAAACTTAGCTCTCAACAAAGCTAAAATAAAAATTCTATTCTTTTTTAATTCCAAAATGTGATGTCTCTAATCAAAGAAAAGAAGGCTTTATATAACCTTTACCACCTTAACCTATGTGTCACATAACTCCCAAATTAAATTGGCTAGTAAATGAGAAATACCCATAACCTCCATATTAAAATGACTAGTTAATGGTGGAATATGGTAACCTATGTGGGTTACAATATAACCTTAACTTCTATCTTAAAAACTAGTTTAAATATGACAAACAAATATTTAAATTATAATTAAATAGTGCAATGAATGAAATGCGCTTATTAGACATCCTTGAACTAGTTCCATAAATTTAGCTGAGTTCATTAAATGCAACCTAAAGTGTATTTAATGGATCTCTTTGTTGAAGCTCAACTTTGCACAACATATAAGGGAGGTCTCCAACGTCTTCTACAATTTTCTTTGATGAGCTCACCATAGCTTGAATATAAGTGTACAAGGTTTGTTGTAGCTTCTTGGCTCTCGTCCTTGTAATTGGACCTTGAGGTATGGAAATTCCTTGGTCGTTGTTTCATATTAGCTTCTTTTACTAGATTTTATAAGTCTGCTTACAAATACAACACATGGCTTTATATAGCCTCAAAATGAAACTATTAAAGGCATTCCAAGAGTTGTAATATTCATACTTTAAGACTATAATTAGCTACGCTGTATACTTTATGACCATTATTATCCACTATGTAAATAAGCTTTAAAATACATTAAACAACTCCCATAACTCTAAATTACTCTAAATTATGATACACCCAAAAGTTATAACAATGAAGCTTCATTTTTCTGCAATGTGGCATGAATTGAAATATCTTTTGATAATGTCAATAAAATTTTCTTCACATTTTCAATGAAGTATATTGTATGATTGATGTCTCTTGGTTCATATCATCCTCCACTTCTTCAAGAGGATTCGTCCTCGAATTTGTTTGTGAAACTTTGTTGCAAAAATAAGTTATGGAAATACAAAGGAACTCACAACACTCTCACATGTATACACTCAAGGAATTTTAGGCCACTTTCTTTGCACTCATTTACACAAATGAAGCTATCATTCTCACCTCTCAAAATTTTCAATAGAACCAATATTCGATTTTAAACTCTGGGTTGCTTAAAAGTTATAAAGATAAAAATAAGTAAAAATCAAATTGAGAAGAAATGCAAAGGAAACATATATCTGATCTTGCCTGAAGCTCTGATACCAAATGATATGGAATCAGCCTAAGGGAAATATCTGATACCAAATGATATGGAATCAACACAAGGGAAAGGTCTGATGTCAAATGATAAGGAATCACTACAAGGGGAGTAAGATTCGGATTACCTTGTTGATCGAATATCTCAAGGCAAAAACACTTGTTTGAGATTCGAATCACTCCACAAGAAAGATCGATCATTTCTAGCTTGAATGATTCTTGTTGATCAAATATCTCAAGACAAGAACACTTGTTTGAGATTCGAATCACTCCACAAGCAAGATTGATCATGTCGAGCTTGAATTATTCTACATGTAATCTAAACTACATAGAATTGCAAAGAAATTTAGCCATTGGCTAAAGAAAGCACAAATGCTTTTTTTTATGTATTTTCAAAGTTTGCTTACAAATACAACATACACAGCTTTATATAGCCTCAAAATTAAACTATTAAGGCATTCCAATAGTTGTAATATTCACACTTTAAGACTATAATTAGCCACTATGTATACTTTATGGCCATTATTATCCACTATGTAAATAAGCCTTAAAATACATTAAACAAATACCATAACTCTAAATTACTCTAAATTATGATCCACCCAAAAGTTATAACAATGAAGCTTCATTATTCTTCAATGTGGCCTAATTTGAAATGTCTTTTGATAATTTCAACAAATTTTTTTCACATCTTCATTGAAGTATATTGTATGATTAATGTCTCTTGGTTCATATCAGTAATTCATCTAAAAAGATGAGACATTAATGATGAACCAAATCTATTGGACAGTTACAAACAATACAACCCTGACGTCGAGGAACTATCATAGATGCGTTGATAGAAACTTTTTGGTAATGCTATGGATATGACGGTGGTAAAAGTTACACATGCCAATGACTCCAACATGGCGCAAACAGACATGAACAAATCTACACCAAGCTTACAAGGGTTATTTTTCGTTGGGGGGACCTCATCATTCGTAAGTATAGTACAAGGTTATCCTTCATGTCAAAGTTTATGAAACTCTTGGTTTGGATAATTTGTCGTTCAAACTTTCTACTCCTAGAGAGGTACAACAAAATTTCAAACTAATAATGCATAAGTAATAGTCCCGCTAGACATATTATGTATACATTTAAATAAAAAAGGTAAGAAAGTTATGGTGACATTACATTTGGTAATGTTTGTTCTTATTATTTGATAGTAAGTAAATATTGGTTTACAATTTTGAAATTAACATTAATAAATAGAGGATATGCAGTCATAAAGACGTTTAAAAACTCATTGAAGGTGCGGTTTACAATTTGAACTTTGTTGAAACATGGACATGTTAGAGCTCCATTGTCCTGGGAGCAAAAAGTTCATTTTTTCCGTAGTCTATCTTGATGTTTGGACCAAAGTTCTACCAAACTAGAGTTTTAGAGAGTTATGTCCAAAGTTCGTCCGTTCGTCACACTGTCTCGACTTTTTGTCTAAACTTCGTCCTTAGAAACCTAATCCACTATTCATAGAAACCTGAACTTCGTGGTTTGAAGAGCTCGTTTTGTCTAGACTTTGACTTGTTTGAACTTTGGAGAGTTAGAACCCAAAGTTCGTTCTTTTTAGAGCTATTCTCGACACTTGTGTACAATTTAGTCCTTTACATAATTCGGACCAAGGTTCACCCAAACTTCGTCCTTTCTAACCGTTTTCGAGCTTTGGAGAGTTAGAAACCCAAAGTATGTCCTTTCTGGAGTCTGTCTCAGTGTTTGGACCAATCTTTTACCCATTAGAGGTTTGGTGGGCCATAAACCAAAAGTTTGTCTCGAAGTTCATACCAAAGATTTTCGAAACATGGACCCGTGTGGGCTTTAGAGGACTAAAGACAAGAAGTTCGCTGCCTTTAGAGTTCACTAAAACTTGGGGCCTAGTAAGTCTATGGAGGGTTTTGAAATAAGAAGTTCATCCTCTCTAGAGTTCTTCTCGATATTTATACTAAAGTTCGTTGAAACATAGACTTGTTAGAGCTCCAACGTGCTTGCATCCAAAAGTTCATTTTTTCTAGACCCGTCTGAACTTTGGAGGGCTTGAGACCCGAAGGTTGTTGCCTTCAAAGTTCTTCAAAACCTAGGGCCTAGTAAGTCATTGGAGTGTTTTGTAACAAGAAGTTCATCATTTCTAGAGTTCATCTTGACATTTGTGCCAAAGATCGTCAAAACATGACTTGTTAGAGATCCATCGTGCTGGGAGCCAAAAGTTCATTTTTTCTGGAGTCTGTCTTGAACTTTGGATCAAAGTTCTTCCAAACTGAAGCTTCAGAGAGTTAGAAACCCAAAGTTCATTCCTCCATCACATTGTTTCAATGTTTGGTCCAAAGTTCGTCCAAATTTCCATCTGTTAGGCTTAGAAACCTAAACGTCATGGTTTGAAAAGTTTGTTTCGTTTAGACTTTTACTGTTAAGGCTTTGGAGAGTTAGGAATCAAAAGTTCATCCTTTCTAGAGCTTGTCTCGACGGTTGTGTACAAATTAGTCATTTCTAGAGTTCGAACAAAGGTTCACCCAAAGCTTGTCCTTTCTGATCCTTTTTCGAGCTTTGGATTGTTAAAAACTTAAAGTACATTCTTTCTAGAGTCTATCTAAGCGTTTGGACGACTTTGACCCATTAGAGGTTTGGAGGGCCACAAACCCAAAGTTCAGCCTACCTAGAGTTTGTCTCGAAGTTCATGCTAAAGTTCGTCCAAACATGGACGCTTCGGAGCTTTGGAGGGCTAGAAACCTGAAGTTCGCTGCCTTTTGAGTTCGCCAAAACCATGGGCCTGGTAAGTCTTCAGAGGGTTTTTGAAACCAAAGTTCGTTTCGTGAAACCCAAGTTCATTTCGACATTTGTGTCAAAGTTCGTCGAAACATGGACTTGTTAAAGCTCCATCGTGATAAGAGCCAAAAGTTCATTTTTTCGAAGTCTATCTTGATGTTTGGACCAAAGTTCTTCCAAACTAGAGCTTCAGAGAGTTAGAAACTCAAAGTTAGACCGTCCTTCAAACGGTCTCGACGTTTTCTACAAAGTTCGTCCAAAAATCGATCCGTTAGGCTTAGAAATCTAAACTTCATGGTTTGAAGAGCCCATTTTGTCAAGACATTGACCTGTTAGAGATTATGAGAGTTAGAAACCCAAAGTTTGTCCTTTCCAGAGCTTGTCTGGATGCTTGTCTACAAGTTAGTCCTTTCTAGAGTAAGGACAAAGGTTGGCTAGAGTAAGGACAAAGAAGTTCGTCCTTTCCAAAGTTTGTCACGACATTTATACCCAAGTTCGTCGAAACATGGACTTGTTAGAGCTCAATCGTGCTGGGAGCCAAAAGTTTATTTTTTTCAGGTCTGTCTTGATATTTGGATAAAAGTTCTACCAAACAAGAGCTTGAGTGAGTTATAAACACAAAGTTCGTTCGTTTGTCACACAATCTTAACGTTTCTAGAGTTCATCGCGACATTTGTGACGAAGTTCGTCGAAACATGGACTTGTAAGAGCTCCATTTTGCTGGGAGAAAAAAGTTCATTTTTTCGGAGTTTGTCTTGATGTTTGGAACAAAGTCTTCCAAACCAGAGCTTTAGAGAGTTAAAAAGTCGATGTTCGTTCGTCCATCACACTGTCTCGACATTTGGTCCAAAGTTCATCCAAATTTCAATCCATTAGTCTTATAAACATGAACTACTTGGTTTAATGAGCCCGTTTCGTTTGGACTTTTACCTGTTAGAGTATTGGAGAGTTAGAAACCCAAAGTTTGTCCTTTCTAGATCTTCACTCGAGCTTCACTTCTTGTAGTCTTATCATTGATAGTGGAAGTTGCACCAATGTAGTAAGTACCATGTTGATAAAAAGGTTGCAAATTTCAACGCAACATTATCCTAAAACTCACAAACTTCAATGACTCAATGACAGAGGAACAATGAAGGTAGTTTCTCAAGGTTTAATATCTTTTAAGTTGAGAAAATATAAAGATGAAGTTCTTTGTGATGTGTGATCGCTTGTAGATGTATATAATAAAATGATGTAAAATATACAAGAATAAGTGCAAGCATACACTATCACAAGTAGCAAGTAATAAGTAAATCGTCGATTCAACATAGAACCTATCTTTTTGGTTAATTTTATCACTGAATATTAAGTGAGTTTTTAGGTAACATTCAAATGGGTGTTGATGATTTTAAACTAATTAAACATTTTTATCGTAGAGTGCCACTATTGTCGAAAAATAGAAAACAATGAGAAAATCAATAATAATGGGGACGTTCGGTTAAGAGAGATTAAATAGATAAGTTGTTGAGTTTTGTGGTGAATTTCCGTTCCCTTTAATAGATTCCCAAGTCCACTTTCGAGGGTCATGCATGGTGATTACTTCCATAATCGTTTTTAATTTCTATTAACAAGGCTTTAGGAGAAGAATTATTCCTAACCCTTATATTACCTTCAAGTATCCTTGCAATGGAACTAGAGTATTAAAGAGAAATTCATTGTTCCCTCTCTTCTCCCGAATAAGAAAACAACTATGTATGTAATGTGACCAATTAAGCAAACATGTATATCATTAACAACAACTCTTTAATAAACTAAAATCACACCGTCAACATACTTAAACTACATAAAACTTTCTCGCCTCCTCTATAAAGTTTAGCTCTCCATATAACCTGAATTAAACAGAGGAACCTGCATTTCAATCATATAAAATTGATAGAATATGAAAAGAGAGTAAGAAATTAGAGATTTATCCAGCTTTGATGATGTTCTTCAATGGAAGTTCCCTTCCCTTGAGCTCTCAAGTTCACCTCTTTGCCCTAATCGATCCGTCTCGGTCTTCTTTTCCTTATGCTGTCATAGCTGCTGGATTAGGGTTTTTTTTCTTCTTTTCTGATTTCACAATAGTTCACAGTAGTAGAGGCTGCTGCTGTCTAATCCTAAAATCTGATTTCTAAAGTATGGCTCCCCTCTTTTTTTAAGTATTCTTTTCCTTTTATACTGTTTGTTTCTTCTCATTTAGGGCTGAGAAAGGATAAAATCGTCCACCAAGGATGTTTCTTATTTGGTAGTCAATGACCCACATGGGTTGCTGATGTGGATTAAAATTTCCATGTCATCCCCAAAAAGTTTGTGTTCCGAATTGCTTCAGCATCAGGGTTAGCAATTTATTTCCAGATTTCCAAGCAGTGTTTTTCCAGATTTGCTAGAGTATCATGTTCAGCATAAATGTTCTTGAATTTTATCAAATAACTCAATTAAATGTACAATTAAGCTCGATTTATGCAAATTGATTTTCTTTTCATATTAAACAACAATTGACTAGTCATGTTAACTAATTAAAATAAATGGAGCAATTAATGAGAAAATGGTGAGTATGAGTGCAAAATTAACTACAAAAAAACTTGATATAATTTACTTTTGGAGAGTTATCACACCCCCAAACTTAAGAGATTGCTCATCCTTGAGTAATCATTCTCTCCATTCGCATTTCTTTTTTCATTTTTTCTCATTAACAAAATTTTTTCTTCTATGTATTTTTATGTTTGTAGAGTGTTCATCGAAGACATGATTTAGATCACGTTCCTTATTTTCCTTCCTCAACTCAATTTTCCCCCCTCAATTTACCCTACACTTATAACTAAATCTTATAAGAAAAATAACACATTCCTCACTTCCACCGTATTCCCCAAAACACTTCTAGAAGGATTATCATTCCTTTTACCTTTGCTTTTGTGACTTGGTTTCATTATTTCATTAATTTTCACTTATCGTAACATTTTTTTCTCCCAAGAATCATTCAAGTCAACCCCCTATTCTCTGGGTGCCTCCACTTGTGGTGCAAATCACCGAAGTCTTCAAGGGATGACTTATAGGCTAACACTCATTCTTCCTTAGCTCGACTCTCTTGCTAGCATCCGGTAGTTTTCAGTATGGCTACATTTGTGATGCAACTCACCTGAACAATAAGGATAACTTTTTCTTCTTTTTTTACATCCCCATTACCTTCCATTCAGACACCTCCATTGGTGATGCATATTGCCTGACAACGAGCAATTTGGATAATTTGTTTGTTTTCTCTTTTTTTTTTAAGCATTGAGAGTTCAAGCTTTAGGTTGAAGAGGAGTGGTCTCGGTTATCAATGTCTTTTTTTTTTCTTTTTTTCTTTTTTTTGTAAATCTTCTATTTTTCATGAGGTGGTAGAATTTTTTTAATACCCCCAAACTTAAACTAGCCGTCGTTCTCAATGAGCATTGGTGCGAGTGTAGAATCATTCTTAAAAGTAGATTGAGGTGTGAAAGCTCTTGGTTATTGTTTTTATTGAGAAAATGGTCTAAGATTGGGTGAATTATGAGAATTCTTGCTAATTAAGACATATTATAATAGATTGGATCCTCACCTTAACTTTGATGAATACTCATTTCAATTCGAGCTTTAATTTCCTTAACCTTTTTTATTGTGTTATGAATTTTTTTTTAGAGAAACACACCATTCACCTTACTGTTTTATTTACCTTATTGAAACATTCTACATTGGATCCCCAATTCTTGCATAAAACATCCCTACTGCATATTCAAAAATCCATGATATATTACCCTATCTAATAAAGCTCATGTTTCTAGGGTGCATGCATGGACATCATTGAAAATTATATGCAGTCAATAAAACAAAAACAAACAACCAAATATGAATATATGCTTCTAAATAAGACAATAAGATTGTAAAGGTTGTGTTTAGAGAATTTCCTTATCTTTAGGCATCGTGAAGATTCTTTGCGGCTCCATTCTTTTAAAAAAATTTCCACAAAACTTGGAAATATTGCTTCTGTAAATCTTGTATATGTCCAACTGCTGCTGCCGTAAGTCTGTTGCGGCATATGAATTATGATGTCTAGCAGCCCATTTCTTACCATTTCAAGCTTACCCGAGAATGCATAAGGATTATTTTATGTCTATTTCTCTTTTTCATATGAATTTCTTTCCTTGGAGGGGTTAGAGAATCATTTAGGATGTTCCTAAACAAATTTCTTTGGTGGTGCTGCGTTGGGATGTAGTTGCATGAGAAAGTGCACAACATTTAAATAAAATAAAACCACATGCAAATGAAAATGAACAAGACAACTATGTGGCAACGTGCACAACAAGAGAATAACATTGGTCATCAATCACATCCTAGTATGCACTAAGTGTAATTAGCATCCCTAATATGCTGAAATTAGTCTTCCTAACCACATCTAAATCTCCCTAATTCATCTACAAAAATTGGCTAACTTCCTTGGGGCATGCGAGTCAAAAGTAAAATAAAATCTAAAAAACTATCATTTTAAGGAAAGTGAAGATAATTGTTTAAAGACAACTATGTAAGTGCATATATAAAAAGAAAAGAAAAACTAACATGGTATACTCGGAGCTTCATATATTTGTTTGCAAATTGTGACTATCTCCCTCTTTCTCATTTTATTTTTTATAGTTATCCATTGTCAAAGAAATGATGCCCCTTTGGAACTCTCCATCCTACAGTGGGTGGGAATCATTTCGTGAAGTTTATCTCCATATATCAAATAGTTCTTCTTCTGAGAGGTAGTTCAAGGGTGTGTCATCAATAGATAACTTCATTGATGAATTTATTCTTTCCTCTAATTCCAGTGATTCAAAAACTCTTCTGAGTTCCTCCAATTTTGTTTGCTGCTTAATGCAATTATTCCAGCTGCTGTCTTTTTCTAGCTGCTGTTTCCAACTATCAGCTGTTGGATTCTCTGTTAGTTTATAAATTGCTGAGCATTTGTCTACTACTGCTAGATACTTCATGTTGTCATTGATATTAAATTCTATTTGTTGATCATTCATTCTCAACATTATAGTTCCCTTGTGGACATCTACCGATGTTCTTCCGGTTTTCAAAAATGGTCTCCCCAAAATAACTAGTACATAATTGTTCGCTTCATACTCCAAAATAATGAAAAATGTTGGAAATATGAACTTGTCCACTTGAATTAAGATATCTTCGATTTTTTCTTCTGGATAAGTGAAAGATCGGTCTGCTTGTTAAAGGGTGACTGTAGTTAGTCTAGCTTCACCAATAACTAACTTTTTGCAAATAGACAGCGGCATTAGATTAATGCTTGATTCCAAATCACATAATGCTTGACCTAGCTCCTTTCCTCCTATTGATATTGGAATTGTGAATGAACTGGGGTCTTTATCCTTTTGTGGGATCTTGTTTTTCAATATTGCACTACACTCTTCATTTACTGTCACCACCTTGAATTCTTCAAACTTTCTTCGATTGGTGAGCACATCCTTCAAGAATTTCACATAATTTAGCATTTTCTTCAAAGCTTCCACTAATGGTATGTTTATATGAATTTCCTTGAATATATCCATTAACTTCTCAAAGTCGGCTTCCTCTTTCTTTCTTTTTATTTTGTGTGGAAAAGGAGGTGTTGGTGTGTATGTTATGCTTTCTTGTCCACTGCTAACTGATGTTTGCATTTTTAGAGGCTCCACAACTTCTGCATAATTTTGGCTGTGATCTTTCTGTATAGCAGCTTCCTCTTTTCTCTGTCGTGTATCAGCAGCTTATTGAGAGTGACTATCACCGTGTTCTTTAATTTTTTTCTCCTCTGCTGAGTATTTCTTTCTTACTTCTCAACTCTATTGCTTAACATTGCTCCATGCCCTCTCTTTATGGCATTTTGGTGCCTGCTGGCAGCTTACAAAGAGGTCTATTTCGAAACTCATTTGCTAATTGATCTACTTGGACTTCCAAATTTCGCAAGGATGCTTCTTGACTTTGTATCACAACATCATTTTTAGCCATATATTTCT
This sequence comes from Cucurbita ficifolia, assembly GCA_033971965.1. Classification (NCBI taxonomy): domain Eukaryota; kingdom Viridiplantae; phylum Streptophyta; class Magnoliopsida; order Cucurbitales; family Cucurbitaceae; genus Cucurbita; species Cucurbita ficifolia. The sequence goes on along the minus strand of JASJUX010000021.1, from coordinate 176,301 downwards.
TTATTAGGCTCTCAAGCGATGTTCCTGGTATGTGTTGAGCTTGACTAGTTTCTTCCCTTTGGGTTTTGGCTTGTTGAGAACCATATGCCAATTAATTTTGTAATCCAAATCCTGGAGGGTAATTTGCTTTAGGTGGCATTTGTTGGTTGTATGAGTCTTGTCCCTTCCATGAGAAGTTTGGATGGTTTCTCCATCTCGGATTATAAGTGTTTGAGAAATAATTCTTTTTCAGGTTGCCTTGACTAGCTTGACTCCCCACATAAAAAATTGAGGCCAGATTGCTTGAACATTGATCAAAAGTGTGTTCCACTCCACAATATACACAAGATTCAGCTGCTGTAAAGGTCATTACAGTAGCTGTTTGGACTGGTGCTTTTGTCATTGAGCCTTGTCTCAATGCAAGATTTTGAAACATATTAGTCACCGAAGCTAGTTGAGCGTTGATAGAAGACAAAGCATCAACTTTAAGTACTCCTCAGGTCTTCTTTCTAGGATTGCTTCTCATATCGGCCAATTGAAAATTGTTAGATGCTATTCTTTCTAGGATCTCATATGCTTCTTTGTATGTTTTTGACAAAATAGCTCAATTGGCGGAAGCATCCACCACTTGTTTAGTAGCAATATTCATCCATTGTAGAAAGTCTCTATTTGTATACAATGAGGTAGTCCATGGTGAGGAAACTTTCTAAGCATCTCCTTGAATCTGTCCCAAGCTTCACTTAATGTCTCATTTTCAAATATTTGAAAAGCAACAATCTCATTTCTAAACCGTGTGTTTCTAGTGGGTGGAAAATACTTGATCAAAAAAAAATTTTGCTGGACTATTCCAAGAATCAATTGGTCTCGGTGCTAAGGTATTCAACTATGATTTAGCACCATCCCTCAAAGAATAAGGGAATAAGCTCAATCTAATCACGTCTTTATCCAGTCCTTGAAATCAAAATGAGTCACTAACTCCCAAAAATTACTTTAGATGTAAGTGAGGATCTTCCAACGATAGTCCATGAAATTGTTCAATGGTCTGTAACATTTGAAACATCACGAGCTTTAGCTCAAAAGTTGTTGCTTGCATTTTAGGACTAATAATGCACAGATTTGTCTCTTCCACAGCTGGGTGTGCATATGCTCGGATCGCTCTTTCTCTGTCATCTGCTAAATGAATGACATTAGCAGTAATTCTCTCTTGATTAGCCATCATCGTTGGATTTTCAAACTCCCGATTTAGTTGGGTTCAAAGTTCTATTTGCTGTATATTTTGTTCTGCCATTTTCTTTTACTCTGTCAACTTTCACCTAAAGGTTCTCTCTATTTCAGGATTGAAAATAAATTTCAATCCCATAGGTGGGTTCATACACAGAATTCTGCAGTAGTAAGCTCAGCAGTAGAAAATTTAGTCGTAGAAAATTCAGCTTACTATGGCTTCTTTTTTGCTCCAACTCACGAAAATCTACCACAAATAAAATAACCAAATTAAGTTCCCCAGCAACGGCACAAAAAACTTGATCACTTGTGGATGTATATAATAAAATGATGTAAAATTCACAAGAATAAGTGAAAGTATACACTATCACAGCAAGTAATAAGTAAATTATCGATTCCACAGAGAACCTATCTTTTTGGTTAATTTTATCGCTGAAAATTAATTTTATCGCTGAAAATTAAACTTATTAAACGAAATTTACGTAGAGTGCCACTACTGTCAAAAACAGAAAACAATGAGAAATCAATAATAAAGGAAAGGTTCGGCTAAGAGAGATTAAATAGATAAGTTGTTGAGTTTTGTAGTGGATTTTAGTTCCCTTTAATAGATTCTCAAGCCCACTTCTGAGGGTCATGCATGGTTATTACTTCCATAATCGTTTGTAAATCATTAACCACAACTCTTTAATAAACTAAAATCACACCGTCAACATACTTAAACTACATAAAACTCTCTGGCCTCCCCTGTAAAGTTTAGCTCTCCATACAAACTGAATTAAATAGAGGAACCCACATCTCAATCATATAAAATTGATAGAATAAGAAAAGAGAATAAGGAATTAGAGATTTATCCAGCTTTGTTGCCCTTCGTCAAGGGAAGGGTGTTGACTTTTGACAATCGAGAGGAAACCGCAACTTTTATCTAACAATCTCCTCCTAAAACCTGTGGTATATCTACCTTATTATTTGAACTCTGATTTTTTAACGTAGTTCTTCAAATTTTACCCGCGCTAGAGATTTGGTGAAGATGTCTCCAAGCTGTTCCTCTGTTCGAATGAAATCAATCTTGATGAGTCCCCGATCTGCACATTCTCGGATGTAGTGGAATCTGATTTCTATGTGCTTGCTCCGGTCGTGCAAAACTGAATTTCCGATGAGTTCTTCCATCAGTCACGCAAGCCAGACCCCCTGTGTTGCTGCCGTTAAAGCGGCAATGTACTCTACTTCGTAAGAAGATAAAGCAACTATCTTTTACTTAGTTGATTGCCAGCAGATCGCGCCGTCTGAGAGGAAGTAAATCATCCCGCTGGTGCTCTTACGATCATCAACGTCACCGGCCATGTCACTATCACTGTAGCCGACCAGCTCAAGCTTCTCCTTTCCTCTCCCTGTGCAGTATCTCACACCCCAGCCTCTGGTTCCGGCTACATAGCGCAAGATGCGCTTGACAGCCACCAGATGCTTCCATAAACCTACTCACGTATCCAACGGAATAAGCAAGGTCAAGGCCTGTGTTTACCAGATAGCGCAGACTCCCGACAATGTTGCGGTAATTGGTGGAGTCGACTGTCGTCGTAGTGCCGACCTTCCTCAGCTAGAGTCGGACCTCCATTGGCATCCTTGTAGGGTACTGTCTGGCTAGCCCAGCTGTGTCAAGCAGCTTCTTCACGTACGAACTTTGGCCGATGGTGATGTCGGCAGTACTTTGTTGCACTTTGATGTGCCGAGGTAGTAGCTGAGTGTCACAACCATACTATGAAGAGAGTAGGTTGTGACCCTCACGGTGCGACAAGCAAGGTGGCGTCCCTCAAGAGACGCCCATCCGGCCATAGGCGGGCCAATATAGAAGAATGCCATGATGCGATCGAGGAGGACGATGTATCATCCAACACACCACCACGCTAAGTGGGCACTATAAAGACAAGCTGAGACATAAGAAAGACAAAGACATTAGAATAGACATGAGGGACAAAGATAGGCTTGTTGAAGGGCCGAGTAGGGCCCCGGGCCTTAACCTCGAAAGTCGGGGTTCCAAAAGGAATTTGGTCATGCGGTTCGGGAGTTAAGTCCGTCCATATGAAATATGAATGCTCGCCAAATTTGATGTCAATCGGACATCGGACGGACAATGCACGACACCGTATGACCGCTCACAAAAATCATGTCTACTCCTGGTAGATTGAAAATGGCTCAGAATGTACTATAGGGGGTACCATGGTGTTAGCTCTCCACCACCCCTGGGCCCTGTGGCCTAAGTGAGCTACCCTGTGGCACATACGTGTGTCACAGTGTGGGCGAGCGTGTCGAGACGAGTGTCTCGGGCGACTTCCTTTGAAATGGGTTTTTCAAGGACAGTACCGGGCGGCACGGGTGTGCCGGTATTGCGCCCCAGCCCGCGTGTCGGAGGTTGCTACATACACCCGCTATCCGATACGGTATTCGTAAATGACTCGGCATGGGCACGTGAGGGCCTATGCCTCGATATAGCCCGGATGGATGGATGTTCGGGAAGTCCCGATGAGATGAAAGACACGCGGGCCCATTCTCGATGACATGACCGAGCGAGTCATGATGGTCGACAACATCCCGAGACTCGGGATGGCGTCAAGACATATGGACCCTGTCGATGGGGATCGAGATGACTAGACAAAGATGCGACGTTGTATTGAGAGACCTTGGCCCGAGCAGAGGCAAGGTCGAGCCGGATGACTTGGCCTAGTGTAGGGGCAAGTCGGTTGTGTCGCAGACGATTGAACATGCACGCGCAGGCGGCGTGTGTGGTTGGACAAGCTTGGATTCCGCACAAGCGACGCCTAAGGTTCGACGAAGCCACAAAGCCAGGGCGAAAAATATATATGGGGCTTAATTCCCCTTAAGGCTGGTCGTGGTCGTGTCAGGATCACGACGCCGTACGGTAAAAAATATAGGACCGTGACACTGAGCACGCCGAGATCCTCATCGTTAAGTTCTTTAACATCTCCCTCTTGAATCTTCCAAGGACTATCATGTCGCCTCTAGTGATATGAGTTCATCGACGTACATTCCCACAATTAGTCTGTGCTCGTCGTGGCCGTGCGTGTACATGCCATGCTCAGAGGCACAGCGCTTGAACTTCGCGTTCCAGGCCTGTGGTGCTTGCTGAAGCCCGTAGAGTTATGTAGGCGCAGTACCTTATCGGGATTATCGTTGTCCAGCCTTAAGGGGAATTAAGCCCCATATATATTTTTCGCCCCGGCTTTGTGGCTTCGTTAGGCGATGTTTGTCTTCGCCCATCGGACATCGCTTGTGCGGAATCCAAGCTTGTCCAACCACACATGCCGCCTGCGCGTGCATGTTCAATCGTCTGCGACACAACCGACTTGCCCCTACACTAGGCCAAGTCATCCGGCTCGACCTTGCCTCTGCTCGGACCAAGGTCTCTCAATACAACGTCGCATCTTGTCTAGTCATCTCGATCCCCATCGACAGGGTCCATATGTCTTGACGCCATCCCGAGTCTCGGGATGTTGTCGGCCATCATGACTCGCTCGGTCATGTCATCGAGAATGGGCCCGCGTGTCTTTCATCTCATCGGGACTTCCCGAACATCCATCCATCCGGGCTATATCGAGGCATAGGCTCTCACGTGTCGTCGAATCTCGAGTACGTAGTGTTGCGAACTCCACTGGTTCAAGGGGTGCAGTCAAAGTTGTAGTTGGGGTTGGCGTAGGCGTGCCCGGTGCAACTGTTGGCGGCGGTGACGGTTCCTGATGCTGCGCTCCTCCTTCTCCCAGCTCAGTGACGAGGTACTCCACCGTGAATTGATTTAAGTTTTGGTCTGCCTCGGTCACGTCATTCCACTGTCAGAAGGTGCTCTCGTTGAAGACAACGTCGCATGACACGTGAGCTCGTCCCCCTATAGAATCATAGAGACTGTACGCCTTGCTCCCAAGTTTGTAGCCGATGAAGACGACCTTCAGCCCCTGGCGAGGTGGGGGAACACATGACCTTTTCATGTATGTGAGACAGCCACCTCCAAGCTACTTATTCGGTCCTTGAGTAACCCGCGCTTGATGGAAATCTGGCAGCCGGCCTCATCGAGTTGATCCAGACTCACAAGGTTAGCCTTGAGCCTCGGAATGAAGTAGACCGTCGAGCGCCGGCCTCTTTGTGGCAGTGATGGAGATGCTGGCGCTCGACGGCGACGTGGAGGAGTGAGTGAGCCTCCCCTGACATGGACCCCACGATGTATGTATTTTCGTGCTTTGCATTTTCTTCTACTTGAACCTAAGACCTGTGTGTTGATAAGTCGACGTTCTAACTAATTGAGCTATTCAACTTGGCTTATGATAAAGTTGGCTCCTTCGCAATGATATACCACCGGTGGATTAAGCCTGGCTCTAATACCACTTGTTGACTTTTGACAATCGAGATGAAATCGTCGATAGAGTAAAAACAACCAAAGAAAATTTGTTGGAAGAAAATGAAAACAGAAAGTGTAAGAAAATAAAAGAGAGAGAAATCTTGGGATTTGACTTCGCTAAAGAAGCGGTGATTTGTTTCTCATTAGATTCACTTATTTAAATAATTACTCTACCGCTAAAAGTGGCCAACTAAATCTATGTCATTTTCCTTTAACCATGGCCCAAATGGCCAACTCAAAGGAGGATAATCCATTCGGCGTGTATGTCAAATGGTCAAAATAAAATATTCAACCAACTAAGTAAAAACGTGTAAAAGCTAAATAAAGAAACCACAGGCTTTTATCTAACAAAGGGATCCAGCTTTGTTGATGTTCTTCAATGGACGTTCCCTTCCTTGAGCTCTCATGTCCACCTCTTTGCCCTAATCGATCCGTCTTGGTCTTCTTTTCCTTCTGCTGTCACATCTGCTGGATTAGGGTTCTTCTTCTTCTTTACTGATTTCACAGTTGTTCCCAGCAGTAGAGGCTGCTGCTGTCTAATCCAAAAATCTGATTTTTAAAGTGTGGCTCCCCTCCTTTTTTAGGTATTCTTTTCTTTTTATAATATTTGTTTCTTCTCGTTTAGGGCTGAGAACTGATAAAATCGTCCACCTAGGTTGTTTCTTATTTGGTAGTCAATGACCCACGTGGATTGCTGATTTGGATTAAAATGTCCATGTCATCCTCGAAAAGTTTGCGTTCCGAATTGCTTCAGCATCAGGGTCAGCAATTTATTTCCAGATTTGCAAGCAGTGTTGTTTCCAGATTTGCTACAGCATCATGGTTCAGCATAAATGTTATGGAATTTTACCAAATAATTCAATTAAATGTACAATTAAGCTCGATTTATGCAAATTGATTTTCTTTTCTTATAAAACAACAATTGTCTATTTCATGTTTACTAATTAGAATAGATGGAGCAATTAATGAGAAAATGGTGAGTAGGAGTGCAAAATTAACTACAAAAAGACTTAATATAACTCTACTTTTGAAGTGTTATCAATGTGTTACCAATGCTTGCTGGAGACATATTGCTAGGTCGGTCTTGGCAATTTGATAGGAAAGTCATGTATGATGGTTATTTCAATAGGTATTCTTTTATTAAACATGGTAGAAAAACCAACTTTGTACCTTTGAGTTCTGTGATTGTATTCGCTGATCAATTTAAGTTGGAAAAAAAAAATAGAGTTTCAGGAAGAAAAATTGAAAGAAAAACAAAAATTGAGTGAAAAATTAGAGGAAAATCAAAGAGAAAAAATAGTGAAAAGAAGAATAAAAAAGAGATGAAATTGAGAAAAAAAAAGAAAAAAAAGAAAGTGAATTGTTTGGGAGCGGGAGAGGTGAGAAAGACAATGTGTAAACAACAAACCATCTTTGTACTTAGGTATGAGGAAGGATGTTTGGCCTCTAATTATAACAACTTGTGTCACGACCCAATTTTCTAGGCTTAAAAAAAATCGAATCGTGACTAAAAAGACGAAATAAAAAACAAATAAAATAAAATCGAAGATAAAAATTCGATAAAATTTAAAAAAAGAAAAGAAAGTCAAGGAAACCAAAGTTAAATATAAAATCAAAGTCAACTGTTGCAAATGGGAAATACAAGTATAAAAGAAAATACAAAAGACTCAAAATATGAAAACGGACTGACGCTCCGGAATGACACCCCTCTGTGATAGTGCAGCTCTCGAACACCTCCCCGCCTCGACTGGTACCTGAAAAAAAAAGGGAAAAGGGGTGAGTATAAAAATACTCAGTAAACAACCTACTTGTAGGCTCTTTTCGCATCCTTATCTTAGTAGGTATCCACGGTCTTATCTCTGGATTCTAGTGAGAGCGAATCACGTTACAACTCTCTTTTCTATATATTAGGAGGCTTGCCCATCTTATGTAGTCGAATGATCAGTGTCCTGAGGTGAGGCGCGACCTCATAAGTAAATCTGAGGGGATCGTATGGCTGGATCTGAATACGTAACTCTCTCTGAACATCATCCATGGAGGTTAGCTGACAACCCTCACACGAGACCATACATCCACTATAATCGGGGGTTGTGAACCCCTGTGTGTCAGTCAGCTACTAAGTCATCCTACGTGGTACCACGCTCCCCCCTCAAGGACGGGTTTCTACGGCTCCGAGTCCTGTTCAGAAGACCCCTTAGCTATCACCACTAGGTCTGGGCACTTGTCACACTTCCCTGTCCGGATCTACCAAGTTCAACGATCTCTATACTGGAGCTCTATCTCGACGGAACGGTATCGGAGCAGAGAGGGAAGTGAAGGTTCTGATGACACTATCCACACTGCTCAACTCTAGCGGGCTACCTACAGTTACTGTGGTATCCTACTATTCTTTCTAGGTCGGACTCTTGGTGGCTTAGACCTGGATTCATTCATCTTTAGGATTCTCGTGCAAGGTCTCACAAACCTGTCGTGGTTTGGAATTCTGGGTTCTGGATCCGCTGGTAATCGTTTCACGGGTCTAAATGCACGGTGTTCTAAAGGTATCCCAATCTAGGGTTCTTTCTAGCCTACATAATCTCAAACGCCCTAGTCTAAGCTTGTAGCTTCTTCCTATTCAACAAGAAAGATAACACAAGCAATCAAGCACTAGAGTTAACATGCAGCAATTTATGTAATATAAACAAACATGCTCAACGGGAAGATAACGTCCATCTTAACCCGGAGCGCAGATTTCACAAATTTCCCTTCCTCCTCATGCATACATACATCATCACAATCTCAAATCTATACAGATACATAATCGTTCATATCTAGATTCCATTCATTTTCTTAACTATTTCATTTCCATGATTCTCATACTCATATGCTAGGTTCGGCTAGCTAAGTTTATCGGTATGGTAGCATGCATGCTTATTCCAAGCGGTTTCTACAAGTATTGCTCGTGGAAATCTAAATGGCTACTTACTTGGTTGACACGTGCCTTCCCAAGCTCGAGTTTCTTGGCCAAAAGGATTCCAAGAATTATGAAATTTTCTTGACGGGTCCTAATTCACATAATAATACGGTTAGTATCAAAATTGGGACGAAAAACAAGCAAACGGAGGCTGAACGGAAGAAAAACAACTACTCACACGCGCCTGGAGGGCATCCTACGCGTAGATTCTATGCGCGCCTTCCCACGCATGCAATCCTGCGCAGTCGCGGGTCGGATGCCAAGTTGGACCAATCGCGTCGGGGTGGGTCGCTGGATGCGGATCAGGACGCGTGACGCGGGTCGCTTGTTCGGACATGGGTTGACCCGAATCCGCGCGTTGTCGAGTGTCTGCTGGCGTGTGGGACGCATCTCTCCAGTCGGTGGTTGCCATGTGTTGCTCATCAGCTCTTCCGCACTCCTCCGTATGCTGGCCGACACACGGTGGCATTCTTCTCTCTCTCCTCCTGCGTTTTCTCAAATTTTCCAGAAACGTGAGTTTTCGATCCATTTTCTTCCGATTTTTATATCTTCCAATCCGTAATCTGAATCAACAAGTTTTTTTCACGAATATTGTAGATCTCATATTCTATTTCTTTAATATATTTTTTCTATATATTTTCTGGTAATCACACGTCTTATTATTCGAGTTCGAATTTGGAGAAAAATACGAGTTCTTACCAAAAAATGCGTTTTCTTGAAACTCCAATTCGAATCCAAATCTTGGCCGCTTTCACTCCAAAACTTGAGAAGATCACACTACTGAAGGTAAAAGTCCAAGAATCACTCAAAAACGCCACTAGCACATGAAAATCTCGATAAACATTTCGATCTAGACATTCGCGGACTATCCTTGAGTTCTTGGACGTTTTTGACGAAATAGGAAGGTGTGATTCGGGAAAGCACCTTGCCTAGGACTACTGAAGGTCTAGGTCAAGGATTCTCAGACCTCCAGCGTCGATTTTTTATTAGATCTTCTCCTCCAACCACAAAACCCTAATCTCCTTTCTCTCTTCTTTCTCCTCTTTCTCTCCTTTTTTTTTTTTTTTTTAACTCGGGTGCTACAACTTGGCTTTGCCTAGTGTATTTCAATCTCTTTTACTAGAATTTGAAAACATGTTTCAATGAAGTACCTAAAGAACTACCTCCCATTAGAGGTATTAAACATAAATTAGACTTCATTACGAGTGTTGTCATTCCTAATAAGCCATCTTATAGAGTTATCCAACTGAGACTAAAGAAATTCAAAGACAAGTGGAGGAGCTCTTGGAGAAGGGCTATTTACGAGTAAGTTTGAGTTCATGTTCTATACCAGTCTTATTTGTGCAAAGAAATATGGAACTTGACGCATGTGCGTGGATTGTAAAGCAATAAACAAAATCATTATAAAGTATCGACATTCTATTCATAGGCTAGATGATATGCTCAATGAATTGCATGGTTCATGTCTATTTACAAAGATTGATTTGAAATCGAGATATCATCAAATTAGAATGTATGTACGAAATGAATGGAAAACAGGTTTTAAAACTAAGTTTGGATTGTATGAATAGCTTGTTATGTCTTTTGGGCTAACTAATGCTTGTAGTATATTTATGCACTTAATGAATATGTTTTGAGAGAATATCTGGGAAAACATGTTGTTGTGTATTTTTATGATATTTTAATTTATTCGAAGACTTTGCTTGAGCATGTGGAGCATGTTAGTTAGTATTGATTACACTTAAAAAAGAGAAACTTTCTGCTAATTTTAAAAGTGTAGCTTTTGCATGAAAAAAGTTGACTTTGTTGACTTCATAGTTGGTAAAAATGGAATAGAAGTAGATGAAGAGAAAGTTAAAGCCATTAGGGATTGGTCAACCCCAAAAAAAGCAATTAAAGTTCGGATTTTTCATGGGTTAGCTAGCTTATTTATGAGATTTATAAAAGATTTTAGCATCATAGCTACATCCTTGAATGATTTAGTGAAAAGGCATGTTGTTTTTAAATAGGGGAAAATGCAAGAGAATACATTCAATGAGCTTAGGAAGAAATTAACCAATGCATCATTATTTGTCTTGCCTAACTTTGATAAAACTTTTGAAATTGAGTGTGATGCAAGTGGTTTGGGCATAGGTGCTGTTTTGATGCAAGATGAAAAAATCCTTAATGTATTTTAGTATACAACTAAATAGGGCAGCATTAAACTATCCTACCTATAATAAAGAATTGTTTGCTTTAGTTTGCACATTGCAAGAGTGACAACACTACTTATGACCTAGAGAATTTGTGATCTACTCTGATCATGAAAAATTGAAGTATCTTAAGGGTGGAAGCAAACTGAATCATAGACATGCAAAGTGGGTGAAGTTTATTGAAACATTTACGTATGTCATAAAATATAACCAACGTAAGAATAATATGGTAGCTAATGCATTATCTAGAAGGTAAAATCTCTTTGTACAAAAATTCTTCGATTTGAGCATATTAAAGAATTATATAGAGATGACCAAAACTTTGGAACTATTTATGCATCTTGTTTTGCAAAAAACAAAAAAGTTGTGGATGATTATAATAACGAAACAAAGCTTACTTGAAATCTGAATATCCAAATGGTGAAATGGCCTCCATCTCTTTCCTCATACCTTCATCTCTGCTCCACACAAATTCGTCACTCATTTCACTCTCATCCTCTCCATGCCAATGGTCCTCAAACACATAACCCTTCTCCGGGAACCTTGTCACCACCATCTTTTTCTCCGGCGATAACCCAAAAACCCCACCGCTGCCTCCGACGCAGTCAACCCAATCAGCTCTATTGGAATCCCGTGGTTCGCCAATTGGAAACACCCAATGCTGCCCATTGAATCCAAAATCCTTAAAACAGAATCATCATCCGACGATTCAATCGATCGAAAATCAATCCTAAGTGGGTTCTGAATGAATCTATGAATTTTGTTCATGGTTTGCTGCACACAAAAAATGTTAACAAATCTTGGACTAATATATCTATGAATTTTGTTCTTAGTTTGCTGCACACAACAAATGTTAAAGATAGTATTCTTGTTGATGAGGATATCAGTATTCCAAATGTTTCAACTGGACCTATTACACGATACAAGGCTAGTATTCTTGTTGATGAGGATATCAGTATTCCAAATGTTTCAACTGGACCTATTACACGATACAAGGCTAAGAAGATTCAGCAAGCATTCATGCTAAATCTAAAAAATTGGTTAGACTCAGTTCAACCATTATTTCATGTGTTACAAACTGATTTCATTGAGAAATGATCATTTGGAGCTTCAGAAGTGAATACTTGCACGGTTCAACCCGATGAAGTTGCTATAAATTGCAATTGATTGATAAGTTGTTAGAAAACTTTATTTATCATTTTTAATTTCAAAATTCTTGTAGTGGGCAAAAGGGTGGGAAGTTATTTGTCAAATTGACTTCTTCTCCTGTGGAGATTTAAAGGGACTAGGAGTAAATTATGACCACCGACTTCGTTTGTGTGCATTTGAAGAATTGAAAGTTTATTTTGTGGAGAGACTATAAATAACCACAAATTATTATGTAAAACACAAATTTTTTAGAAATAAAATTTAACTCTCAAGTTGAGACTTTCCCCTTAGAAATTCGAGCATCATCTTTGCCATTTCGAAGTTTTAAGATATTCTTGTGGTAGATTACATCTGAGTCATTCAATCAAGCCTTGATCAAGTTCGATTGTGGAGCAACTCAATTTAGAACAGGGTTCCAAATCTTGCTTCTAGATATCTGCTCTTAAGAGGTAATCTAATTCTAGCCTTATCTCTTGGTTGATCCGAATTTTGTATAAGGACATGTTAATTTCTTTGGTTCAAGGGTTATTGCTTCAACAAAAGCTTGGATAGTTGGGATGAGAATTAGGGTTGTTTATCAATTTGGTAACCGACCCTAGGTTACATCTTTGTGGCCTACTTAGAATTGATTTTATCTTTCATTTGTGTTATTGTTTATCTTTTCTTTAAATCGGTTCATTTATTTCCTTGCTGCCACTTCTACCATTCTTCATCATCTTTTCACTTTGTTCTCATTTTCTTCCTAAAGATCATATTTAGATCTTGAAAAAAAATCTTTATCATATTTGTTCTTAATATTCTGATTATAAATTGTCCTTATCGTTTATTTTAAACCATCTACATGTTTATTTGATGATCAAATAAACTTCAATTCACATTTTTTTAAACCGTCTAAATCCGTAACCCTTTTATCTGATATTTTTGTTTCCTAATTCAAACTCGAAAATAACTCCTAAATTTGCCAAAATTCTGTAAAAAGGAAAGCTAGATCATTCTCTTAGTCAAAATTTTAACAACCTTTCTTTTTTGAACTCATTTTTCAGTGTGCAATTCTATCCAAAAATATATGTGTCCCTTATTTCTTCGATCATTTCTTGTTTTATTTTGTTGTTATTTCATAATTAACTTATCTTGTTTTATTTTGCTGCTACTATCAAATTGCTTTACCCATATATTAGTCTACCTTGATCATAATTTAGTCATATTCCTAAATAACCTACCTTGGTGTGTAATAAACACGAGTGTTCCTAAGTGTAAAATCAATAAGTTGAGTGTGTGAGGTCCTAAGCATATGTTTGACTACTGTTTGTACGATCATGAACCAAGAAGGGGAAACAGAGGGCAGATCAAAGAAGCTAGGTGGAGACAAGCACAAACTGGGACTATTACTCGTTTAAAACAAGTTATTAGTGCCTTGGTAGACCAGATGGAGTGAATCAAAATAGCTTTAGGTAATTCTCAAGGAAGCAAAGTAATCTTGAATGAAGGAGTTGAAGATGAAGAGGATGGAAATATCACCCTTTTTGTTGAAAATAATCCTAGGGGAGGGAGAGATGTCGATCAAGGGAGAGGAAGAGGTCGAAGAAGGGGCAAAGAAATTTTAGCACCAAAAAAAATTGAGGGAGAGTACCAATATGAGAGGGAGAGTAAAGCTGAAAATTCCAACATTCTATCGGAGATTTGATCTAAAGGAGTATTTGCAATATGAGAGAAAAATTGAGCATGTTTTCAATTGGAACAATTTCAGTGAAGAAAGAAAGTTGAAGCATGTCGTGGTTAAATTCTGTGATTACGCAATTATATGGTGGACATCTTTGAAATCAGAGTGGAGGAGAAATTATGAAGAAGAAACATGGGAGGAAATGAAAACATTAATGAGAAAAAGGTACATTCCTAAGCATTATTCTCGAGTACTCAAGCAAAACTCTATACTTTGCAATAGGAATCCAAAAGTGTTGAAGAATATTATAAAGAAATGGAGGCCCTTATGAATAGAGCATGCATTGATAAAGACGAGAAGGATACAATGGCTAGATTCTTTGGTGGGTTAAGCGTACTTTGATATGCAAGAATTGTTACACCTTGTTGTCAAAATTGAAGGACAACTAGCTTGGAAGAAGAAGAACTCCAAGAGGTATGCTATTTCAAAGTCTACTACTTTCAACACTTGAAAAAAGAATGCAAATATTAAAAAGATAGATTTTAAAGTTAGAGGCAAGTACGAGCATGACAAAAAGAACAAAGCTGAGACCTCCAAGGGTAAAGAGAAAGTGGAGGAATACAAGGAGATTCGAGAAAGAAATAGAGACATCAAATGTTGAAAATATCAAGAAATTGGTCATATTAGTCGGGATTGTCCTAACAAGAGAATCATGATCATCAAGAATGAACAAGTTGTCATAGATAGTGAGGGAAGTGGCCAGGATGAGCTAGTTGAAGAAGAAATCTAGGAGGAATTGGAGGATGAGAGTCATTTGACACATGTTACAAGAAGACTTCTTAAAACTCAAGTTACGGAGAATGATGTTGATGATCAAAGAGACAACCTATTTCACACAAGGTATATAGTCAAGGGGACTTCTTGTATTCTTGTTATTGATAGTGGAAGTTGCACCAATATAGTAAGTACCATGTTGATCAAAAGGTTTCAAATTACAACCCAACACCATCCTAAACGTTACAAGCTTGAATGACTCAATGACACTGGAACAATGAAGATAGTTTCTCAAGCTTTAATATCTTTTATTTTGGGAAAATAAATTTAAAAATCATCTATTCCTAATGAAATTGATGAATATTGAGAAAGTCTTGTAAAGAAATTCGGGTGAAATTTCGACTCCAACAACCGTTTGGAGCATATTTTGACTCTCTCTCTCCACTCTCGGAAGAAACCTAAACTTCCTCTTCTTTTCTATCTCTCTTCCTTCTTTCTTTCTTTTACTTCCTCATTGTAATTCTATTCCGAACTAATTGAGACCCCTAATTAGGATTGGTTGGTCAAAATGACCAATGGTAGATTTTGACCCATTTTCCTAATTTTTCACTGTATTTTTTAATATTTTTATTGGGTTCGTGGGATTTTTTTAAGCATTTTAGTCTTCTACTACATCCTCAAATTCGGAAATCTTCAAAGTTCAATTTTAAAAGGAAAAGTCGAGTTTTTAATTTCTCGTTGAGGCTCAGGTATTACATCTAAGTTTTTCATAGCAGGAACGAAGCAAAGAGAAACTCGGGGAAGGAGAAAGAGAAATGTAAGAAGCAATACTTTTTTTTTTTTTTTTTTTTGTTCATTACCTATTTGTCTTGTATTCTTGGATTAGATTTGAATCTTAGAATATTTCTTGGTTATGGTTATATAAGATCCTCGTCTTATTTTGTTGTTTCTCTTAATTTCTTAAAGATTTGTTTTCTCAATAGTTTAATCGTGTTAAAAAATTTATGGGTTGAGCTCCGGTAAGGAAACAAATTTTCGACGAACTTTGGAGGTGAATAATTAAGGCTACGATCCACAAGAAGGTATGAAACCAATCCCTAACTCTTCCTTGAAACACAATCTTTAAGTTTCATTAAGAAATGAAGGGAAGAAATGTCGTGAACAGAGCTGGAGGTAGGTGTTTTTAGGTGGCGGCAATGTTGGTCTCAACCAGAGGAAGATGATGATGACGTGGGCGATTCAGTTGGACCAGCCATGTTAACCGAAACTTCAACCCTCCCTTGATTTTTCTCAATTTTAACCCTCTTCTAGACTAGTTCTCGTGAAGAATTTTTTTGTTCCAAAAACTAGACACTCTAAGGATTCTCTCAAAGAAAATTTTAAGTAATTTAGATATCGGAAGCTCAAGAACGGAGGTCCCGAACGTCGATGACGAGGTAAGTAATCATCTTGGACTTTTCTTAAGAAATACTCGTAGGGATCACTTAGATTTCTATATGAACCTTAAACTAAATATGAGTTAAGAATAAATGAACGAAAAATACCAAAAACTGAGAGTTAAGGCATTGAACCAATCGATTTGCTCGAGATTTAAGTAACGTTAAAATGACCTACTAAATGAACTCTAATGTCCATGAAATTGTAATGTTAAGCATATTATGGCATGTTATGATTATATACGAAATTTGGTGCTCATCAGACAAGGTTAAGTAGCTGAACCAAGTAACAGTGTATAATGATCACAATGCCCTTAAGGTAACTTATTTTAGTTCATGATATAACTGACCTCCAAATGCTATAAAACTTTGTAATAGGCTTATTTTATGATGTCATGGTAATTTTTTAAAGCTATTGGAATACGTTCAGAGGTTAAATCAAGAATTAGGGGGTAAAATGACAAAATGCCACTTGACCTTTTATGGTATTTCAAGGTCTAAACACCCTCCAAATGACTTACTACTTTATACAAGGCCTATTCTTAAGAACATAAAAGTATGTTCAAGATTTCTAATTGATCAAAGTAAGTTTAGAACCTAACCCAAGTTAGGGTCTAAGAAACGTTTAAAGAACCTAACCTCAAGTACCCCTTAACCATGATTCAAGACTATTTTAGAATTACCTAAAGAGTACACTATGAATTACTGATGCTTGTTGCTGCAAGTTATGTGGAGCTTAAGAATGCATGTTATGATTTATGCTTCAAGAAATTAAGAACCCTTGAAATTATAGAATGAGAACCAAGAACGATACCACACAAGCTCTACATCTATTAAGATAGGAATAATGTTAGGTAGGATAAGGGACCAAGGTCCTCATACTCAGAAAAATCAAGAAACTCCTAAACATCTCACGATACAGCATGTTCATGACTTAGACCACATTACTTGGAATGTAAGAAGCCTTGGATGTAGGTTTTCAGACTATGCTGCTTGTAACATATGAACCCTTGAGTGTAGGTATTCAGACTTTGCTGCTTGGAATGTATGAACCCTTGGGCATAGGTATTCAAGCTACATCACAGGGAATGCATGAAGCCCTGGATGAGGGATTCAGACTATATCGTTTGAACGTAAGAAGCCTTGGATATACTTTTTCAGACTACGCTGCTTGGAATGTAAGAAGCCTTGATCGTAGGTATTTAGACTTTGCTGCTTGGAACGCGTGAAGCCTTGGGCATAGGTTTTTAGACATTATAGTAGGGAACGCATGAAGCCTTGGGATGCAGGTTTAGAATACATTGCTAGGAACGCATGAAGTCTTGGACGAAGGTTAGACTGTGTCGCTTGAAACGTATGAAGCTTTGGGCACAGGTTTTCAGGTTCCTGACTAGTACCGTAAATCCTAGGGGGAGTGTCTTGGAGAACGAAAGAAGAACAAAACTATAACATAGAAAGTAACCAAGAAGGAGACAACAATCAAGGACTAGAACATGGATCAAGATTCAAGTTCTAAAGACAAGAACCCATAACCACAATACTAAGGCCCTTCGACCATAGAATCCAAGGACAATAATACTAAGCTTTATACTATAAACACTTCAAGCCTAAAAGCCAACCGTACTTACAACAAGAACCAGAACAAAATAAGGAGTGTGGTACCCTAGCATACTAAAGACACAATAGAACGTGCCTTACAGCATCAAAGCCAAGCCAAGGATTAAGGTTGGAGAAAATGATGGTGAAATGAGTGTCAAAAGCAAGCTCAAAGAGGGCCATATAGGGCCCCGAGCCATAACCTCAAAAATCGAGATTTCGATATGAGTTTCGACATGGGACTCTAGAGTTAATCCGTCTATATGAAAGATGGAAGCTTGCCAAATTCAGTGTCAATCGGATCCATGAAGGACTCCATGGGGCCATATGACTGCTCCCTACAATCACCCTTGCTCTAGAAAGATCAGATATGCCTAAAAATGTATTGTAGGGAGAGAGCATGGAATCCGTAAAGATGCATGGACACAGGAGAGTTTATGCCACGATAGAACGTGGATGGATGGATGTCCAGGATACTCCGACGATATTATTGACACATGGACCGACTCTCGACGGACATGTCCGAGCAAGCCATGATGATTGAAGCCACCCAGGACTTGGGATGGTATCACGATGCCTGGGCCATGTTTGTTGAGAATAAAGATAAAGATTTTTGGGGAAGGAGTTGTGAGAGGTCGACTCTCGACGGACATGTCCGAGCAAGCCATGATGATTGAAGCCACCCAGGACTTGGGATGGTATCACGATGCCTGGGCCATGTTTGTTGAGAATAAAGATAAAGATTTTTGGGGAAGGAGTTGTGAGAGGTCAGTGGAGAGTAGTTTGGAAAATGATGGTAAAATATATATATATATATATATTTATTAATTAATTTATTTATTTATTTATTTATTTATTTATTTATTTATTTATTTATTTATTTATTTATTTACCTCACTTGGGTTATTACATCTCCATCCAAGTGCCTTAAGAAGATGATTTCAAAGTCTGGCAGCATGGTCATAGGATATGAAAAGATGGCATGAGTAAAACACCATGTCTCCAAGATGTGGGCATCTAGGTAAATGATGTGTTGCAGTATCTGTATCCATACATCTTAGCTGCCAACTATAAAACATTCAATAAGACCATCACCCAAATCTTATTCCACAATACTACTATGATTTTGAACTATTTGGATCCATCTTCCAAATTCCAGCACAAGCAGCTGAAAGCATCGAAAAATCAAAAAAAATCTCGATCACACTATTTTTTTTATGTGAGTGGAGAGACAAAATACTCTATTTTTCTAAAAAACATTTTTCTATTACTTCTCTGTTTTATGTATTTTTCTCTACTTCTTCACAATAGAAAAAACAATCTATTTATAAGCATTCACATGTTCTTCTAAAACTGAAATAATAAAAACTAATTATAGCTATAAAAACGCCGTTATCTCGCAACTCTTGGCCTTTAATAACATTTAATGTTTATTCAACAAAACTTCCCCATAAACTTAAATGCTTCTACCATCCGTCATGCCAATCATCTTTTTGTATTTGTCGAAAAGTATTTTCGGTAGCAGTTTTGTAAAAATGTCCGAGACTTGATCCTAACTTGCCACATGCAGCAATTCCACACTTCCTTCCTTCACATGATCTCGGATAAAATGAAAACGAACGTCAATGTGTTTGCTTCTTTCATGGTTCACTAGGTTCTTTGCCAACTCAATTGTTGATTTGTTGTCAACTTGAATCACAGTTGCACCTAGTTTCTTTAGCTCCATCTTGCTCAACAAATTTCTAAGTCATATCGCGTGACATACACACTAAAATGTTGCCAACTATTCAGCTTCACACATCGAGAGAGTCACGATTGGTTGTTTCTTTGAAAGCCAAGTAAATGTTGTGTTGCCCATAAAGAATACATAACCCGATGTACTTTTCCGATCGTCTATGTCTCCGCACCAATCGTTGTCAGAATAACCAACCAACTTGTAATCTTCAGCTTTTGAGTAGAACAACCCAAGTGACACTGTTCCTTGGATATATCATAGGACTCACTTCAACGCCTTCCAATGTGAATAAATCGGCTCCACCATGAACCGACTTATAATGCCGACATTTAATGAAAGATCTGGCCTTGTGCATGTAAGATAGCGAAGGCTTCCTACCAAACTTCGATACCTATTTGCATCTACTCGTTCTCCTTCATCGTACTTTGAGAGTTTTGCACCTGGTTCCATTGGTATTGATACCGGGTTGCAATTTGCCATCTTGTACTTCTTCAAAATCTTTTTTGCAAATGTCTCCTGTGATATAAAAATACCCGTCTCTCCTTGTTTAACCTCCAAACTAAGGAAAAACTTCAACAAGCCCAAATCTGTCATCTCAAATTCTCGTGTCATTGTGCCCTTAAACTCTTCTATCATCTCATCTGGTTTACCCAAAAAAATGAGGTCGTCAACATAAAGAGCAACAAATATCACATTACCTCCACTCTTCTTTGTGTAAAGTACATGCTCGTAGGGACATTGCTTGTACCCGTTCTCCTTGAAATATGTATCGATATGAGTATTCCATGCTCGCGATGCTTGCTTCAACCCGTAAAGCGCCTTCTTCAATTTTAGTACCTTCTTCTCTTCTCAAATTTTCATGTTCTCGGGTGGTTGCTCGATGTAGACTTCTTCTTCAAGCACATCATTCAAGAATACCGACTTGACAACCATTTAAAAAATCGACCATTTGAATTGAGCCGCTTGAGAAATAAGCAATCGAATTGTTTCCATTCTTGCAACGGGAGCAAACACTTCGTCATAGTCGATTCCCGCCTTTTGTTTGTATCCCTTTACAACAAGTCGCGCCTTGTACCACTCTATCTTGCCTTGAGCATTCATCTTTTTCTTGAACACCCACTTCACACCAATGGGCTGACTTCCTTCTGGTAATTCTGTTAGATCCCATGTATTGTTGCGATCAATCGCTTTAATCTCCTCATCCATGGCAGTTTTCCACTTCTTATCTCGCACCGCCTCTTCAAAGTTGATATTTTCAGCATCTGCCAGAAGACATACAAGGTGTACTTTATTTGTTGAATCATACAAACTTACAAATTTCGCATTTTGGGTTGTCGTGGTTCATCTTCATCATCGGAAATTCCTGCGTTTATTAGTATACTTGTTGGTGCAAGAACTGATCATTCTCCAACTTCGATGTTAACTTCCGTCGAATTGTTCCAGTCCTATTCGCTTGCTTCATTTACTCGCACATCATGACTCACCATCATCTTCTTGCTTATCGGGTCAACTAGCTTGTATCCTTTTGTCTTTTCATCATACCCAATAAAAATATACCTTTTGCTTTTGTTTTCGAGCTTCGTTCTTCCTTGATCTGGTACGTGACCATAAGCCACACTGCCGAACACTTTGAGATGAGAAATTGTAGGCTTTTGTCCGCTCCATGCCTCTCGTGGTGTTTGATTATCTAACTTCCCATGTGGACATCGATTTTGCACATAGTTGTCGCATTGCACGGCTTCTGCCCAAAATTCCTTTGGCATCCTTTTGCTCTTGAGCATTGACCGAACCATGTCGAGTATGGTCCAGTTTTTTCTCTCGACCACACCATTTTGTTAAGGAGTGTACTGTACGGTTAGAAATCACCTTATGCCTTCCTCCTCGCAATACTCCATGAAAGTCGTCGAAGTATACTCCCCACCTCTATCGAATCGTACACCTTTGATGTGTCTACCAGTTGCCTTCTCCACCATCACTTTGAACTTTTTGAACACCTCGAATGCCTCAGATTTTTCTTTCAGAAAATAAACCCAAGTTTTTCGTGAGTAATCATCAATAAAAGAAAATAAAATATCTTTTATTGCTGAAAGACTCGCAGGTAATTGGTCCACATATGTATGTATGAATCAACTCGAGAGCTTGTTTAGCCTAAAATTCAGCCTTCTTTTGAAACGAGGTTCTCGCATGCTTGCTGAGCGTGCATTGTTCACAAAATTTTCCTTCGTAGTCCATGTTGGGTAGCCCGTGCACCATATTCTTCTTCGCTAACACTTTTAGGCCACCATGATGTAGGTGACCAAAGCGGAGATGCCACAGCGATGTCTTGTCTTCTACGTCAACTCGAAAACATTTTTCTCGTATGCTTCTTAAATTAAGTTTCTACATCTAATTTCTTCATATCTTGACTCAAGCAACCAAACGTCATTGCTTGTCCTTCAAGTGTAGCAGCAGATCTTTTAAGAATATCGAGTAACCTTTCTCTGTGAGTTGTCCCATACTCAATATGTTGGTCTTGAGGTCTGGTATGTAATAAACATCTTGGATTTACCCTACTAAGCCATCCTTTTGAAAATAATGAACCGTACCTCGGCCTTTGACCTCCACCTTTGAAGCATCTCCAAATGACACATGACCATCTTCAATCTTTTGCATCTCTTTGAATAGGTACTCGTGACCACACATATGGTTGTTTGCCCTGAATCGAGGTACCACAGAGTGTCGTTGTTGATGTTGTGTTCATTTTGAGCCATCAAGAGAAGACCTTCATTTGTTACGTCTTCCAAGGCTAGGTTGGTTGTTCCTTCCACCTTTTTATCGGCTCGACAATCGTTTGCAAAATGTCCCACTTTACCACAATTATAACAATTGTCGGAGTTATAATGATTCGTATAGTGACCAAATTTGTGACATTTCTAGCACTCAATGTTGGAATAATTTGATCGGCCATCTCTTCCTCGACCGTGTCCTCTTCCACGCCAATTTGCATGACTCGACTGTCCCTTCTCCTTATAGTATCCTTCATGACTGCTGCCTTGACCACCGCAACTATTTCCACGACTTCCACGGCCATGACTTCTATCTTGAAAATTTTGAGAATAGAGTACCTTTTCATCTTTGATTGACACATTGGTTTGAAGTGCTTGATCGAGTGTTTCCTCCTTCTTCTTCTTACATTACTCATGTGCCTCGAGAGAACCGGCAAGCTCGTTGACCATGAACGTCGCTAAGTCCTTTGACTCTTCTATCGCGCATAGAACGTTCTCAAAATTGTTGGTTAATGATCTCAAAATCTTCTCCACAACTTGCGTCTCGGTTAACATTTCTCCGTTTCGGTTGAGTTGGTTTACCACAGTCTGTACACGTGTGATGTAGTTAGATACACTTTTCGACTCCTTCATCTTCATGCTTTCCAACTCGTCACGAAGAGTTTGGAGACGCACTTGCTTGACTCGGTCGGCTCCTTTGAACACTTTTCCTAAAATGTCCAACGCTTCTTTTGAAGTAGTTGCATTGACAATCTTCTCAAAGCCCGACACGTCAACGGCTCGGAACAACATGTATAGTACCTCCTTATCCTTTGATCGCACCTCTTTCAACGCCTTGTTTTGTGAAACCGTATAACCCGTGGAATCTTTTGGTTCTTCGAAACCTTCTTCGACCACCTCTCATGAATCTTGAGAACCGAAAAGAGCTTTCATTTGAATGCTCCAATTCTCGTAGTTTGTCTTCGTTAGTCGCAGTAGTGGCATTTGACCCGTCACATTCGCCATTGGCTCTAATACCAAATTGTAAAAAAAACAAAAAAAAAATCTCAGTCACACCATTTTTTCTTCTGTGAGTGAAGAGACAAAATACTCTATTTTTCTGAAAAAAAAAACACTTTTCTATTACTTATGTCTTTTTCTTTAGTTCTTCACAATAGAAAGAATAATCTATTTATAAGCATTCACATGCTCTTCTAAAATTGAAATAATAAAAACTAATTATAGCCATAAAAACGCCATTATCTCCCGTATCAACTCTTGGCCTTTCATCTACAAGACTCTTGGCCTTTCACTTTTTCACTAGCTTCTAAATTTAAAACCGACTAAAGAAAATAATATTTAATGTTTATTCAACATGGAAATAGAGGGAGAATGGAAATAGAGGGAGAAAGTGAAGAATCAATTTTCAGAGGGGAGCTTTAGTATAACTGATATCAAACACCAAAATAAAGCTTAACTTAAGGAGATGATCAAAGAGTTTTTTTTGTTTTTTTTCATCCACAATTGTGAGAAGGAAAAGTTTTTGTGGTAAGGTTGAGGGAGAGGAAGAGCTAGAAGAAGGGTAGAGAAATTTTAGCACAAAAAAGAATTGAGAGAGAGTACCAGTACAAGAGAGGAGAAGAAAGAGAAGTCAGGGAGTAAAGCTTTAAATTCCAACTTTCTATGGGAGATCTGATCCAGAGGAGTATTTACAATATGAAAGCAAAATCAAGCATATTATCAATTGCAACAATTTCAGTGAAGAAAGAAATTTGAAGCTTGTTGTGGTTGAATTTTGTGATTACACAATTATATGGTGGACATCTTTGAAATAGAGTGGAGGAGAAATTATGAAGAACAAATTGAAACGTGGGAGGAATTGAAAATATTAATGAGAAAAAGGTACATTCCTAAGCATTATTCTCGAGTACTGAAGCAAAAACTCTATACTCTGCAACAGGGATCCAAAAGTGTTGAAGAATATTACTAAGAAATGGAGGCCTGAATAGAGCATGCATTAATTAAGACAAGGAGAATACAATGGCTAGATTCCTTGGTGGGTTGAACCGACAACTTGCTCATCAAGTGGATAGGCAAGCGCCTGGGTTTCTGTTTAGTCTTTCAAAGCTGCTAATTCATTGATTCTAGAACAGTAAAGGAGAATGAATAGTTGACTCATTAGTCTTGACTTCCTGTTCAGTCGAATGAATCTTGTCTTGCTTTCGCTTTCGGCTTGATATGCAAGAATTGTTACACCTTGCTGTCAAAATCGAAGGGCAACTAGCTTGGGAGAAGGAGAACTCCAAGAGGTATGCTATTTCTAAGTCTACTACTTTCAACATTTGAAAAAATATGGCAAATATTGAAAAAATAGATTCAAAGGTTAGAGGCAAGTATGAGCTTGACAAAAAGAACAAAGTTGAGACCTCCAATGGTAAAGAGAAAGTGGAGGAATACAAGGAGGTTCGAGAAATAAATAGTGACATCAAATTTTGGAAATGAAAAGGAATTGGTCATATTAGTCGTGATTGTCTTAACAAGAGAGTCATGATCATCAAGAATGGACAAGTTGCCACAGATAGTGAGGAAAGTGACTAGGATGAGCTAGTTGAAGATGAAATCCAAGAGAATGAGGAGGAATTGGAAGATGGGAGTCATTTGACACTTGTTACAAGAAGACTTTTTAAAACTTAAGTTACATTGAATGATGTTGATGATCAAAGAGACATCCTATGTAACGACCCTAAAATTTTACCTATTTCGTCTAAGGTCATTACTATACCTTGAAATGCGGAATTTACATTAAGTGGGCCCTGTATCATTAATGCGACTTACACTCGCCTTTTATTACCTCGTGGAAGAAAAACGAATACAAGGGAAAGAAAGGAAAAAGAACAAAACTGAAATAAATGTCTTATCCTACCCTAAAATTTATTATGCAAATACAATTCAACGTATACTAGCCTAAGCTAAACACACAAACCGAATTCAACCTATACTAACCTATACTACGAAGGAAAAAAAAAAAAGACGACTGCCCTATGCATGTGCCACGGTCCCGGGGTGTACGATGCCGCCGACGATCTCACATGGGTGCTTTACCCTTATCTGGAAAAATAGAGTAGCACGAGGCTTGAGTATTTCTAGAATACTCAGTAAGTGACCACCCTATCGGGGTTATGCAACAATCACAAGCAATGAAATGATGGGACCTATCATTCGTTTCGTTTCGTTTTGTTTTTCCTATGGCGCTGTCCTAACGGGTAAACTTTGGACGTGTACCATATACTCTACGCACAACCCATACGTGCGAGTATGGGCTCACCAGCTAGTTCGCACACCGCTGGGCCACTTTCATTACCAGGTGAGCATACTCTAGGAGCCCCTTATGTCGGGACCCGTTAGAACTAGTAACCGTCACGGCAGCGTTATGCGAGGCATAACGATCGTTGCCCTGCCATTGGTTGTACGCGTCCGTACCCTCGTGATGGAATGGGGGTATCCCCCCAGATGCATGAACACACACAATGCATGAGGTTCCCATTACTCCTACATTATCATTAGTGAACATAACCCCCCAGTTACGTTCCATGCATACATGTCAACCTCGTTTTCTATTTACGTATCATACATGTCTCTATTGGGGTTATGTTTTCAGGAAGTTTATCTTATTTCATGTCATACAATCCATGCGGTTCACATTCAACATTCCATACAATCATGCCACAACTATTCAAGAACAACATAACGTCACATGCATTACATATCACATTAGACTAGACAGCTTACATAGCATACATTCACGTTCACATGGTTACGTATTTAAACACAACAATTTAGCATACAATTTAATGACACGTGTGAATCCTCGAGCACGTGTCATCATACAACAACAACGCGTAATCTACGACGGGGTAAGCCACTTACTTGGTAGGCCTTAGCCGAAGTACTCCCTAAAATATAACGTAAGCTCCTAGCTCCTCGTAAAACGTCCTACGCTTCCGTGGGTGGTTGGTTCCTATTGGATCATTCGACACCTTCGTTAGTATTTCACAATTATAATTAATATCCAACTTAAAATTGCGACATACGACCTTAAAATGATCTATTTTACCTTAAACGGGGCCGAAACCAAGTTCGAGAGGGTCGAAACAGTGACAAACAGGTCGGAAACAGGTTTTTCGAGCCGAATAAGCCGTTGGAGCCGAGAAGTCGCCGTCGAGCCGAGAAGCCGTCGTCGAGCCGATGAAGCTACCGGAGACGAGGGGTGTCGCGCTACAGACGTGCCACATGGCACAACCAGAGAGCGACACGTGTGTAACGGTCTCGGATTGAGGCGTGGGTTTTCGGGTCGAGCGCGCGGGTTTGGGTTGGCCGCGAGTAACGGGTCGGCCCAAGCTGAAGAGGATTGTGTAGGTGGGCTGAGGTGTCTGGGCCGCGGGAGTTTCGTCGGTCGAAATTGGGTCAGAAGTGGATTCGGCTCGGTTCGGGTCGCGGGGATCCGGCGTTCGGGTCGGACTTCATCTTCTTCGCCCGGTTACTCGCTGATTTTCGGCGACCACTCTCTCACCTTGGTAACGTCGTTTCGACGTCCTTTTTTTCTCTTTTTTCTCTGTTTCCGAGTCTCCTTTTTCCCCTAATCCCGTTTTTGGAATTTGTTTGGTTTATAAAAGCCTAATACTCCCAGATCTGAGAGGGTTTGGGGATCCGGCGCTCTGTCTTCCTTGCCCGACGGTGTACGTGTAGAACTCGTCTAAATCTACCCCTGGTGTGCGTGAAGGTCTCTGGGATTACTTTTGTTGCATAAAATGGAAGTTTTGACGTTGATTTCGTAGGGTTTGGCCTCGCCGGAGTTTCGTCGGATTTTCTCTGTTTCTTCGTTTTCACTTTTCCCTTTTTTTTTTCTTTGCAGGTGCTTTGGGGTGGCTGAAGGTCGGGCTCGCGTTTCCTCGGCGACCCCGACTTCGCCCGCCCTTTGTGGGTCGTGTGCGAACGAAAACTCCGGCGTTCGCCTGAGTTTTCGGCCCTACCGACGACTCGATTTTTTTTTTGATCCGTTACATCCTACTTCACACAAGGTGTTTAGCCAAGGGGACTCCTTGTAGTCTTGTTATTGATAGTGGAAGTTGCACTAATGTCGTAAGTACCATGTGATCAAAAGATTGCAAATTCTAACCCAACACCATCCTAAACCTTACAAACTTCAATGGCTTAATGACAGTGGAACAATGAAGGTAGTTTCTCAAGCTTTAATATCTTTTACTTTGGAAAAATATAATGATGAAGTTCTTTGTGATGTGCTACCAATGCGTGTTGGAGACATATTGATTGGCCGACCCTGGCAATTTGATAGGAAGGTCATGTATGATGGTTATTTGAATAGGTATTCTTTTATAAAAGATGGTAGAAAAACCACTTTTGTACCTTTGAGGTCTATAGATGTATTTGCTGATCAATTAAAGTTGGAGAAAAATAAGAAAGAGTTCAAGGAAGAAGAATTGAGAGAAAAAAATAGTGAAAAGAAGAATGAAATTGAAAAAAAAAAAGTGAGTTGTTTGGCTAGAGTTGGAGAGGTTAGAAGGGAAATGTTTTCACAAAAAACCATATTTCTACTTGTGTACAAGGAAGCATGTTTGGTCTCTAACGATAACAACTTGTATTTGCCTAGTATGTTTCAATCTCTTTTATAGGAATTTGAGGACGTGTTCCAAGATGAAGTACCGAAAAGACTACCTCCCATTAGAGGTATTGAACATAAAATAGACTTTATTCCGGCGCCAGTCATTCCTAATAGGCCAACCAAACTAAGACTAAGAAATTTAGAGGCAAGTAGAGGAGCTCATGGAGAAGGGAGATATGAGAGAGTTTGAGTCCATGTTCTGCACCAGTCTTATTGGTGCCAAAGAAAGATGGAACATGGTGCATGTGCATGGATTATAGAGCCATCAACAAAATCACTGTAAAGTATCGACATCCTATTCTTAGGCTAGACGATATACTTGATGAATTGCATGGTTCATGTCTATTTACAAAGATTGATTTGAAATCTGGATATCATTAAATTAGAATTCATATAGGAGATGAATGGAAAACAACTTTTAAAACGAAGTTTAGATTGTATGAATGCTTGTTATGCCTTTTGGGTTAACTAATTCTCCTAGTACATTTATGTGCTTAATGAATCATGTTTTGAGAGAATATTTAAGAAAGCAGGTTGTTGTATATTTTGATCATATTTTAATTTATTCAAGGACTTTGCTTGAGCATGTGGAGCATGTTAAGTCAATTTTGGTTATGCTTAGAAACTTTATACTAATTTTAATAAGTGTAGTTTTTGCATGAAAAAAATTAACTTTCTTGGCTTCAAAGTTGGTAAAAATGGAGTAGAAGTAGATGAAGAGAAAGTTAAAGAAATCAAGGATTGACCAACACCAAAAATGCAAGTGAAGTTCGTAGTTTTCATGGGTTAGCTAGCTTCTATACGAGATTTATAAAAGATTTTAGCATCATAGCTGCACCATTTAATGACTTAGTGAAAAAGAATGTTGTTTTTAAATGGGCAGATATGCAAGAGAACGCATTCAATGAGCTTAAGAAGAAATTAACCAATGCATCATTACTTGTCTTGCCTAACTTTGGTAAAACTTTTGAAATTGAGCATGATGCAAGTGGTTTGAGCATGATGTTTTGATGCAAGATAGAAAGCCCTTAATGTATTTTAGTGAAAAACTAAATGAGACAGCATTGAACTATCCTACCTATGATAAAGAATTGTTTGTTTTATTCTTTAAGGACGTAGTAAGATTACCAAATGTTCATAACTAGGGATCCAATGTAAAATTCTTCAATAGGATAAATAAAACAGTAAGGTGAGTGATGTGTTTCTCTAAAAAAAATTCATAACTCGAATAAAAAAGGTCAGCAAGAGAGTCGAGGTAAGGAAGAATGAGTGTTAGCCTACATAGTCATCCCTTGAAGACTTAAGTAATTTGCACCACAAGTGGAGGCACCAAGAGAATAGGGGTTGACTTGAATGATTTTTGGTAGAAAAAAATGTTACGATAAGAGAAAATTAATAAAATAATGAAACCAAGTCACAAAAGCAAAGAGAAAAAGGAATGATAATCATTCTACAAGTGTTTTAGGGAATACGGTGGAAGTGAGGAATGCGTTATTTTTCTTATAAGAATTAGTTATAAGTGTAGGGTGAATTGTGGGGAAAAACTGAGCTGAGGAAGGAATATAAGGAATGTGATCTAAATCATGTCTTCGATGAATACTCTACAAACATAAAAATACATAGAAGAAAAAAAAATTAATGAGAAAAAATAAAAAAAGAAATGAGAGTGGAGAGAATGATTACTCAAGGATGAGCTATCTCTTAAGTTTGGGAGTGTGATAACTCTCCAAAAGTAGAGTTATATTAAGTCTTGTTGTAGTTAATTTTGCACCCATACTCACCATTTTCTCATTAATTGTTCCATTTATTCTAATGAGTATACATGAAATAGTCAATTATGGTTTAATATGAAAAGAAAAAAAATTTGCATAAATCGTGCTTAATTGTACATTTAATTGAGTTATTTGGTAAAATTCAAGAACATTTATGTTGAACCTGATGGTGTTACTATAACACGTGCGGAACCAATTTAGATCTTAGGCACTCTAAGTACATTGATTATAGTAAATTAGCTAGCATGTTCAAAAGCATTAAAACTCAATGAGTTTGAATACTAACATTTTGTCGTTCAAATTTCTTTTTCCTCACTAACCGGTTTCGAACCATCACTAGTGTCTTCCCTACTATTCTCCGGCCTTAGAACCAGATTGTGGAATCCGGTGAGTGACGAAACTTGATAGCAATTTAGTATATGTAAAGAGAGAGTTTTCAGAGATTTTTTCAAAGTTTTTTAAGAAGAATTTCTATGTACCTTGATCACTGTATTTATAGAGTCATATTTGCTTATTCATGCAAATTTCTCAAATTGTTGGGATTATGTGCCAAGTGTCATGGTCATGCTTGTCCAAGGCGTGTTGCCCATGGCCGCATGCCCATGACAAGCCAAGCCCTTTATGTCTTTCCATATTCTAGCATTTTACTTTTGTATTTCTAGGGAGTATGACGTTTCGGAAAAATCATGTCTAGGCCTGCTAGACATGAAATGCTCAGGATGTACTATAGGGGGATATGACTAGTTGTCAACTTCTCCCTACCCAAGGTTATATACTGTGAGCCGTTGTTGTTACTCTCTTGCTTGCTTATATAACGTCTCTTTCAAAAATCTCTCTTTCTAAAAATCTCTCTCTGCCCTCGTTTTCTAAAACCTTCTTCTTAAACCGAGGCCAGAGGCTCGAGCATACGTCGCTTGGCCGTAGGCGACGTAAGAACAAATTGGCTTAGCTCACTTGTCGTTGGAAAGTGAGTGCCGCACAATCGCAAGTCCGCTGCCATCAAGAGTGCGATTGTGACAAGTGGTATCAGAGCTTTGTTAGCTCCACGAAATAGAAAAAGATCGAAAACATGTCGACGACAAAGTCGACACCGAAATCACAAGCCGACCGGCTGACCCTAATAGAGGAGGAAATGCTGTTCCTCAAAGAAGTCCCTGACACCGTACGCTTCCTGGAAGCACGGATGACGGAATTGAGTGAGAAAGTCGTAGAAATCGACGCAATGGGCAACTGCCTGGATGGGTTGCCAATCACAGAACTGATATTTCGAGTGTCCTCGCTCGAAGAAAGAGTTGCTCCTACAAGCAGCTCGAGACCTACCGGTAGCCCTGATAGCTCTGTCGCACACAAGGAGGGACGTGGCGAAGAGTACGAGGTGCTACAAAATACTATGATGAGTTTGTTTAATGGATTAGCAGACGAGTTCAGAACGACGGTCGATACCATCCATGAAAAGATGGCCGACATAGACACCCGAATTGGGGTGACCATGAAACTCGTAGACAGCGTCGCGACTGGACAAACTCATTCAGGATCCAATAAACTGAAGTTCCCAGACCCCAGACCCTTCAAAGGGAATCGGGACGCCAAAGAGTTGGAGAACTTCATCTTTGATGTCGAACAGTACTTCAAAGCCACAACGGCTTGTACCGACGACGTGAAAGTGACTGAGGCCTCAATGTATCTCATCGACGATGCGAAACTTTGGTGGCATACGAAGGTGCAAGACATCGAGAATGGACTATGCACCATCAACTCGTGGGAAGACCTCAAGAGAGAGTTGAGGGACCAATTCTTCCCCGAAAATGTAGAGCACATAGCAATGGAAAAACTGATAGCCCTAAAGCAAACTGGAAGCATAAGGGACTATGTCAGACAGTTCTCGACCCTGATGCTGGATATCAGGGGCACGTTAGAGAAAGATAAAGTGTTTTTCTTCATAAATGGGCTACAACCATGGGCCAAAACAAAGATACACGAGAAAAAGGTTCAGGACCTAGCTACGGCAATCGCCAGTGCCGAGAGACTTCTAGACTTTGGGAATGAATCGAGTTTCCAAAGAAAAACAACGCCGACCCCAAACACTGGGGGTAGGACATATAGACCGCCAGGCCATCGGAGTGAAGGCCCCAATAGGCCAAATGGAAGTAACGACAGACCAAGTGGGTGGATAGATAGATCCCCTCAAAACAACCAAGCGGGAACATCTCGAGGACCCTACCCTCAAAAGAGTTACCCGACGGCATCTTTACAATGCCTGCTGTGTAAAGGTCCCCACAAACTGTCTTACTGCCCTCATCGAGCCTCTCTTAGTGCACTCCAAGTGTCCATCCAAGAGAGCAACGACGCGGGGGTCGAGACTACGTCAGAAAGGAAGGAAGATCAGGACAACCCCCGAATGGGCGCTCTTAAATTCTTGTCAGCCCTCCAACGAAAAGTCGACCCAAAAGACATAATAGAGAAAGGGCTCATGTTTGTAGATGCGACGATTAACTCCCAACCAAGCAGGAGCACTCTAATCGACTCAGGTGCAACCCACAACTTCATCGCTGACCAAGAAGCACAAAGATTGGGACTCACCACAGAAAAGGACCCCGGAAAAATGAAAGCTGTCAATTCCGAGGCTTTGCCTATCGTGGGAGTCTCCAAAAGAGTCCCCTTCAAGTTAGGGGCCTGGACGGGAGAGATGGATCTTGTTGTAGTTCGCATGGACGACTTTGACGTAGTACTTGGGATGGACTTCCTCTTAGAATACAAAGTTATCCCAATGCCACTAGCGAAATGCTTGGTGATCGCCGGCCACAATCCCACAGTAATACCTGCAAGCATTAAGCAACCAGGTAGTCTCAGAATGATCTCGGCCATGCAATTGAAGAGGGGACTCGCACGAGAGGAACCTACATTTATGGCTATACCCCTGACTGAAGAAACGACCACTGAGGAAGCTATTCCAAACGAAATCAAGGACGTACTGGACAGTTATGCCAACATAATGCCAGAGAGCTTACCGCAGACGTTACCACCCCGTCGAGGCATTGATCACGAAATTGAACTCCTCCCCGGGGTTAAACCCCAAGCGAAAAATGCGTATCGGATGGCTCCCCCCGAACTAGCCGAGTTGAGGAAACAACTAGATGAGTTGTTAGCGGCAGGATTCGTCCGCCCGGCAAAGGCACCTTACGGAGCCCCCGTACTATTTCAGAAGAAGAAGGATGGGTCGTTGCGTCTGTGCATAGACTATAGAGCCTTAAACAAGGTGACAGTACGCAATAAATACCCCCTGCCGATAATATCCGACTTGTTTGACCAACTTCACGGAGCCAAATACTTCACGAAGTTGGACTTACGATCAGGATACTACCAAGTACGTATCGCCGAAGGAGATGAGCCCAAGACGACGTGCGTAACAAGATACGGGGCCTTTGAGTTCCTGGTAATGCCCTTTGGCTTGACAAACGCCCCAGCTACGTTTTGCACATTGATGAACCAGGTTTTCCACGAATACTTGGACCAATTCGTCGTAGTATACCTCGACGACATAGTTATATACAGCACAACCCTGGAGGAACACAAGGTGCACTTGAAGCTGGTGTTCGATAAGCTGCGGCAGAACCAGTTGTATGTCAAGAAAGAAAAGTGTGCCTTCGCACAAACATGCATCAACTTCCTCGGACATGTCATCAGCTGTGGCCAGATTGGTATGGATAGTGATAAGATAAAAGCTATCCAAGAGTGGAAAGTACCCACCTCCGTGTCCGATGTGCGATCCTTTCTAGGATTGGCAAACTACTACAGGCGGTTTGTCGAAGGGTTTTCACGACGAGCTGCCCCATTAACAGAACTCCTAAAGAAAGACCACCCTTGGTCGTGGTCAAGTGAATGTCAAATGGTCTTTGAAGACCTGAAGGCAACCATGACGAGGGGCCTTGTCCTCGGATTAGTGGATGTCACTAAGCCATTTGAAATTGAGACAGATGCTTCCGACTTTGCCCTAGGCGGGGTCCTTATTCAAGAGGGCCACCCCATCGCCTACGAAAGTCGAAAGCTCAACGATGCAGAAAGGAGATACACTGTCTCCGAAAAAGAAATGCTAGCAGTGGTCCATTGCCTACGGGTCTAGAGACAGTATCTCTTGGGATCACAATTCGTAGTGAAGACGGATAACAGCGCCATCTGCCACTTCTTCGATCAACCAAAATTGACGGCAAAACAAGCCAGGTGGCAGGAGTCATTGGCTGAATTCGACTTCAAATTTGAACACAAAGCAGGGAAGAGTAACCAAGCAGCCGACGCGCTGAGTCGGAAGGGCGAACATGCGGCCCTGTGCATGTTAGCCCACATTCATTCCAGTAAGGTCGATGGATCGATGCGCGACATCATCAAAGAACACCTGCATAAAGACCCATCGGCTAAAGCTGTCGTTGAACTAGCCAAAGCTGGGAAGACACGACAGTTTTGGATTGAGGGAGACCTTCTGATGACAAAGGGGAATAGGTTATACGTTCCAAGAACTGGAGAACTGAGAAAGAAGCTCATTCAGGAATGTCACGACACTTTATGGGCCGGACACCCTGGGTGGCAACGAACATACGCCTTGATAAAAAAGGGGTACTTCTGGCCAAATATGCGAGACGACATCATGCAATACACCAAGACGTGCCTCATCTGTCAACAGGACAAAGTTGAGAAAGCAAAAGTCTCGAGACTCGTGGAACCTCTACCCGTGCCAACCAGACCTTGGGAAAGTGTGTCTTTGGACTTCATAACACACCTCCCAAAAGCCGGGGAATACGACGCCATCTTGGTTATCATAGACCGATTCTCAAAATATGCGACGTTCGTTCCCACCCCCAAATTATGCTCGGCTGAACTAACAGCCCAACTATTTTTCAAACACATTGTGAAGTTATGGGGCATTCCGTCGAGCATCATCAGCGATAGAGATGGTAGATTCATCGGCACATTCTGGACCGAGTTGTTCGCCTTCTTGGGAACGACTTTAAACATCTCCTCAAGCTATCACCCTCAAACCGATGGACAAACAGAACGGTTCAATTGCTTGCTCGAAGAATACTTACGTCACTTCGTCGACGCACGTCAAAAGAACTGGATACAATTACTGGATGTCGCCCAATTCTGCTTCAATTGTCAAACGAGTTCGTCTACGGGGAAGAGCCCCTTCGAAATTGTAAGTGGACGACAACCGGCCTTGCCCCACATTATTGATCATCCTTACGCAGGAAAGAACCCCCAAGCTCAAAACTTCACCAACGAATGGAAGCAGACAACAGATATTGCCCGGGCATATCTAGAGAAAGCTTCTAAACATATGAAAAAGTGGGCAGACAGGAAGCGTCGCCCACTTCAATTCCGAGCAGGAGACCAAGTCCTCATCAAGTTGAGACCAGAACAAATCAGGTTCCGCAGCCGCAAGGACCAAAGACTAGTTCGAAAATATGAGGGCCCGGTTGAAGTCCTTAAAAAGATCGGGGCTACTTCCTACAGAGTTGCGCTACCCACATGGATGAAAATCCACCCAGTAATTCATGTGAGCAACTTGAAACCCTATCACCCTGACCCAGACGACGACAAGCGAAATGTAGTTACTAGACCGAGCATCGATCTGAAACAAAGAGAAACCAAAGAGATCGAGGAGATCCTAACCAACAGGGTTAGGAAAATAGGAAGACCAGTAAGGACGATTCGTGAATTCCTTGTCAAATGGAAAAACCTTCCTACAGAAGAAACCAGCTGGGAACGCGCCGAAGATCTGGACTCCGCCGCCACCCCCAAATTGAATACTTATACCATGGTGTCAATTGAAATAGTGGTATAAATTTATTTTATTTAAAGGCCTTTATGATAGAAATTTCAAAATTGTAAACCGTCCATTCAATGAGTTCTTAAACGCCTTTATGATTGCATATCCTCTCTTTATTGATGAAAATCTCAAAATTGTAAACAAATTATTACTTACTATGAATAAAATAATAAGATCAGACTTTACCAAATGTAATGTCACCATAAGTTTCTTACCTTGTTTATTTAAATGTATACATTATATGTCTAGTGAGACGGTTACTTATGCATTATTATTTTGAATCTAAGATATGATATGACATTTAGATGAAATTTTGTTGTACCTCTCTAGGAGTAGAAAGTTCGAATGACAAATTTTCCAAACCAAGAATTTTATAAACTTTGAGATGGAGAATATCCTTGTACTATACTTTCAAATGATGAGGCCTCCAACTAAAAATAACCCTTGTAAGCTTGGAATAGATTTGTTCATGTTTATTGGCGCGTTGGAGCCATTGGCATGTGTGTCTTTTACCGCCGTCATATACATAGAATTACCAAAAAAATTCTATCGACGCATCCGTAATAGTGCCTCGACGTCAGGGCTATCATATCCGAACTAATTAGTTTGGAGACATTATTGAAGTTTTAAAATTTTGAAATGCAAATTTGATTAGAATTGAAACTTTAACCTTAGAAAAGATAACGAGCATTTTTATTCATAAAATTATTTATTGAAATTGAATGAAAGTCGGAGTGCATCATTTCCAATGATACATTAACTGGAAGGCCTTGAGAGATCCATAATACAAGTAAATACCTTGGTCTCGACCTGCCCAAGTGCAGTTATGATGAATACATTGATCTTTAAACCAAGTCCCTTTTTCTGGCCAAAAAACATCTCCACTAACTTGTCCATATTTGCTGCTAAAATGGCACCAAAACAACGTAGAAATCCAAAAATTTTCTTTAAAACTCCAGTTGTAATTATCTCCTTTGCGGAGTACGTGCTCGCCCAGATCGTCATCTTGTGACTGGCAATGAACAATTAGAGTTGAAGCAGTCATCTCATTTAAAATAGTCACTTTCCATTTGCTGAACGGTAATTGTTGCTTAGATTCTGCAAAACAAAGTCTCATCATATTGTTCGATGTCAAAGCAACCAACACAATAAAACAGAATATGCTTAGAGACTTCATGTTCTTCTTGAAGATCGCTCCCCCTTTTCTACAAACATATTTGGATTCTATCTCTTATATATATACATGCATATAGTCAAACTGAGGTCGTAGGTAGTTATATTTTAACCAAAATTAGTTGAAAGTGTGCTGTCAATTTTGGTTGTTTGAGAATATCTTCCATAACAGGGTGTACAAGGTAAGGTTGCCTAAACTTTCTTAATTTTCTCAACATGGTTAGCTTTTGTAACAACTAATTTTGTATTTTATTAGTTCCTTTTATGTAAAGTTTGAATTTCGACCATTCATTTTTTATGTATTAAAAAAATTGATAAAGTATTAAATTTATGAATGGTACTTTTTAGAGGTTTAAAATGCAAGATTAAAAAGTAATTTTTTTCAATAAAATATTAAAAATTTATTTGAAATTTTTATAGCTTAACCAAATGAATAAAAAAAAAATTAAAAATAGAGCTTTTTTTTTTTTAATCGTTAGTCATATTTTTTTAGGTAAAAAAAATATAAGAATGATAAAAAAAAAACTCTTTTTTTGGTAGCAACTTAATATCTCTAGTCAGTGAAGATGATAATGCATGGCACATAATCCATCACATTTGGTAGCACCATGTTAGAGACATCGACATATGTAGTTTTTGTTGACATTGTATGCATTGCATCAACGAAGGTCTCTACTGACACATTCATGAGAGAGCTTCGATAGAAAGTAACCTCATATGTTATTGTGATTACATTTTAACAATGGAAAGAATGTACCACTTATCACTATAAAGTCATAAAAGGAGAAATTTTGAAGGATGAGAGTTCTTTATAACCTGTGTGCGTTTTGCTGTTAGTATCACTATTATGCTTTTTATTTCAATAATATGAAAGAGATGAACATTTGACCTACAAGTGTTTTTATTCATAACTTGGAATTGACGGGATAAAGCAAATGAAAAACATTTTCAAGGATACATTAATTTGTTGGAGTTGGTAGAACTATAATGCAAGAAAATGCCTTGATCTCCTGCGGTCCAAATGCAGTTATGATCAACACATTGATCACTAAGCCAGCTTTGTTGCTCAGGCCAAAAAAACATTAGAAGTAGTTTGCCCATATTTGCGGCTAAAATTGCACGAAAACAGTGTGATTTGCAAAATATTTTCTTTAAAGCTCCTGTTGTAATTGCCTCCAGCATTGATGACATGCTCGCCCAGATAGTTATCTTTTGACTTGCAGTGAACTACCAGAATTGAATCCATCATCGTATTCAAAATGGTCACTTACCAATTGGACAATACAGGTTGCATCTTGGGTTATGCTAAACATGACTTAATCATATTGTTTGGTTCCAAAGCAATCAATATGATTAAACATAACATGCTTAGAGACTTTTTTTTTTTTTTCTTGGAAGGTTTCCCACTTTCTTCTATATATATATATAGATATATTGAATACTTTCAATTGAAAGAGTGGTGTAAATTTATTTTATTTAAAAGTCTTTAAGGACGAAAATTTCAAAATTGTAAACCGCACATTCAATAAATTTTTAAACACGTTTGTAACCATTGAAAATTTTAAAATAAATAAATAAATAGAAAAATAATAATAATAAGTAATCTCATCTGTGCCAAACTCTCACAAGACTCTTTCCTTGAAAAACTCAACTAACTACTCACAACCCTTAGAAGAACAAAAAGAGAAACAAAAACAAAAATAAAAGATTTTATAGGAAGAGAAAGCTTACGTCTCATAATGGAAGGAGAGAAGTCATTTGAAAAAGTTAGATTTTACCTTTTTTTTTTCTTTCATCGAATGATATTAATTTGTTGCAATTAGTTACTTAGAAATCTAATAACAATGACGAACCTATTCTATAAATTGCATAAAATGTTTTCAGTTAATTTCATAGCCATTTTTAAAGAAAGGAAAGAAAAAAAATTAGAATTAATTGAAAATAGCAAGTACGGTAACAAAATTTAAAAAAAATCTGATTGATTCATGATATTTTTAAGAAAGAAAAGAAAAACAGAATCAATTAAATGACTAAAAATGATTATAGACGGAAGACAAAAACATAATGGTACAAGAGAGAGAAAGAAAAGGGAAGATTTAAGAAATACAATAAACAATATTTAGGTTGAATGATCAAGCTGCATGAAATAATATTGACATATTTTTAATTTAAGTTTTATTACCCAACACAATTTAGAAACAATGAAAATATGAAATTCGATTTTTTACTGAGGTCGTTTTAGAGCCGTATTTCACCTTGTTAGTTGGATTATTAATTAAAATGTGAAATACTAACAAAAGGTGACAAACGGTGCGATAGGAAGCAAACCTCGACAACCTTTGGTATAGATCTCGAGGAACGGGAGCTTACGTTGTTATGCATTTCATTGTTTTAAATTATTTTGTATTGCTTTTATTTTCTCTAAATTTCAGTATTTCGTATTTAAACACGTAAGACCATGACTGTTTTTTCAAGAGATAGAAGATGTTTTAAATGTTTTCGACATTTATACTATAGATGATGTTTTCTTTTAAGAGTTATATTTCTGCATTAGAGATTAGCATGAGACGTTAGTAGTGACTCTAAGTATGTAGAAATTTAGAGTCGTTACAGCCTTTATGATTGCATATCCTCTATTTATTGATGAAAATTTAAAAATTGTAAACAAATTTTTACTTACTATGAATAAAATAATAAGACCAGACTTTACCAAATGTAATGTCACCATAACTTTCTTACCTTGTTTATTTAAATGTATACATAATATGTCTAGTGGGACGGTTGTAAGATCCGAGCTTCAATGGAAAGTTGAAAATCTAATTAGTCATTATACCCTCCCTTCTCATTAAGCACTTAGAATTGAGGTTAGCAGTAGTTAATAAAAAAGGGAAAGAATAGAAAAAGGAAAGAGAGAGAGAGAAAGTCCTAGAGAGAGAAAGAAAGGTTCTAGAGAGGGTGAGGGAGGTAACCGCGGCCATGAGGGGTCCGATTCTGGCCGAGCCTTCTTTACGAAATCTTCACAGAACGTAGAGAAGAACGTTCTTGACTCTTAGATCGTCCAAAATCGTCAAGAAACAAGGAAAACCTAAAGGTAATGTTCTTGAATCTAGATTCTCGGATTTCCTTCAGATCATCTGAAATTTGAATATGTTAATCTAGGGAGGATTACACTCAAATCCTGTGAAGGAAGTTGTAGTTGATTCGGACTGGAAGTAGGTGTTCCGGCATTCCTCAAAGGAGGTAGGTATTGATGTTTCTTGTCATCTTTGGATTAAGATAATTATCTCTATGGTTATAAATAAATTACAAGAAAAATACCTCCTTATGGATGGATATACAGTCTACAAATATCGTGAAGGAACCGTGTTAATCCGATTTACGTAGAAAGAAATATGAAAATGCAAAGAAAATGGAAAAAGTAATCGTATTCTAGAAATCACACGAGGAAGACGATGACTCGGACACGTGTCAGGCGGAGAAGGGGCCCACGCCTCGCCGGAGAAGAATGGACACGTGTCAAGCATCCATTGGCGAAGAAAATCAAAGAAATACTTCGTGTCGGGTAGGATTCGAAGGCCGGCGGCCCGCTACCCAAGTCCACGTAAAAGAATTCGGATTTCCAGCGCATCCTTCCGGTGTCGAACCGACGACCTCGACCTCGGATGACCGTTCAGCGGGTGCCAAGTGGCAATACGTCAGTGCGCGTCTTCCCTCCTTCATGCGCGTCCGTACGCGCGCGTGGTCATGCACATGTAGCTCCTTCTCGGGCACGTGGAAGCGCGTGTAAGCTCTTTTCAGCCCGTCTAACTTCTGTTTGCCGGATTTTCATTCTGATCTCGATTCTAATCATATTTTTATGTGACTTAGGACCTAATTGGTGAAAATCAGCATTTTTGGATACGCTATTTGTGCAGGAGCACTAGCGAAAGGGCACGCGTCAACAAGTAAGTCACCACCCGGTATTTAGGAAGAAATACTTGTAGGATTCGCTTGGATTGCATACATGCTAGTACCGTTACCTTAGACTAGCTCTCCATGAATAAGATTAGTCAAACTGATTATTATGAGTGTATTGGGTGAATTATCTGAGTGTTGCTTGTATGTTTTAAGCTTCCGCTGTACGTATGTATGCCTTTAATTTATGTTAGAATTATGCATTCCGCGTTCCGGGTGCTTGATGGATGACTTCGCCCCATTGAGCGCAAACCTCGTGTTCTGGGTGCTTGATGGAGGCCATCGCCTCGTTGAGCCTACGTGCTTAGTTTGCATGAATTATACATTATGACGTTAGAAGACGGTTGTATGCACACTCTGTTATCTTCTATGGCCCAATCCTATGATAAGCCTAGGGAATTGGTGTTAGGAGCGATAAGTAGCTCTAAGCCAGACTTAACCTTCCCCTAGGAACTTAGCGGAATTACCATGGCAACAAGGTACCTATGGAGTGTTCATAAATTGCTAGTGTGAGAACGGTATCTATAGCTTCGTGGGAGGACCAAGGGTTCCTGACCAGTCCTTACTGCTCTTAGCCATTTCGCATGGGAAATGTGTCCCCACGTCGTACAACCGATTAGCTGCATGGGAACAAGTTGGGTCGCACCCCCCAAAGGGGGACTACATGGGCTTAGGAGGTATTCAGCACACCCTTAGGCTAGATACCATGTAGTCCCAGATAGCCATGTAGAGGTAGCGCCTCATAGAGAGATACCGACCATATCAACTTGGCGTAAGGAACCTCTAGGTATCTAATGAAAGGACGATGAATCGGTGAAACCCAAGGGGCAAGCTCCAAGGGACTAAGATTAAAACCAGATGTCCTAGAACCGAATTAGGAGACCGTGGGAACCTGTTAAGTTAGGATACGAAGAGAGTCTACAAGTAGGTGGCTTACTGAGTATAATTTTTATATTCATTCCTTTCTACCTTTTTTTTTCAGGTGCCGGTCGAGGTGGAGGAGCGTTCGAGAGCTGTGCAGTCACATAGGAGGTCGTTCCGGAGCGTCAGTCCCTTTTCGGTCTTTTGGAGTCTTTTGTAAATTCCTTTTATATTTGTATTGTATTTCCTTTTTGTAAATTTAAATCCTCCTTTGAAATATTTGAAAATTACACTTCGCTTTCTTCTATTTTAATTTTATTAGATTTTCATCTTTTTATTTTATTTTCTTTTTGTTTGTTTTCGATTTCGTATTTTGGGTCACGGTCCGAATTTTGAAGCCTCAAAAATCGGGTCGTGACAGTTACTCATGCATTATTACTTTGAATCTAAGGTATGATATGACATTTAGATGTTGTAGTTCTCTAGGAGTAGAAAGTTTGAATGATCAATTATCCAAACCAAGAATTTTATAAACTTTGACATGAAGGAACAATTATGAAAAATTTAGAACATGCAATAAATCACAGTAATAATTTTGAAATTAAATAGAGAAGAGTTACGAAATATAATACCGTAGTTTTATAGTGGTTCTGTAAGGATTAAAAAAAATACTAAGAAGGCAATGTAATGGAAGAAATTGATTAAATATTGATCTAATTGGTGAAAGGAAGCAAGTCTCAAAGAAATTGAGAAAATTGATATTGTAGTTGAGTTAAGTATTTAAAGTTTTCCAACCTTAGTGTCTACATGAATATTGATTTCAATGAAGCGTCTGGGCCACAAACCAACTAAATGAATTATGTTGTTCGTGAAATTTCAAGAGAAGGCTTAATATGACATGATAATGTTATGTATGAAATTTGGTGACCATTAGGTTATGATAACGGGCTAAACCAAGTGTAGGTGTAAAAGGACTAAAATGCCCCTATAATTATGTACCACTAACTTATGACCAAAAATGACCTCTAAATGACATGAAATTTGATGAGAAGCCTTATGTCATGGTGTAAAAGGATTACACAAAGTTACAAGACCATTGAATGGTGTAAAGGGATTACACAAAGTTACAAGGCTATTGGAATATGTTAAGAATTAAACAAAGATTTGGGATGGAAAATGACCAAAAGATCCTTATAAAAATTCTATGATATTTTCAAGATCCTTTAAGACTCAAAATACTTTAAATGATATGAGACTCATTTATGATATTAAGGGTAAGTTACAAAGATTTGAAGGAGATTAGAACAACTTTAGAATGTGAAACAAGAGAAAAAGTATGAAACTACCTTCAAGATAGCTTATAAGAAATCAAGGTTTTTATTCATACCAAGTGACAAGATACTTATGCAAGATTTGTACATGCAAAGAAATATTTATGATCCATGTGGACGAAGGCGTACTTGTTAAGAATTTTTCCTTAGTGGTACTCCAAGACTTAACAAAGAACTTTTAGAATAAGGACCCGAATTATTCTAAGATTAAAACACTTCCGTTAATAAAGTTTTTTAGAAGTATATGATAATAGCCCAAAAAATAATAAAAATTAAAAAGAA
Source organism: Cucurbita ficifolia (assembly GCA_033971965.1). Lineage (NCBI taxonomy): Eukaryota > Viridiplantae > Streptophyta > Magnoliopsida > Cucurbitales > Cucurbitaceae > Cucurbita > Cucurbita ficifolia. The sequence goes on along the minus strand of JASJUX010000021.1, from coordinate 133,586 downwards.
ATGGTAAATGATCCAACTCTCTCCACCAATCTCTCACATCTCCTTTCCCAAATATCTCTTCAATAGTAGAATGGTCAACAATTCTTCTCGAGATAAAAAGAAAAAGAAAAAAAATGTAACTTATTTTCCACCTCCCTCTCTTTTAATCTCTCACCACTACTTTTCTAAAATAATTATGTTAACCCATATAAGTAATTCCTTCCGTAAAAACAAACGGATTTAGTTTATCTCGAAGGAGAAATGTCATTTGAAGGGGTCAATAGTCTTCCTTTTATTTTATTGAATGATATTAATTTGGCTACAATTAATTAGTTTATTTTATTGAAGGAAGTTACACTTAATTAGTTTTGAATTATAAATTAAATGAAAAGAATTTTATATGAGTTTTAGAAATTTAGTAGCTATTTTAGAAAAAAATAAGAATGGATTAAAAATTGGTTAAAACTAACCATCAAAAAGAAAATAAACAAGGAAATAAACGGAAAGAAAGAAAAAAAATTGTGAACATAATTAAAAAAAAACATAGTAAGAGAAAGAAAATATCTATAAAAAAAATGTTAAAGGAATATTTTGAAAATGTTAAAAGTATTAAATGATTGGTATGAAAATAACTATAACAAACATATATAAATATTTCAAGACTTAACTCATGCAAAGACTTTAACGTTCACATGAAATATAACACATGGACCAATGTAAATTAGAGAAACAATGTTGTAGAAGTTCAAATTTGAAACTGATGTCATGGGCACACATAGGTTGACTTGGATTTCAATGGACATAATCGAACTTTCATTAAGGATAAATTCGTGACACCAACCTAAGCTAATCAGGTAAGTGGCCTTACTATCGACATGGTTATATTTGAGGTTGATACGTGCCTCGTGGTTCCGCACGTGTCATATATATTGATATGTGTGAATTTTTTGTGAATCGATATGCTTATGATATGTTATAATATGTGAATTGTATGATAATACTTATGGTATGACGTGTTCAATGATATGTTTAAGATAGGATACGAGAAGGATGCACTAAACGTAATGTAACGATAGGAGTAAGATATGTTCATGAAACGTTAAGGTTAGGTTACGTATTGAAGTGCTATGTGTATGAGAGATTGAGAAAAATGATATGGTCATGATCGATTGATAAAAGAATACGATTAGGTTATGGGTAGAAAGGGATAGGATTATGATAGATTGATAGAACGATAGCGTTAGGATGCGTTCCTGTAACGATATGACTAAGGTACATTCATGTACCGATACGACTGTGATATGTATAAGAACATTAAGACTATGATAAGTTAGGGAACAATATGATCACGAAGTGTTTATCATATGGTATGTATGTACATTCGTATTTGGATAAGTAACCAGAATAATCTTTATATCCAAACTTACCATATGAGAAACAAACATCATCCTGCAAGAATTTATTTCTTAGACTAAGTTTATGTATTCTATTTTTCATAAAAAAAATTATTTCTTAAAATATTTTAAAATTTTATATTTTGAGAAAAATTTCTTAATATTTTGAGAATCTTTCATTTAAATTTGAAGTCTAATATTACCTTCAACACCGCAATAATGACATGTAGGCACAAAGATATAAATTTACATGGATTAGATTTAGACATAATTGGATGCTCTAACAAATGCATTCATCACTATAGCCTAAATCCTCTATTATCACCATAAACTTACCTACTTCAATTATTTTATCACACTTTTTTAGCTCTTATAATTAACTTTTTAATAGACGGTTTAGCTTTATTAAATTTTTGCATAGTATTTAATTCATTTTCTTTAAGCAATTTAATTAACTTATCTTTTCACAACAATCATGCTTAAAAATTTAACTTTATCCATTAATGTCTTTTTCTCCCCCAAGTTACATCAAATTTTATAATATTATATTATCTTTTAAGTAAAAAAATTCATTTAATAAAGACTTATTTTTAATTATTGAAGTTTTATATTTCTTTTGAAATATAAGATATTTTGAACCAAGTTTTTTCTAAATCGAGTTGCATCACCTCAAAAACTTTAAATAATTCGTCATATGAAAGAGATTTAAGAATTACATCATCTTGTTCATTCTTTTTTGTCATTATGAGCCATGAGCCAAAAATTTGCTACTTCTTAGTCGCTTGCACTTTCATCACTATTATCCAAGTAGCCTTCATTGCTTTCTTAGATGACTTGAGGAGAGATTAATCCGTTCTTATATGACACTTTTTACATTCATAGCATATTATCTCATTTTTGCTCTTTTCACCTTTTGACTTTTTTTGGTTGGTGAAATATTTCTTAAATTGTTTCTTCTTGAAACTTTGTGAGATTCTTTGCCTCCTGAATTGCCGTTAAGAATTTTCCTTACATTTTCGAGAGTAGAATATACTTGATTTTTCAAAGCATTTAGAATATTAGTAAATCTAGTAAACATATCACCTATACATTCGTTTGCATTCATTTTAAATAGTTCATAATTATGAACTAACATTTTTGTTTCTTTTAACTTGATTGGCCACAATATAGACAATTTATAACACTAGCATTCAAATAACATTTTTTATATCATGCTCATCAAATTCATCCTCTATTCTAAGCTCCTCAATATTATTAACATGGTTAGTTTTTCTAATCATTTTTTTTTTAAATAAGTAGAATAGGATAATTAATACAATAAAATAGTTTAAGAAATAACAATAAATAATTATAAAAGAAAAACTTAGAAGATGCAATAAATCATAATAACAATTTCAAAATTAAATAGGAAAGAGTTAGAAAATATAACACCGTGGTTTTATAGTGATTCGGTCAAACTCGACCTACTCCACTCCCCAAGCGTCTCTTGGAAATTTGAATAAATCTTTCTTGACTCTTTCCTCGGATCGGTCAAACTCGACCTATTCCAATCCTCAAGCGCCTCTTAGGAATTTGAATGCACCTTTCTTGACTCTTTTCTCGGATCAATCAAACTCGATCTACTCCACTCTCCAAGCGCCTCTTAGGAATTTGAATAAACATTTCTTGACTCTTTCCTCGGATCGGTCAAACTCGACCTACTCCACTCTCCAAGCCTCTTAGGAATTTGAATAAACCTTTCTTGACTCTTTCCTCGGATCGGTCAAACTCGACCTACTCCACTCCCCAAGCGCCTCTTGGGAATTTGAATAAACCCTTCTTGACTCTTTCCTCGGATCGGTCAAACTCGACCTACTCCACTCTCCAAGCACCTTTCTTGACTCTTTCCTCGGATCAGAGCCCAACCGCTACACCACTCTTTTTACAAGTTCAAGAGAAACCTCAATCCTTTCCACGACTTAGATCAAACTAGTACAAGTGTCTGAATTTTTGTATGAATACACTACAACTATGTAAATTTATAATTTGATCACTCACAACTATTTCTCACAATACAATAAACATTATCTCAAAAATAATAAAAAGAAATAAAATTGGAAGTAAAAATAAGATAAAAAAGAAATAAAATTGGAAGCAAAAATAAAATGAAAAAGAAATAAAATTGGAAGTAAAAAAAATGAAAAAAAAAAATTGGAAACTTTCGATGGAGCAACGTGGAAGTTGTGTGTTGTAAAAAATATGGGTAGGCTTTTCATATTTATAGTTGAAGGAGAAGTAAAAGGTAGACCATTTAAACTATCTTTATGTTTTTTATTTGAAACAGAAATAAAAGGTAGATTAGGTGTTTTTATATTTATAGGTGAAGAAAAATAAAAGATAGACTAGTTGTTTTATATTTTATTTTATTAATTTTTTTTTTTAAACATTTCAAATCCATTTTTATTATTTATAATTTTTTTAAAATATAATAATATAATAATAATAAATATTAATAAAAATGACGTGAGTAATGATTTGTTTTTATAATTCAAATATGTATAAATAATTTTATTTATATTTAAAATTAATTGAAAACTCCCCCTTTGTTACTCTTACAAGGTTCTAATATCATATTTTGATTGGTCTATGATGTCAATTTTGCTGCTGCATCATCACGTCGTGTATCTTGTTTCAACTGAAACTTCTTCGTTTTAGCTCTGATTTGAGTGATTGAAAGAGGCGTTGAAATCGTTATTCCAAACATTACATGGTGGATAATTCAAAATACTGATAATTGTTAATAATTAAGTGTAGGTTTGTTATCATCAAAACATCAAGTAATTAATTTGAGATTAAAGGCCAAAAAACCAACCAAAATATTAAATTTTAATGCTTAGTATATTATAGCTTGTTGAGGTTATATATGAAATTTTGTGGTAATTGGATAAGGATAAGTAGGTAAAGCAAGAAACGGTGTAAAATGACTATAATGCTCCTAAGGTAATATACTTTAGGTTTATGACCTAAATGACCTCCAAATGCTATAAAACTCTGTAGTAGATCTTATTTTATAATGCTGGATGATGTGGTGAAGTTTGAAAGCCATTGGAATTCGTTAAGTAGCAAAACCAAGAATTAGGGGTAAAATGACCAAAATGCCCCTAGGACTACTTATGAAAATTCAAGGTCTATACGTGTCCCAAATGATTTGCTACTCCTTATAACGCCTATTCCTTGGGACAATAAGGTATGTTCAAGATTTCAAGTTGATTAGAGCAAGCTTAGAACCTAAACCAAGTTAGGACCCAAAAAACACCTAAAGAAAATACCTCAAGACTCAAACCCTTCTAGAACCCTCTAAGGAATTCTTCATGAATTTATGACTTTCTAGAATAACTCATTCTAGTCATTATGATGGGTTTATATATTTATGAATGCATGTTACAACTTATGCTTCAAGGAATTATGAACCTTAGAAACTTACAAGACTGAAAACCAAGAACAATACAACACAAGCTCTACAACTACCAAAGCAAGAAGAATGCTAGGTACCACTCAAGGATAAGGGACCAAGGTCCTAAAACTCCGAAACTCAAGAAAAATCTTAAGACCTCCCACGGTACAATTAAATATAGTCTTGAGCGTAGGTATTCAAACTATGCCGCTTGGAACGTATGAACCCTTGAGCATAAGTACTCGGACTGTACAATAGGGCAAGCCCTAGGTGCAGGATTTCAAACTACGCTGCTTGGAACGCATGCAACCTTGAGCGTAGGTATTCAGACTATGATGCCCGGAACGCATAAAGCCTTGGGCATAGGTATTCAGACTGTATCATAAGGCAAGCTCTTGATGCAAGATTAGACTACATCACTTGGAACTTAAGAAGCTTTGGATGTAGGTTTTCAAGCTATGCCGCTTGGAATGCATGAAACCTTGGGCATAGGTTTTTAGACCATATCGAAGGGCATGCCTTGAGGTGTGGGTTTAGACTACGTCGCTTGGAATGCATGAAGCTTTGGACGTAGGTTAAGAATGTGTCGCTTGAAACGCATGAAGCCTTGGACATAGGTTGTTAGGTTCATGTCTGATATCGTAAATCATAGGGGAGTGTCTTGGAGAAAGAACCAAGAACAAAACAATAACCTAGAACATGGATCAAGGACTAGAACATGGAGTAGAAAATACCAAGAACAAGACAACGATCAAGGACTAGAACATAGATCAAGATCCAAGTTCTAAGGACAAGAACCAAGAATATAGTACTAAGGCCCTTAGAGGATAACCAAAATTTCAGGATCTAAGGATCAAGGTCCTCAAGAAAGGTCATGATAAGAACCTCAAGTCAAGAACAGAATTAAAGGGCGTAAGTACTTACGACAAGAACAAGAAAAGAAAGAGTGTGGTACCCTAGCATATCAAGGACACGATTAAGAGCCTACAAGTAGGCTACTTACTGAGTCTTGTACTTATTCCTTACTTTCTATTTTTTTTCAGGTAATAAGGAGTTGGTCGAGGTCGGGAGTGGACTTTGGAGCAGGTGTCATAGACAAGCCTCACCCGTTGTCCTCAACCCTTTGTTATAAAATATTTTGTGTATGCTCTTTATTTTGTGTTTTAACTATTATGTTGTGTTTTTAAGTACTTATAGACTTTATTTTGATATAATGTAAATATAATATATGTTATGTTTTAAATTTGGTTTGTTTTATTTCGCGAAAAAATTTACCTGTTTTTTTGGAGTCATCGAGTCAGCCCGGTCCTTACAATGTATGCCTCAAATTCATTATAGGAGAGGGCATGATGTCATATCTCAACCACCCCTAGGTCATGTAGTTTAAGTGAGCTACCTTGTGGCACATATGTATGTCACGGTGTGGGCGAGCATTACGAGATGATAGTCTCGGGTGGCTTCATTTAAAATTGGGGTTTTAAAGGAGAGTATCAGACAACACGGATGTGCCAACATTGCGCCTCAGTCCATTTGTTCTAGGGTTGATATGCATCCACTATTTGATACGAAATCCATAAAGATGCATGGACACTGAAGAGTTCATGCTGCGATAGAACTTGGATGGATGAATGTTCAGGATGCTCTGATGATATTATTGACACATGGACCGACTCTCGATAGAGATGTCCAGGCAAGCCATGATGATCGAAGCAACCCAGGACTTGGGATTCCATCACGATGCATGGGCCATGTTGTTGAGAATAAAGATAATGACTGAGATGCAACATTGTGTATGAGTATTGTCTTTCTCCGCGTACATTAATCTTTTATTTATGTCTTGAGTCCATGTACTAATTCTAATTCCGACATTTGTTCCTTTTGACTTTCTCTTCAACATCCTTTATTGAATTAAAAGTCTTTCCCGGTCAACCTTACATTACCTTATATCTTAAAGCTTAGGGCATATCGGCTTTTTTATAACCCAACCAGCCTTGACATAATCAATTTTGTTCTTTCAAAGTTGTATTTTAGAAGTTTCTCTTGTTTCTTTTTATACTAAGTTTTCCTTAATCCTTGTAACCTTGGGTAAAGACGGTTTTCTCTAGAGACCAGTCCTTTTTCCAGAGGTCTAAAGTCTTAATTCTTTTCTCTTGAGCTTTTAGGTTACTACTTCTCCTAATAGTCTTAATGTCACCTTTCGTCTTAACTTATATAGTAACTCTGAAGTTTAATCAAACACTTAAATCCTCAAGCATACTTATATTTAAGTCTTAAATTTATCATACCGGGTCGCAGCGAAGCATCTCTAAAGCGGGGTCATACAAAACATTTGCTCCAATGCCAATATATCATGACCCAAATTCTGAACGTTCCTCGAGTAAAAAAGCTCAGGTTTAAAATAAAAGGATATAAAACATAAATATATTTTATTTACGAAACAAAAAATAAAGTTTATGAATTTGACTACATTGGGTCCGATGAACAAAACGATTTAAGACATTAAAATATTTGGATGATCATGGAGATTTTATCCATGCCGAATTTGGACCCAAGATAGCATAAAAAGCTTCTTCATAAAATAAACTTGGAAATTGTGAGCAACGCAAATAACCACCACACACAATTTTGGTCATTTTTAAATGCTAACAAAAGGCAAAAGGCAAAAGTAAAAAAATATGCAAAACTAAAGTACAAATAAGATATAATGTAAGAGAAAGTTAGGTCTAGAAAATATTCAAAGGGGGCGAGCTTAACGTTACAGGTAGTGAAGAGACCAAGAAACTGTTCAATCGTTATTCCATTCATAGTCTACAAGGCGAGTTTAACGTCACGGGCAGTGGAGAGACAAAACAACTGTTCAATCGTTATTCCATTCATAGTCTCCAAGGCGAGTTTAATGTCACGGGCAATGGGGAAACCAAGAAACTGTTCAACCGTTATTCCATACATAGTCTTGAAGGCGAGTTTAACATCACGGACAGTGGGGAGACCAAAAAACTGTTCAACCGTTGTTCCATACATAGTCTCCAAGGCGAGTTTAACGTCACAGACAGTGGGGAGACCAAGAAACTGTTCAACCGTTATTCCATGCATAGTCTCCAAGGCGAGTTTAACGTCACGGGTAGTGTGGAGACTAAGAAAACTGTTCAACCGTCGATTTTTTTACGTACGTTCTTAAAACTCTTCATTTACTGTCATTTTAAATAGTATTCTATTAGACTAAAATTGTAGATAATAATTTTCAAAGGTTATTCAAACATTTTATATTTTCTCCTGTTTTTTAAATTGATTAGCAAAAATAGTCATTTTCTTAAATAAAAAAAAAACAATTACCATCCCATTTAATATTTATTTATTTTAATATCAAAGTTAAAACTTATTTATTATTAATTTAAAAACTATTTTAATGTTAATTTTGATACTTACTATATAAATTGTCTTAGAATATCTTCTCCAAATTCCAAATTTGCCCTTGAACCTCCACAAATTTAGTATTTTACAAGATCGTGAAAGTGAAGGTTAAATTCGTACATTCAACAAAGATGGATTGCCAAAGCTCGGATTGTGGTAGGAGAAAACTGGGCCGATAAATAAAACAAAAATTTGGACATTGAAGCCCAAGCCCATATAGTAGAAAAGGAATGGCCCAAGTAGAAAGCCCAAACATTGTGTACATTCAAGGCCGAGGTGAAAGATGGGCCGAAAAATAACAGCCCAAAGAGAGATCTGACAAAAAAAAAAAAAAAAAAAAAATTTATTTATTTGTTTATTTATTAGTTTTTGTGTGGAGATAAAATAGCCGTTGCATTATCGGTTCTTGCCTGTGGAATCCCCTCCATTTCCCACAAAAATGTTGCGTCTTTCTTCTCCGCCTTCATCATCTTCCTCGTGTTTCTTCATTCTTGAATCTAGCCGCCGTCCTCTGCTTCATTTTCACCCCCCTCCCCGCCGGATCTTCCACTTCCGCCCATCTGCTCTCAATCCAACCACCGCCCTCGATTCCTTCACTCAGAACTCCGGTTACCTCTTCAATCTAACCGCACGCGAGGCCGAGTCCTTGGAAGATTACAGCGTCTCCAAGATCGCTGCTATTTATCGGAGGAAGCCGCTCCTTGTTCTTCGGAGACTTCTTCAGGTTGCCTCCACTTTCGGCCGATGGCTAGCTCTTCGATTCATCGATGATTTGAAGGAAAGGTCGGACCTCATGTTTGAGGTGAGGGCTTAATTTCCTTTTTCGTTGGAGGTCGCTTCCATTTGGTGTTTGGCATGGATTTTGGTTTGTGATTTCCATGAGTTCTTTGCAGGTCAGAGCTGCAGAACTTAGGAATATATTGGTGGAGCTTGGTCCGGTATATGCATCCCACTTTTCCTGATTTATACTGCATATTTGTTGCTTAATCCAACATAGAAAGAAGGATATTATAATAGCAACCAATCCAACATGGTTACCATCCTGTAAAGCTTGTGCAGGAAATGGGAGCTTAATTAAAGAATCTTAAAATAAAAGCTCACAAATTTTTTAAGTACATCCATTAGCATGAAAACGCTTCTAGACACAAAAGAACATTAGGAACTATATGATCATTGCATAAGATCCTTCAGAATACATTCTACAGTTTGAATGGGTGCCTACTTGGATACTGAAACCAGCTTCCAACAAATTTAGAAGTGGAAAATAAATATATATATTTTTTTAAATCCTTCCAGCTTCTACGTTTGGTGTCTCTGAGCAGGCTTTGGGGTAGAGAATCAAGTATAAAAAGCTCAAAATACTTGTATCCGTTCTCTTTGAAAGTGCAAGTTCTGTGTGTTTACCGACAGAATGTCCATTTAATTCAAGATTGAAAATATGTAATCCAGTAAAACTAATTGAGTTAAGCTCAGCTTCTACAGTTTTCCCTTCTGAAATAAATTTCATATCTTACTTGTTGGAAAGAAATCCTTTCACCCATATTATTGTCTACTTGTATCATGGCTTTACTTCGTTATGATTATCATGGCTTTACTTCGTTATGATTGTCTTGTAGGCATACATCAAAATTGCTCAGGCTATCTCATCTCGACCCGTAAGTTTTATAATTTATTTCTTCAAATTTGCCAAGAAAGTGAATGGCGATATAACTTGTAATATTCGACATTTTTTTTTTAATTTGATTGAATTATTCCATGTCTTGTAGTTCTCTCATTGCATATGCCTTTTGATAATCACTATAGGAAGAAACCTTGAACATTTGAGTGAATGGTGAAATGGGTCGTTGGCATTTAAAAATATGTTTATCTTGCAGCATACATAATTTTCTGATTCAAATTCATTTGACTAGGAATTTTTTTATAGTTTTATCAGCTTGGTTAGCTTTACCATGGACACTTGGTTAGACTGTGTAGCTACTAAACTATGTCCTCTCTTCAAAATGTCCAAATAGTTCATCTAAATTTTATTATTGCTATAGGCCTAAGGTTTGATCTCAATAAGCACATAAGGAAGCTTTAGGAGGGAGAAATTTAAAGATTTTTTTTTCTTCTTTCATGTATCCCCACATTACAACTGAAAGTGAAAGAAGAAGGTTTTTTTTTTTTTCAAAGACAATTTAACTAAATCCTTTAAAACGTGAGAGCTCTCACCATAATTCTTGAGGAAGTCTTTTATATATCAATCTTTTTTGAAGAAACCCATAGGGACTTGAATCAACTTTCTTCCTCTAGAAGGTGGTCAAACAATGCAATCTATCTACCAACTAGAAGGTGGTCAAACCATGCATATGTGATAACGAGAGAGGAATAATCAACTTGTTCTTCACATCTGAACAATGAACGCACCTTCTTCAAATCAAATGCTAAAGTACCTATTATCAACCCAACTCCTTTCAACCACAATAGAAGCAATTACATGCAAACATTTGCCACTTAAATATCTGAGATTTTTGGTGATATTTTATTTAATGTACTTTGCAGGATTTGATACCACCTTCTTATTTGGATGAACTCTCATTTTTACAAGACCAAATAGCTCCGTTCTCATCTGAACTGGCTTTTGATACGATAGAACGAGAACTGAATATACCTCTGGACGAGCTTTTCTCTGAGATATCACCACAGCCAACTGCTGCAGCATCTCTTGGACAGGTTTTTATCTATCAGCATTGTTGTGTTGTTTTTAGGTAAAATGCATGAGGTCTAAGTAAGTAATAGTTCAATATGATCAGGTATAAAAATAGTGCATAAACATTTCAATTTCATTTTCTATTCCCTATGTCAAATTTTTATTTAATCAACTGAACCACAAAAGAGAGAAGATGGTTCATCACATGAATTTTCTCTCTCTTGTCTCTCTCATGGAAGCCCTCACTAACAAAGAATAAACCATTAAGTGGTAGAATGCTCATTGCAACTTAAGATGCAAGTTAAGATGCAAAAAAAAACACACACACAAGGAAACACAAAGGACTGTAAAGAAGTATCACCAAAAGGCTAAAGATAAAATGTGATGCCCCACATTGGTTGGGGAGGAGAACAAATCACCTTTTATAAGGGTGTGGAAACCTTCTCCTAGCAGACGCGTTTTAAAGCCTTGAGGGGAAGCCCGAAAGGGAAAGCCCAAAGAGGACAATATCTGCTAGCGATGGATCTGGGTCGTTATAAATGGTATCAGAGCTAGTCACTGGACGATGTGCCAGCCTTCTCGCTGTTCCCCGAAGGGGGTAGACACGAGGCGATGTGCCAGTAAAGACGCTAGGCCCCAAAGGGGGGTGAATTTTGGGGCGGTCCCACATCGATTGGAGAAAGGAACGAGTGCAGCGAGGACGCTGGGTCCCGAAGGGGGGTGGATTGTGATGTCCCACATTGGTTGGGGAGGAGAACAAATCACCATTTATAAGGGTGTGGAAACCTTTTCCTAGTAGACGCGTTTTAAAGCCTTGAGGGGAAGCCCGAAAGGGAAAGCCCAAAGAGGACAATATCTGCTAGCGGTGGATCTGGGTTGTTATATAAAAATATGTAGCCTCAAGAAAATAACTACTCAAAGTTTGCTTTGTCTTTATACAAGTACTTTTGTTGTGTCTTACTAGACAAGTAAATTGGATTTTCTTTTAAAAAATATAGGTTTATCAAGCAAGGCTCCGACGCAATGGACAAGTTGTTGCTGTCAAAGTTCAAAGGCCTGGAGTTCAGGCTGCTATAGCTCTGGATATCTTGATCTTGCGGTATTTAGCAGCTGTATTTCGCAAGGTTGCTAAGTTAAATACTGATCTCGAGGTATAATTCTTTTGGATTTTTGACTGTGTATGTAAATGTAAAAGAACGCACAAAGTGAAATAATTCTTTTGGATTTTTGACTATGTATGTAAATGACCCTTCCCTCAATTTCTTTAACGACTAACTCACAATCTTGTCCCATATAATTTATCTAACTACTTCTAATGTGCAGGCAGTTGTTGATGAATGGGCAACAAGTCTTTTCAAGGTATATATTCCATTCAAAATTTTGAACTCAAACTAATTTTAAATTAATTTAAATGGCACATCTTCTAGAAACAGACAACGAGTCTTTTAAATGTATGTATTCTATTCCAAATCTTAAACGCAAGCTAATTTTAAATTAATTTAAATTATACTTATTCTAAAGAAAGAGTTTCTATAGTATTGCACAAAAGATAAGGGATAGATAACGAGTCTTTTAAATGTATGTATTCTATTCCAAATCTTGAACGCAAGCTAATTTTAAATTAACATAAATTATACTTATTCTAAAGAAAGAGTTTCTATAGTATTGCACAAAAGATAAGGGATAGATAACGTGGGTGAATAACTTTATCTTAAAAAAAAAAAGATGTGGAACCACAACATCAGTACAATTGAAAATAATTATGAAGTTCTTGTGAAATTAACAGTTTTCTCTTAAATGATTTGGTACTCCTTGCTTTGATGTGTGGGAGGATATCCTTACTAGGGAACTACATAGACGAGAATATACATTTATAGCATAGCTTCCATGATCTTTCCCCTTAACCATGTCATGTGACGTACATAATTCTTTGAAATCTTGTGATTATATTTTTTGAGAATACCCATCAAAATAACCAAAGAAGATTTGTCCTTTACAAATTATTATACCTCATCCAATTATGCTAGTTTTTACATTTTCCGTTTGAAGTTTTTTGGATGATTGTTCTCAAGTTAAGATTGAATACAGGTAAATCGTAAATCACATTGAATGCAGGAGATGGATTACAGGAGAGAAGCAAAAAACGGTCTTAAGTTCAGGTAAGATCAAGTTCTATATATTGGATTTTTTTTCCATTATGGGGAAGAGTCTCCACTTGTTGCAGGGTTTTTTTTTACGTTTGTCTGAAAAGTAAAGGACTATATGACTGTAGCTTGATCAATCCAATGTCATATCCCATAAAAAAATGGACACCAAGATATGATTAACGGGGGACACTTATGGATTTTCTTAAGGTAGTATAGTTTGAGTACTCTTTTTGGGTCATGAGAGTGAGTAAAAAGTAATTTTTCATTAACTAAAGATAACTACAAACAAGAGTTCAACCCAAGTAAAAGGAAGTAATAAGCACTATAAGACTTTCCCTTAAGTTGGGAGTATATATATTAATTATACCAAACCTTGCTGTATTTTGTCACAGACAAAGTAGATTCAACCTCAATTGTTTAATTTTCTCACGAATACTAGAGTAGATGCAATATCAAGAAGTACTTGATTATCACAACTCAATTTAGTCGGTGTTATGATATCAAATCTCCACTCAATAAGAAGTTGATATATTCACACTATTTACACACATACTATGTTGCTCTATATTTTTATTCAACTTTGAATGTGACACTACATTTAATTTTTTACTCTTCCAGAAAATCAAATTACCACCATATCCATAGTATTAAATCATGCCCAAGCAACATCTTATGACCATTGTATAAACCACGCCCATGAGCAACCTCTAAAAAGCACATAATCTGTTTCAGTCCAGCCTAATAGGCAACTGTAGGAGCAGTCGTATACTAGCTCATAATACTCACTAAAGAAGCTATGGTTGAGTCACCGTAAGATATTCAAGTTTTCCCCACGAGCCTCCTATGTTTTTCAAGATCTTTCAGGAATGTCTCCTCCTTTAGGAATTCTAAATTAGTTACCATTGTGGTACTTACATAGCTTAGCCTTGAATTTCAGTCAACGAGTCAAGTATATATTTTATGTGATAACAAAATTCCCTTGCTTCTTATTACCCCAATTCCCAAGAACTTTGTCAACAATTCCAACTTTTTTTTTTTGTATGGAATTGACTAAGGAGAAATGTGTTAAGTCATAAGTGATTTGATGTCTTATGTGTCATCACTTGTAATAACAGTATCATCTATAACATATACAACTAATAAGATGACACAGTTCTCATACCTAAAGAAGCTATGGTTGAGTCACCGTAAGATATTCAAATTTTCCCCACGAGCCTCCTATGTTTTTCAAGATCTTTCAGGAATGTCTCCTCCTTTAGGAATTCTAAATTAGTTACCATTGTGGTACTTACATAGCTTAGCCTTGAATTTCAGTCAACGAGTCAAGTAAATATTTTATGTGATAACAAAATTCCCTTGCTTCTTATTACCCCAATTCCCAAGAACTGTCAACAATTCCAACTTTTTTTTTTGTATGGAATTGACTAAGGAGAAATGTGTTAAGTCATAAGTGATTTGATGTCTTATGTGTCATCACTTGTAATAACAGTATCATCTATAACATATACAACTAATAAGATGACACAGTTCTCATACCGTTTATAAAAAACAGAATGATTTGATAATACCATCAAAATATCAATAATGAGATAATACCAATGTATCTTCACTTGTAAGAACAATATCATCAACATATAAAAGTAATAGGATGTGAAACTGCTCTCATATTGTTTATAAATAGATAGGATGATCTAGGGTGTTTTCCTCATACCAAAGTTTTCAATCACCTGACTAAATTTTTTCAACCATCCATGTGGACATTGCTTTAATCCATATAGCTTCTTATTATAGACTTCTTTTTGAAATTCACCATGAAGCTCATTTTTAATAATGCCAAGCTAGTTTAGGGGATAGTGATATTAACAAATTGTTTATCCCGTAAATTATGTGACAAGTAGATATCTTAGCTTGACAGCATCCTTCTTTATAAACGTGTCTTGGGCCAAAATGTTTATGACGGGCTTAAGATGCAAAATTACATTCTTAATTTTTATGGAATAAAAATATCTTCATATTTCAATAATTTAATACTAAGATACATATTCTTATTACATAGAAGAAAGACACAATACATACAAAGAAATAATGGGAGTTAGAATAAAATAAAATCATTAATGATTACACATAAATAGCATATTTATAACCAATACATGTTGACAATTTAATTTCATCCTACAATCATACATATTGCTGAGTTATGCTATTCTACAATTGATCGAGCAGAGAATTGTATGGAAATTTGCAAGATGTGTTGGTTCCTCAAATGTTCATCGAGCACACAACTCGTAGGGTCCTTATTATGGAATGGGTAAAGGTACTATTGCTTGACTCATCCTTTGAGATAGTAATGGGTCTACTATTGATCGACATATCGATAAGATTGAGGATGACAAAATTATCGTTGGATAGGAATTTTTTACGCCAACCTTATCATTTTTGGAGAAAACTGATTTGTTTTTTGGAAGTTCAAGTAGTTTTTGGCCTTTTCCTCTATTTATTCCTTTTGAAGATGCATGAATTTTATCTTTCGAGGCTTTCTTTGAGATTTATTTTCACCCTTTCTTATGGAGTTAAATCTAGTATCTAGTGCTAATTTTTTTGCTTGAATAAGGAATTGAATAGAACTTTGAAGGAGAAGCTTCTTTATGAAATCAATTTCCTTAAAAGGAAGTTTGAGACTCTTTGCCAATACTTGATGGAGCTTTTAGAAGTCTATTCCAATTCAAAATTAATTCTTTTGATTCAACTTGATGTATTAGTTTCTTTGCTAAATTTTTAAGTTTATTATTTGCTATGGATTGTGGTTTGTTTGAATTTTCTCTTTACTTTTTCTCTTTCACTCTTTTCAAATTTGTACCCTTTTGAGCAATAATTACTCTTTTAGTCTCAATAAAAAGTTTTTTCTTTTTATAAAATTTTCAATTCTTAATCTAAAATTATATATATTTAATTCTAATTAAAAAATTTATTTATATAAAATGATTAAATTAAAAAAAAAACTATTAGAGAAACTTTTTGAGAAAAATCTGATTTTAAAATAGGGTGTTGAAGTAGGCTAGATTCCATAATGATGTGTGTGTGGGGGGGGAACATGTTTTTGAGAATCAAAATTCATGGTGAGGTTGGAGTCTCGTGCATTTCTTTGAGATATGCGGGGGCTTTTCGAGAACGTATCAATAAACTAAACCCGGCTCTTCAATCCTAGTATTCGAAAGGTCAAGTCCATTCATTCCCGAAGTGTATAGCTCAGTTGGTAGAGCATTAAGCTTTTAACCTAATGGTCGTAGGTTCAAGTCCTGTTATGCCCCTCAAAATGTAGAGTTTGAGGGGAAAGATCAAACCAAAAACGAAGTAGGAATCTTTGTTTCACCCAACCATTTTGAGCTAATGGGTTGAGATCTTTGGGTTGTTTTATGGAACATTCAGGCTAAGACTTGATGAAAGGAATTGAGAAAATTTTGGAGGTATTGAGAAAAGTTTTTAGAATTGGTTTGGTCTTTTGCTACTCTTTTTGGTTTTCGTTCCTAAATTTTTTATTTCTTTTAGACCTCTTTTTCTTTGGTTGTGGTGCCTTTTTTTTTTTTTGTAAGTTCAGTTTTGTTTGGGTTTCTTTAGTTTTGCTATTCTTTTAAGTATTTGGTTAGAAAGAAACTAAAGATTTTTCACAGAAGGATCAATGGTTGATTGATTTGAAAGATGAGATTTGCTAAAAGTCATGCTTCTCTTTGGTGCTTACACTAAAGATTGTTTTCTAATAACTCTTTCAAGATTGGAGGCTTTTTTATGCCTATGATTTTGTTTTAGTTAGCTAGTTTGTGTAAAGGGCGTGAGGAGTTTGTTTTAGTTAGTTTACGAAAACGCATTATTAGGGTCAACAACCTTTTCATGAATAAAAACTCAAAACTCTCATTTTGATATCCTTGCAACTGGTAAGTTTAACCTTACTAAATTTTGTGAGAAGGAAGGCAATCAAGTTGAGAGACTATTTTGCTAGGGCCAATTACTTTTTCTCTTTAATTAAAAACAAATTTCAACAATTTTCATTTCACATTGTAACGTGAAACTAGTAGTTTATGAATATAATTCTTTTTATGAGTGTTTAATAGGATCTTTGCTCACTTATCTTCCATATTATTTATGTAGGGCCAGAAGTTAACAGAAGTGAAGGATCTTTATTTGGTCGAGGTTATTTTCAAAACTTAATTGAAATTCTACAAATAGATTATATGTTTCTCAAGTAATATTCTCGTGTAGCGTTTTCTTTTGTAATCTCTAAATAGAATCTCTTTCCTAGTCCCAATCAGGTTGGGGTATATTGCTCCTTCAATCAACTTCTAGAATATGGATTCTATCATGCAGATCCTCACCCGGGAAATCTTCTTCGCACCTCCGATGGAAAATTAGCTTATTTAGGTATTATCCGTAACTATATCATCTTTTCTATTTTTAGTGAGCTTGATTGTACGTCTTAAGTTTTTGTCCCTTCACTATTAGAAGTGTGAAATTTCATATTATGTGAACCAAAAACAGTTTTATGATTATTGTCAAACATTTTGTTTCAGACTTGAACCAGCTACCAATGTCAAACTTTTTTATCATGTTCAACTACTTAATTTTTTTTTTTTTACATACAATGATAAGACCATATATCTTTATGAGCTAATATTTATGCACCTTCTTTATTGTCAGATTTTGGTATGATGGGTGAATTTAAACAAGAGCTTCGCGATGGATTTATTGAAGCTTGTCTCCATCTTGTAAACCGTGATTTTGATGCATTAGCCAAGGATTTTGTCACCCTTGGGTATTGTTGCTTTTCCTTCTTTTCTCTCTACTTGTTTCCTGTTATAGATAATTCATATGATACCTAACCTTTTGGGGTGACTTTTTTCTTGTCTCTATATAGGCTTCTTCCACCAACGGCAGATAGACAAGCAGTCACACAGGCATTAACAGGTTTTTTGTTTATCTAAAAAATTGTGGATCAATAAACTGCTTTCTTGAGTTTTATGGTAATTTTCTAAAAGGTTATCATGGATTAGGTATTAATCTCACGTATATTTTGGCTGCAGCTGTCTTCCAAAATGCTGTTTCTAAAGGAGTAAGAAGTATTAGCTTCGGAGACCTTCTCGGAAACTTAGGAACTACAATGTACCGTATTTCTCGACACTTACCATCCAATCACAATCTTAGTTTCATTATTCTTTGTATTTTCAAGTCTAGGTTACAAAGTGAAGAAAAGTTAGCTTATAATACGTCAACATAAGAAATTTTAATCTATTTAAGTTGAGTGAGCAAGTTAAGTCGGAACAAAGAAAGCTTAAAACTAATAGAAGACATAAGTTTGGCTAACACCAAGGATGGACGGAGGATAAGGTCTAAAAAGGAGTTTCCAAGTGTTTGGAGATTCTTAGAGATTATATTCAGCTTGGTGCATGCAGTGCGTTGATAGGGCCTAGGGACTGGTAGGTGAACATTTTGGTTGAGGGGTGCAATTGCAATGCTGCCTACTTAGGTCGGGGCTAGCGTCCACACACTAGGCAACTCCTTTGGAGGTCTCATGAGTGTGCACGCACCTTCTATGCATGCGTGTGTGCAATCTATTCATGCTTTGTTTCAATGATTAGGTGGTGCATCCAACCCTGGAGCCATCTTGATGATTAGACTAGACAAATGTCAACATAGAGATCACATGGCAAGCCATCTTAGCTTGTTTTCTACCCTTCAATCACCTAAATCCTCAACTATTGCTACTATTTTTTAAGGATATCGTTGGTACCCAGGGGCAATGGTGGTTGGATGTGGGCTTGTTGTCAAAGCAGAGTATTAATAAAAGTTTAAATTTGTCATGTCGTAATACTGATCATGTTGTAATATTTTGACAGGGCTAAAAGAGTAATATTTTCCTTTTCACATAAAAAATTTAAAATTTAGGTTACTTTTGGATTCCATTGATATTCTTGAAAATTTTCTTGCAGGTATAAATTCAAATTCCGCATACCTTCATATTTTTCTCTCGTTATTAGAAGGTAATCATACTTACTCTTTGTGAGATATGTACTTTGCATGGTAAAAACTAGTAGTTTTATGTTATCAACGAGGTGATAAAGTCATTGGTTTACTTCGATGATGGATTTAGCCTTGCAGTATTGGAGGGAATTGCTGTCAGTTTTGACCCAAAATACAAAGTTTTAGGCAGTACATATCCATGGATTGCTAGAAAAGTACTCACTGACAATTCGCCCAAGCTCAAGTCCTCCTTGACATCCCTGCTTTATGAGGTGAAACATTTTTTGCTTTTTAAATAAAGATTATGATAAAGCAACCCTAATCCAAGCTTTTGTTGAAGTAAGAACCCTTGAATCAAAGAAATTAACACCTCCTTATATAAAATTTGGATCAACCAAGAGATAAGGCTAGAATTAGATTACCTCTTCCGATCAAAGATCTAGGCAAGATGTGAAACCTTGTTCTAAATTGAGTCACTCCACAATCGAACTTGATCAAGGAATTAGATTACCTCTTCCGATCAAAGATCTAGGCAAGATGTGAAACCTTGTTCTAAATTGAGTCACTCCACAATCGAACTTGATCAAGGCTTGATTGAATGGCTCAGATGCAATCTACCACAAGAATTGCTTGAAACTTAGAAACGGCAAAGATGATGCTCGAATTTCTGAGGGTAAAAGTCTCAATTTGAAATCTCAATTTCATTCCTTACAAATCTGATTTTTACATAATAATTTGTGGGTATTTATAGTCTCCCACTCAACAAACTTTCAAATCTTAAAATGGCCACTAAAGAATTTAATCTCGATCCCCTTAAATCTCCACAAAAGACGAAGTCAATTTGACAATGAACTTCTACCCTTTGACCCAGTACAAGAATTATGAAATTAATAACAATAAATAAAGTTTTCTAATAACTCATGAAATGATGCTTGCAACTTCATCCGCTATTTCAACCATGCAAATATTCACTTCTGAAGCTCCAAATGGTCCGTCCTCAATCGAATCAGCTTGTAACACATGAAATGATGGTTGAACCAAGCCTATCCAATTTTTTAGATGAAAAATGAATGCTTGTTGAATCTTCTTGGCCTTGGATCGTGTAATTAGGGTCCCGTTGGAACATTAGGAACACCGTGATCCTTATCAGATTAGTTCATTGAAATTTTTTAGTCCCTTCTTAAATATAACATTCTATTTTCTTGATAGGAAGGAATTTTCAGAATTGATCGTTTGGAGTCTCTGATCACGGAGGTGAGATTTTCTATTTTATTGTATCAATATATGGATTAAAATGCTTTGTACTTCTAAATCAAGCTTCAATTGTTTAATCAGAGGTAATTTATTCACTTATGTATTTTAAATTTGGGAAAGGGTTAATTATCCAAGTCGATATAAAATTTAAACTCAAGTTCTCCTTTTGACCCTTGTTGAAAGAATGCTATTAGGTATGAAATAATTTATCTTCTTTAATCACTTTCTGTTTTTAACCAAGTACAATGCTTGACCCTATTATTTAATTAGATTTCGAAAATACTTCTTTTACACTTTTTGAGCCATGTTTTATTAAAATTTATTGTTTTTATATTTCCTATTTAATTTTAATTCAAAGTTTTGGTGAATTTTATTACTTGATAATTTTATCAATGTTATAATATCTCTTTTAGTATTTTATTGTTTAAGGAACATTTTATTCGTTTTTTACATTTTAAACTTTTTAATTAACTTAAAGTAATATCAAAGGTATGAAATTAGAAAAACTTATTAAGAAGCTTATATATTTATTTATTTATATAATGTTCTTCAAAAACTTTGAATTTTTTTGGACTATGAACACGTTTATAGTGAAGATTTTTTAAATAAATGTGGCTTTCTTCCTGTTGAAGTCGAAATATTTGATTCGTCTTTTTTTATTTATCAATAGACTCATTATCATACCACTAAATAATTATCTAACTTGAGTAACAAGTATGTAACCTAGGACTGAAATGATTAGAATGTTATTATGGATATATTAGTATTTAGTTAGGATGCGAGTTGTATCTCAAGAGGGAGAGTCCAAGGACCTCAAATGACTTGGTTTTTCTGGTAAGTTCTATTCTTGGTCAATTAGGAAGCGACAAGAAGGGGAATGATGGAGTTTCAGAACTCTATTAAGAATGAATTTGGGTTGATTCAAGGACTATAAAAGTTATGGTTGAATAATTGATGGCATAGAATGTGTCAAGAATGTTTCATGGCTTTTTTCTTGTACATGATTATAGATGTAAGCACGATGAGTACTTGTGATATGAACCAAAAGACATCAATCATACAATATACTTCAATAGAGATGTGAAGAAAATGCTGTTGAAATTATCAAAAGATATTTCAATTCATGCCACATTGAAGAACAATGAAGTTTTATTGTTATAAATTTTGGGTGCATTACAATTTAGAGTAATTTAAAGTTATTGTATTTCATTAATCTATTTTAAGACTTTTTATTTACTTTAGGTTACATTTACATAATTTACATAATGGTTAATTATGACCATAAAATATGAATGTTTACCCCTCTTGGAATGCCTTTAATAGTTTCATTTTGAGGCTATATAAAGCCATGTATGTTGTATGTGTAAGTAGACTTGGAAAATATAGTAAAAGAAGCATTTGTGCTTTCCTTTAGCCGATGACTAAGTTTCTTTGCAATTCTATATAGTTTAGGTTGTATGTAGAATCATTCAAGCTCGACATGATCGTCGAGCTTGAATGATTCTAGTTGATCAAATGAGAATGATATGGAAATCACTATAAGAGGAGTAAGATTCGGATTACCTTGTTGATTGAATATCTCGAGGCAAGAACACTTGTTTGAGATTCGAATCACTCCACAAGCAAGATCGATCATGTCTAGCTTGAGAATGATTCTTGTTGATCAAATATCTCAAGGCAAGAACACTCGTTTGAGATTCGAATCACTCCACAAGCAAGATTGATCATGTCGAGCTTGAATGATTCTACATACAACCTAAACTACATAGAATTGCAAAGATACTTAGCCATTGGCTAAAGGAAAGCACATGCTTCTTCTACTATATTTTCCAAGTCTACTTACAAATACAACATACATGGTTTTATATAACCTCAAAATGAAACTATTAAAGGCATTCCAAGAGTTGTAACATTCATACTTT
Source organism: Cucurbita ficifolia (assembly GCA_033971965.1). Lineage (NCBI taxonomy): Eukaryota > Viridiplantae > Streptophyta > Magnoliopsida > Cucurbitales > Cucurbitaceae > Cucurbita > Cucurbita ficifolia. The sequence goes on along the minus strand of JASJUX010000021.1, from coordinate 111,348 downwards.
ATATGGTCATAATTAACCATTATGTAAATTATGTAAATGTAACCTAAAGTAAATAAAAAATCTTAAATTATATTAATGAAATACAATAACTCCAAATTACTCTAAATTGTAATCCACCCAAAGTTTATAACAATGAAACTTCATTCTTCTTCAATGTGGCATGAATTGAAATATCTTTTGATAATTTCAACAACATTTATTCACATCTCTATTGAAGTATATTGTATGATTGATGTCTCTTGGTTCATATCAACTTGTTATAATTCTCAAAGCATGTCAAGTCAGGCACAAAAAGGTCAAATATTGTCTATGGCAAAGATTCACTGAGATTCACTAGATAGATGTGTTTTGGTCAACAATCTGTTGAGTACAAGGGATTTAATTGTCGATTTGGAGGACTTGAATTATCTGCCTTAAGGACTTGTTGTGTTGCTCCATTGCTTATTAAATTCATCCATGCTTGTAAACATCTTCTGCATGATTGATAATAATTTTCATTCTAATGTGTGTATATATATTACAATGATATCGTTCTTCTGGCAGTCACTTCGTGCTAGAATCGAGAAGTCCTCAGTGGAAAAAGTTGTAGAGAACCCGGGTAGCAAAATAGTAGTCAAGGAAGTCCTTTCCTTTGCATTATCTGATAAGGTATGAACTAGCTTTTTTTGTCTGCATTTTAAGTAACATCTCTAAAGTATCCCTCTATGATTAGTGACTTTAATTTTTTTTTTTCTTTTCTTTTAAAAAAATCAACAATGTTATACAGGGCTCCTTCCTGAGAGATTTACTTCTCCAAGAAATAGCCAAGGTAATTTTTGGCCTATACATTTTTCCCTCCTTACGCCTAAGAGATTGTAAGAAAATTTTGGCTAGAGATAAAATGTAATCATGATTTTAATTTGATTGATAGTCTATTGTAAGAAAAGTATCATTTTACCACTCAAATGTTCTCATGTCTTGAAACCCAAAGATGTGTAAAGTAAACCAAATTGTCAGTTGTTCACGAAAATTAGTCATTGGCATTTGACAACAATTTTTTGTACAAAAATAACGAATATTGTGCATTATAATTTAATTATAAATCGGTATAGTTTTCTTGATGCATACCATATTTCCTTTATCTCTTCGTTCTTCTTTTTGCTTTGTGTGTGTGGGGGTATTGTCAGGGTTTGGATGCATTGGGATTAGCAACATTGGATTCTATAAATTCTATAACTGCTGCAAGGATACCTTTTGGCTCTTCAATTTCTGTATCGATGATGACTAATGAAGATGTGAACAACTTGAGAACATTGAATCGTCTTATACTCTTGCTGTCAGGATCTCAAGAAAATCTTTCTAATGAGGTTGGTCCTATTTTTATGACCTATAAGATTTGGCATATACTTATTACCCGAAATTCCAGCTTCGAATGAGAATATATTAGAACCTATACTCAATGCCCTAGCCTATAATCTACCATGGATATGAGTTTTCTCAAGTGTTTATATCAGAGCTGAAAAATGTTTTTGAATTAATTATGGCACATTGTTGTCTGGGTTGTTTCTTGAACCTTATGCTATCTTGTTGACATTTTTCACCATGATAGGTAACTTTGCAGAGAGCTAATAAGAATCAGATAACGGGGTTTGATGAAGCATATGTACAGGAAATTTTATTCGTACTTTCTGTTATTCCTGAGGTATAGATCTAATATATGCACTTGCCAACCTCACATTTATTATTGATCATAAAAATTTCTCGGAAATTTAATCATGTTTCAAAATATCATCTATAGATATCATGACTAGTCCCCATGTTTGTTCATCGCTTGCTACATGTTAAAAATGCAACATATTATTGTTAAAATCTCTTCTCTAGCTCTATAATGTTTCTCCAACATCTTATCATGTGGTGTGGACTTTTGAGCTGTTATAATATGAGCACTTAAATGCACTTGAAGAATGGTTTGGCCTAGTGTTCTTTGGAGTAGAAAGAAGTTGGAAATGACTATTAAATTTAAATTTGAGACAATAATTACTTTAGTGCCTTTTTTTTCTAATTCTTAGTGTGTGAATATGGTGGTCTATCATTCAATGTTTACGATTTCTCTTTGATGCCTTTCTTGTAGCTCCCACCAGAATCACAGCAACAAATACTTAACCTTCCAGTGGAGGTGGCAAGGCGTTTGATTTCTCGTGTTACTGCAAGAACCATTAGGAGGATGTGGAGCTAAGTAGCCATTTGAATTGGCGTCCGGACCAAAAATGAGATATGATATACAAAAAAAATATAATGTTCAAAATGTCTTGATTCATAGCAAAACTAGTTTCTACTTCTCTTGAGGATAATGATCCATTCATTTTGAAGAAGATTGTGGAAGGAGAATTCATGGTTCAAAAGCATGCATATTTTGACATGAAATTTTGAATTAAGATGTAAACTGGGAGTTCAAAACCAGGCAATTACAGATTAAATGCTTCAAAACCACACATGGAAGAGTATGGTTTATATTTTTTTTTTTTTATAACACTATATAAAAATGCTTTTGAGTGGTGATTTGAGAATCAGAGACCAAGCAGCTTATGATAAACTCTAATTTTCGGCTAGCTCGGCACTAACCCTTCAAAATATTTCTGGTTGGAAGTATTCACGATCCCATTGATAACAAGTGAGACCAAATAATTCAATCGGGGTAGTTGCTGAAGAATGATTTCAATAAAAGCTACAAAAAAGATAATAGCGATACTACTCGAAAGAATGATTTCAATATTTTCCATACGTAATCCTTTGTATAGATGTTGGGACGGACAAACACTAAGATAAAATAGGCCCTCTAATAAACTACTTGAATGTAAACACGTGAGTGATTATTGCGAGGCTCTTTGTGTTTTCCTCACTTGTTTTTGAAACAATATTTCATACAAATATTCAAGGACAAATTTTCTTGAAGAAGGATCTCAATCATACAATATGAACTTAAAAGAAAGTTGTGAAAAATGTTGTTCAAATTACCATATGTCAAGTTCTATTAAAATTGAACTCAATTTGCAATCAATTTCATATTAATAAGAATCCGTCTCATTTTTGCAACAATATGCAACAAGGGTTTCAAGATACTGTAACTTCATTTATTCTTAGATGGTTATACCATAGATGATTAAAATATAAATTTATCTTCTTGTGGCATGATTCGAATCTCAATCAAGTGTCATTGTCTTGAGATATTTGATCAACTTGGTAATCCGAATTTTAATTTCCCTTGAAGCGATTCATTATCATTAGGGCTAAGCGTTCTTACATTTCCGTTAGCCAGGAGCTAAGTTTTTTTTACAGTTCTATCTAGTTTAGTTTGTATGTTTAGAATCATTAAGTTTGACATGATCGATCTTACTTGTGAAGTGATTCAAATCTTAAACAAGTGTAAGCCTTGAGATATTTGACCAACAAGGTAATCCAAATTTAACGGTCACTTGGAGTGATTCTTTTATTATTAAGGCTAAGTTTCTTTGTAACTCTATGCAGTTTAGAGTTACTGTCGCCGTTTATCATGGCTGATCGGGATGAGGTAGATGCCTCCCAGTCGGGAGCGGATCTTCAAAAATGAATTATTTTATTTATCAAACAAGTAGTTATTTAGTTTATAGAAAGAGGGTTAAATCGAAAATTCCTACAACAGTAGATGAAAGAAAAATTAAAACAGTTTTTGGTTGTTAGTACATAAATGCAAGTCTAGAATCGCTGATTAGCACATTTTTTTTCATATTGTCCCAATACATAAGACTGAAATATTTATTAGTTCTTCCATAAAAAAAATTGGAAGCAAAATAGACAAATTGGAATAATCAAAAGAGAAGAATGTTGAAAAGAAAATAGAGAATATAACTACGTGCGTAACCAAACTCTTCATCTACATAGTGGAAGTATGGAGAACCGTTTTGATTTTATTAATAATTAAAAAAAACAATAAACATAAGAGTAAGAACTCTAACTTTATAAAAACGTTAGCTCGTAAGTCTCCTTCAAGTTTTCAAGCCTGTAAAATTTCTTGAAGTATTACAACTAGAAATTCTTCCATATTCCACGAGATCTTACTTGCTATGATTCAAACACAAAAAAAAAGTGCAAGAGATTTCTATATACTTGGCTCAACCCAAGGGTCCTATTCCTAATAATTCTCGGTTTGTCAAATAATATATATTAAAATATAATCTTATTTAAATCATATTTAAATATTATAAAATATCTTAATATATATTTAACTAATTTGTTCTCATTTAAATGGAAAATAATATACATTAATTATTTAATATTTAATTATATCAAATACAATAAATATATTTTTTTCCTTTTAATATTTCTAACTTATTAAATATTGATTTCAACTCTTCAAATTAAATATATTTTTATTTATTTATTTAATATATCTAATATATTAAATATTATTATAATATTTCAAATTAAATCTATTTTCTCTTTTATATATAATATATTAAATATTAATTTGAATACTTTAAATTTTTCTTTCCATTAAAATGAATATTTTAGTATTACTTGAACTACCAATGAGACTTTATGGACCTACCTATTATTCCAATGATAAAAAATTAATTAATTAATAAGTTATGTTTATTGATATAATCATTAGAGCAAGTCAATAATTCATGAGTGGTTCATAATTACAACTGCGTCAAAGTCTGTTTTACCCTTATAATTACATCTTTCATCTTAATTCTCTAATAAACTATTTTTTTATGATCCAATTATAAACTAAGTGTCACTCGGGCTAATGAGAGGGTGGGGCCTCATTGTTCAAGTTCTGAAATCATAAGAGAACAACTCATTTACTTACTCATCTACTTTCCTTATATGGAAAGAAGTGAATTCTATCTCATGATATTATATTTTCAGCTCCCTATTTTGTCAAGTCCCTAAAATGGTAGGTATATTAAATCGGCTAAAAGAGTTATTCCCACACATGCAAATTAAAGGACAAGCCCTTACAGGTAGGAGCTCATAACTCACTCAAGATTAAAATCGAGTCACATATGTTCATTGTCACAACTCGATTTTTGAGGCTTCGAAAACCGAATCGAGACTAAAAAAGATGAAAGCGAAAACAAATAAAATAGAAGATTGAAATCCGATAAAATTTAAAGCAAGAAATAGAAGTCAATGACACCAAAATTAAATACAAAATTAAAGTCAAATATTACAAACGGGAAATACAATTATGAAAGAAAATACAAAAGACTCCAAATGTGAAAACGGACTGACACTCCGGAGCGACACCCCTCTGTGACAGTGCAGCTCTCAAACACCTCCCCACCTCGACCAGTACCTGAAAAAAAAAATGAAAAAAAAAAGGAAGCGGGGTGAGTATAAAAATATACTCAGTAAGCAACTACTTGTAGGCTATTAATCGCATCCAAGTCTTAGGAGAGAACCACCAACTATGCTCTAGATCCTAGAGTCTTAGTACTCTCAGTACACAATCCGGGGTAGAAGGACTTAACCTTTGAAGCGGTATTCAGCGTTTGAGGATGAGGTACTCCCTCACAAATACATGTACCCCTGGTACAACCCAGCTAAATTTAGTCACCCGCGTGGTCAACATCCTTCCATAGGACGAACCCACCATGCAGGCAACCTTGACCCACCCACGTGATCAACATCTTACCATAAGACGGATACCCATGCAGAGTAGTCGATCTACCACTGAGTAACACCTCTCTAACTGGCGTCTCGCCTAGCTCAACAGTACCACACCAAAGTAGGAAGGGAAGTGGAGTATACTGAACGTTATACCAGCTACTGTCGGCTAAGAGGTCATCTCTCTCCATCTCGGGGTCCTAACGTGGTTCTCTAGGTCTCAATGGTAGATAAATTATTGAGTTAGGGGTCCTGGCTTTCAGATTCACTCAATCAAGACTTCCAAGTCCATAACAGTCCACGGTTAAAGGGTCTCTCCATCTAAGCATCCCTCACATCACCACTAACTGCAACACCAGGAGGATCCCCTATCTAAACCCAACTCAATCCCTACAAGAGTACACCCTAGGCATAACACAACACTACAACTTAAAATTCATATCATAAGTTCACACAATCATTCACAAGAGTTTATGTATGATTAAAAATGCATACAATCAATCATACAAGCTCAACGGGGCGATAACATCCATCAACACCCGGAGCGTAGATACACAAATTTCCCCGTCCACCAACATAGTATGAACAGATAAAAGTGGTAATAAGATAGTCCAGTAAGCATACAAACATCGAGTATGAAATCTCACTACGGTAGCAAGTCTAACAAATATCTATATTTAATTTCCTAAGTACAGAGGACTATCAAATCTAGCTACCTAGGAGTAAATTGCTCTAGCATGCATGCAAAACCAAGCGCATCCTACAAGTATTACTTCCTAATTCCATGTGGTTACTTACTAGTATGTCACGTACCTTCCCCAACTTGATTTACAGTCGTAACAGAGTCCGAAAATTACGAATTTTCTCTACAGTAACCTAGTTCACAGTAAAAGAGGATTAGCACTGGAATCGGGACGAAAAACTAGCAATTCGAGCGAAAAACAGGGGACCCACGCGCCTGCACGCGCTTGCAGGGGACCTCCCACGCGCCGGCACACTCCCCTATGCACGGGCTTCACGCGCAGGGCGTACGCGCGGGCAGAGGCGCGTTTCGAGCCCCAGTGGATGTAGACTTACCCCTCAAATTTTCTGGGCGTGACACGCATCGTGCAGGAACTAGCAGTAGGTTTCGAGTTGGACCACGGGCTGTCGGGTTACTTCACGGAGCATGGGTCAATTTTTGGTTCTGGTTTCCTAGTCAGCCGTCGGACGCGTGTCAGTGTAGCCGCCAGAAGCATCTCTCCACCAATTGCTCGATGCGTATCCCACTTGTTATCGGACTCGTGTCCTCCCTTTCCGGCCACCGCCGTCACCGATTGCCTGAGTTCATCCAATTTCCAGATTCCAGTCAAATTCTATATCAACCTATTTATTTTAGACTTTTCTATCTTCCAATCTGTAACTCGAATTAAATCGATTCCGTCACGAGAATTCAAGATCTCAAGTCCACCTATCCAGATATATTTTTCTTGCTTTTTTTATAATCACAGAGCTTAATAAATGAAGTAAAAAATCGAGAAAAATTCAGTTTCTTACCGAAGTTGGACGATTCTCAATTTCGTTTTTCGACGCGATTTTTGGCCGCGATTCCTTTGAAAACTTGCAAGAATCCTCACCTAAGGTATTGCAACTAGAATATTAAGATCTACATCATCTGAAACTCCTAGATCTGTGGCGAAATCTTGAAACAAAAGAGGTCGCGGACTTACCTCGCGTTCTTGCCCGTTTCTTGCCGGAAACGAACGATCCAAAGCTCAGACCACTCCTCTTGATCCTCTAAGAGCTCTGGTGGGAGACCTAAGATTGAAAGTGCTTCAGTGTTCGGGTTTGGGCGTTTCTCCCTCCTTCCTCTTCTTCCTCTCCTTAAAAACCGTAACTCCTCCTTTCTTTTTCTCTCTTTTTTTTCTTTTCTTTTTCTTTTCTTTTCTTGTGTCCAGACCCCCTCAAGGTGGTGTGTGGGGGCAAAATTACCTTTTTGCTCTCGGTTGACTGGATTTTCGAAGTTTTAAATCTCAAAAGATAAAGACAAAAGCATAATAAAATAAAATAAAATAAAAGATAAAAAATATGGAAATGAAATTAAAACAAATACCTCCACAATTAATTACAAAACCAAATTCAATTATAAAAGGGTGTTGTCAAATTTATTACAAAAGGAGAAAACAAAAACTCAAAACACAAAGAAGGGCTGACACTCTAGAACAACTCCCTCTGTGATCGCGCAGCTCTTGAACTCTCCCCCACCTCGACCGACAACCTGCAAATACCTGAAAAAAAGAAGAAAGAGGTGAGTATAAAAATACTCGGTAAGCAACCTACTTGTAGGCTCTCATCGCATCCTTAACCTAGTAGGTATTCACGAGTTTACTCTAGATTCTAGGAAGTTCGAGTGTAGTCTCTACTGCTATAGAGCATCTATGTTTTGAATCTTACCCCTAAGGTTATGTATAGGTTTTCCAACCTTTCAGTTCTTTACTTAGGTAGCTTGCTTCCCTTATGTAGTGAATGATCGATAACCTGGGTTGAGGCACTATCTCATAATCATCTGATAGAATAGTATGGTGTTTGCTAGCCTGAACATCATCCATGGGAAGTTAGATGACGAACTCTCCCACTGGACGACACCCATGTGTTGACCGACCACTGAGTTTTACTACATGATATCATGCCCCCTTCTTAGGATAAATTTTACTGCATAGTGGCCCCATTTAGGAGTCCATTGGCCTTTTCCTTTAGGTATGGTCGACTCAACACACTACCATATTTTGCCTAGGCTTACCTCAACAGTATACTGCTACGCTTGGTAGGGCATTGCTAGCACTAATAGCATATCAGAGAAGATAGAAGGCAGAGACTCTAATGACATCGTTGTACTACTAATTACTTGATGAGTTATCTCAGTCATTCCTGGACACTGTTGACGACTACTAAATTCTTAGGGGCATCTAGGCGGTTAAATCTTATCATACATTTCTAGGACACTTGGGGTTAGCTTCTTAGGCTAATACAATCTTGGGTGCACTTAGGTCTAGACCTCTGATCGTCGCTCACAATCCTTTGGTCTACTGAAAATATATTGACAAAAATCAAAAGTGTAAATGTTTCTGTTGTAGCACCATAACTTTAACTTAGTTTACTCATACATGCTTGTTAGGGAGATATTTCTATCGATCACCTAAAGCACGAAACACATAAATCTAACATCACCTTGGTCATTTATGGGAGTTGAGAAGGCCTATTCAGTTCCTAAGGCGACCAGGTGACTTAACACGAACCTTCGGCTCCAGGGTACTCTGTTATGACTCATTGAGTCTATCTTAGTCTAGGAGCACTATGGTCTAGACCCTCCAACTGCCCCCACGATCTTAAGGTGATTAACCTGCTGGAGGTGTCTTAGCCTAGGTCATCATCTAGCTAACCTAACTCTAGCATCATATTCTTATCTTTGAGGAGATAAACAAGCTCCACAGGTAGACCACACAGTCAACCACCTAGAGCTAAACATATTATATCATGCATTCATACAAGTTCCATCAATCGCACAGAGCACAAATCACAATAACTCATCCTCCATTCTAACACAACAGAAAGTATATAAAATCTTGACCTAGCGGCATTTTGGTAATTATCAAAATCATACATAGAATACTCCACCCCATTGACCTACTTTAGTTCTATCATGCATATACCCTTCCTAGCTCGGTTGAAAGCATAAAAATAAGTGTGCATATCATAATCTCATTCTAGGAGCATTTTGGTAACTTGTCTTAACATACAAAGCATTCTAGTCTAAATTGCCCCTTTAGGGACCGAAACAACTAACTGTTGGATGTGACCATCGATCCGAATATGTTGAAACAAGTAAAAGAAGCAAAGGAACACCTTGAGGGGAGAGATCTTTTGGATAAAAAAAAAGCTTAAGTACTTAGCTTTTCAATTCTCTTTTGTTGTTGTTGTGAAAAGAGCATACATCTCATGAGTATTTATAGGGGAGAAAGCACTAACTAGCTTCTTAAACTTTATCCTTGAGAACCACTAACAATCTTCCTAATTAAAGCACAAAACTTGGTCCACAATTTGGCAACTACTACCAATTCTCCTATAATTGCTCCATAAGTTAGTAACTTATTTTACTAAGTCTACTAACAATTCTCCTGAAGTTATTATATAAGTTAGTTATTCTACTAGCTCAACTTTATTAGTTCAGAATCTCCTCCATAAACTTGATTTTGTTCGAGATTCTTCACTCCCAACAATTCCCGCATCTCTGCAAAAACTTAGCCCTTGCTAGAGCCTTGGTTAGAGTATTTACACGTTGCTCTCTAGTGCATACGAACTCCATAACGATTTGTCTCTTCTCAACACACTCACAGATGAAGTGGAAGCGAGTATCAATGTGTTTGTTGCGTCCGTGAAATATTGGATTCTTCATCGGTGCAATCACAATTTTTTTGTCAACGAAGAGAGTTACCAACTTTAGTTCACTTCTAGTCACTTTGCTCAACAAATTTCTCAACCGCAATGCTTGGCACGATGCCGCAGTTGCAGACATGAACTCGATCTCACAGGAAAGATGGTGCCACAGTCTGCTACTTCTAAGATTGCTAAGAGATCAAATTTTCGTTGAAATAAAACTTCATTCCTGCAGTGCTTTTTCTATCATCAATGTCTCTAGCTAAATCACTATCGGTAAAATCGACTAGTTCTTTGGGACCTCACAGCTTCAACCCGTAACTGGTGGTTCCCTCCACATAGTGAAGAATGTGCTTAACCGCTTGATGATGCACCATAGTGAGCTTTTTCCTGTACCTACTCACTATTCCAACAACATATGAAAGATTCAGACGAGTATGAGTCAAATACATTAGACTTTCGATGACTCATCTATACTCAGTGGAATTCACCAAGCTTCCTTCAGCATCTTTTCTGAGTTGTAACTTTGCTTCCATGGGATACTTGGTCGGGTTGCACTCTCTCATCTTAAATTGCTGCAACAACTTCTTAGCATAGGCCGATTGCTTTAGCATGATACAATCTTTCCTTTCGTCCACTTCAATACCGAGGTAGTACGTGAGTAACCCCATATGAGTCATCTCAAATTCTTTCATCATTTGCTGCTTGAACTCTTTGACGCCTTCCATGTTGGGAATAAACTTAAATGAAAAAGAAAAAAAAAAGGTAGTTTATGATTTTGAAACTTGAGTCGTAAGAAGGAAAAGGCCAAAGAAAAAATGAAGGGCCAAGAACCATTTTAGGAGAGAGTGGGTCATGGGATAGCCAATTTTAGATTTTAGAAACCCTCTAAATTAATTCGCTTTCATTGTAAAAAAGTAAGAGACAGAGCAAGAGCAAGAGGCAGAGAGCAAAGAGTACAGTGTGATAGAAAAGAACTTGTCATAATTTCTTTTGTCTCCTTGTCTCTCCCCTCTCGACACCTCCTTCACAGCTTCGTGAGAGCTATTTAAACAAGTTAGCTTCAGAGCGAGCGTCTATTTTCTACAAAGTTGGTCTCAGAGCGAATTTTATTTCAACAAATTGGTATCAGAGCGCTTTTATTTTCAACAAATTGGTATCAGAGCCGATGGCGAACATGATGGGACAAATGCCGCTACCACAATTGACGAAGACGAACTACGAGAATTGAAGCATCTAAATGAAAGCTCTTCTCGGTTCGCAAGACGCATGGGAGGTGGTCGAAGAAGATTTTGAAGAACCGAAGGATACCACGGGTTATACGACAGTGCAAAACAAGGCGCTAAAAGAAGTACGATCAAAGGATAAGGCAACATTATACATGTTGTTCCGGGCTGTTGACGAGTCCGACTTTGAGAAGATTGCAAGGGCAACTACTTCAAAAGAAGCGTGGGACACTCTAGAAAAGGAGTTCAAAGGAATCGACTGAGTCAAGCAGGTGCGTCTCCAGACTCTGCGTGGCGAGTTGGAGAGCATGAAGATGAAGGAGTCAGAAAATGTATCTGACTATATTACGCGCGTACAGACCGTGGAAAATCGACTAAATCGAAACGAAGAAATGTTACCCGAGACACAGGTTGTGGAGAAAATCTTGAGGTCGTTAACAGACAACTTCGAGAATGTTGTATGTGCCATAAAAGAGTCAAAGGACCTAGCAAAGTTCACAGTCGATGAGCTCGCCGATTCTCTCGAGGCACACGAGCAACGTAAGAAAAAGAAGGAGGAGACACTCGATCAAGCGCTTTAGAGCAAGGCATCATTAAAAGATGAAAAGGTACTCTACACTCAAAACGTTCAAGGTAGAGGTCGTGCGAGCCGCGGGAATGATTGAGGTGGTCAAGGCAACAGTTACGAAGAAAACTATAAGGAGAAGAGACTGTCGAGCCAAGCAAATTGGCGTGGAAGAGAACGCAGTCAAGGAAGAGGCAGCCGATCAAACATTCAGTGCTATAAATGTCAAAAACATGGTCATTATGCGAATGATTGTAACTCCGAAAAATGTTATAATTGTGGCAGAATGGGGCACGTTGCAAAAGCGTGTCGAGCCAGAAAAAGGGTGGAAGGAACAACCAACCGAGCCGTGGAAGACGTAACAGATGAAGATCTTCTCTTGATGGCTCAAGATGAGAGAACATCAACAACGACACTTTGTGGTACCTCGACTCAGGGGCAAGCAACCATATGCGGTCACGAGCACCTATTCAAAGAAATGCAAAAGATTGAAGATGTCCATGTGTCATTTAGAGATGCGTCAAAGGTGGAGGTCAAAGGCCAAGGTACGATACATTTCTTGCAAAAGGATGGTGTAATGGGGTCAATCAAAGATGTTTATTACGTACCAGACCTCAAGACCAACATATTGAGTATGGGGCAACTTATAGAGAAAGGTTACTCGATATTCCTAAAGGACCGCCTGCTACACCTGAAGGATAAGAAAGGGCGTCTGGTTGCTCGAGTTGAGATAGGAAGAAATCGGATGTACAAATTGAACTTAAGAAGCATACGAGAAAAGTGTCTGCGAGTCGACGTAGAAGACAAGGCATCACTGTGGCATCTCCGCTTTGGTCACCTACATCATGGCGGCCTGAAGGAGTTAGCGAAGAAGAATATGGTACATGGGCTACCAAACATGGACTTTGAAGGAAAATTTTGTGAAGAATGCGTGCTTAGTGTCACGGTTCTACATTTTTTACCGTGCGGCATCGTGATCCTGACACGCTCACGACCAGCCTTAAGGGAAATTAAGCCCCGACTTTGTGGCTTCGTCGGGCCTTAAGCGAGGTTTGTCTTCGCCAATCGGACATTGCTTGTGCGGAATCCAAGCTTGTCCAACCACACACGCCGCATGCGCGTGCATGTTCAATCGTCTGCGACACAACCGACTTACCTCTATACTAGGCCAAGTCATTCGGCTCGACCTTGCCTCTACTCGGGGCCAAGGTCTCTCAATGCATCATCGCATCCCATCTTGCCATCTCGATCTCCATCGACATGGCCCATATGTCTTGACGCCATCTTGAGTCTCGGGGTGTCATCGGCCATCACAACTCACTTGGCCATGCCATCGAGAACGGGCCTGCGTGTCGCTCAACTAATCGGGACTTCCCGCACATCCATCCATCTAGGTTTTATCGAGGCATTGGCCCTCCCGTGCTGATGCCATGTCATTTACGGATACCGTGTCGGATAGCGGGTGTATGTAGCAACCTCCAACACGCGGGCTGGGGCGCAATACTGGCACACCCGTGTCGTCCGATACTGTCCTTAAAAAACCCCATTTCAAAGGAAGTCGCCCGAGACACTCGTCTCGACACGCTCGCCCACACTGTGACACACATATGTGCCACAGGGTAGCTCACTTAGGCCACAAGGCCCAGGAGTGGTGGAGAGCTAACACCATGGTACCCCCTATAGTACATTTTGAGCCATTTTCAATCTTCCAAGCGTAGACATGATTTTGGTGAATGGTCATACGGTGTCGTGCATTGTTCGTTCGGTGTCCGATTGACACCAAACTTGGCAAGCATTCATATTTCATATGGACGGACTTAACTCTCGAACCGCATGCCCAAATTTCTTCCAGAACTCCAACTTTTGAGGTTAAGGCCCGGGGCCCTACCCGGCCCTTCAACAAGCCTATCTTTGCCCTTCATGTCTATTCTGATGTCTCTCTGTCTTGCTTATGTCTCAACTTGTCTTTAATGCCCACTTTACGTGGTGGTGTGTTGGATGATGCATCGTCCTCCTCGATCGCATCATGGCACTCTTCTATATTCGCTCGCATGTGGCCGGATGGACGTCATTTGAGGGTCGCTGCTTTGCTTGTCATGACGTGAGGGTCACAACCTACTCTCTTCATAGTATGGTTGTGTCATAGTATGGTTGTGACACTCAGCAAGCATGTGAGAACCTCAATTCAAAAGAAGGCTGAATTTTGGGCTAAACAACCTCTCGAGTTGATCCATACAGATATATGTGGACCAATTAACCCCGAGTCCTTTAGCGGAAAGAGGTATTTCATCTCCTTTATCGATCATTACTCACGAAAAAACTTGGACTTACTTTTTGAAAGGAAAATCTGAGGCATTCGAGGTGTTCAAAAAGTTCAAAGTAATGGTGGAGAAGAAAAAAACTGGTAGACACATCAAAGCTGTACGATCCGATAGAGGTGGCGAGTATACTTCGACGGCTTTCATGGAGTACTGTGAGGAGCAAGGTATAAGGCAATTTTAAACTGCACCGTACACTCCTCAAAAAAATGGTGTGGCCGAGAGAAAGAACCGGACCATTCTCGACATGGTTCGCTCAATGCTTAAGAGCAAAAGGATGCCAAAGGAATTTTGGGCAGAAGTCGTGCAATGCGCCATCTACGTACATAATCGATGTCCACATGCGAAGTTAGATGATCAAACACCACAAGAGGCTTGGAGCGGACAAAAGCCTACAATTTCTCATCTCAAAGTGTTCGGTAGTGTGGTTTATGCTCACGTACCGGACCAACGAAGACCGAAGCTCGAATACAAAAGCAAAAGGTATATCTTTATTGGATATGATGAGAAGACAAAAGGATACAAACTACTTGACCCGATTAGCAAGATTGCGATAGTAAGTCGCGATGTGCGAGTAAATGAAGCAAGCGAATGGGACTGGAATAATTCGACGAAAGTCAATATCGAAGTAGGAGAATCAATCGTCGCTACACCAACAAACTCAGAAATTTTCGATGATGAAGATGAACCACGAAAACTCAAAATGCGAAGTTTGCGAGATTTGTATGACTCAACAGATGAGGTAAACCTTGTATGTCTTCTGGCAGATGCTGAAAATATCAACTTTGAAGAGGCGGTGCGAGACACGAAGTGGAAAACTGTCATGGATGAGGAGATTAAAGCGATTCATCGCAACAACACATGGGAAGTGACAGAATTACCGGAAGAAAGTCAGCTCATAGGTGTGAAGTGGGTATTCAAGAAAAAGATGAATGCTCAAGGCGAGATTGAACGTAACAAGGTGGGACTTGTTGCGAAGGGATACAAGCAAAAGGCGGGAATTGACTATGACGAAGTGTTTGGTCCCGTCGCTAGAATGGAGACAATCCCATTGATCATTTCCCAAGCAGCCCAATTCAAATGGCCGATTTTTCAAATGGATGTCAAGTCAGCATTCTTGAATGGTGTGCTTGAAGAAGAAGTATACCTCGAACAACCTCCCAGGTACGTGAAAATTGGAGAAGAGAAGAAGGTACTAAAATTGAAGAAGGCGCTTTACAGGTTAAAAACAAGCACCGCGAGCATGAAATACTCGTATCGACACATACTTCAAGGAGAATGGATACAAGCAATGTCCCCACGAACATTCACTTTATACAAAGAAGAGTGGAGGTATGTGATACTTGTCGCTCTCTATGTTGATGACCTCATCTTCTCAGGCAACAATGATGAAATGATAGAAGAGTTCAAAAGCACAATGACGTGAGAATTTGAGATGACAGACTTGAACTTGTTGAAGTTTTTCCTCAGTTTGGAGGTTAAACAAGGAGAAACAGGTATTTTTATATCACAGGAGAAATATGCAAAGGAAATTTTAAAGAAGTACAAGATGGAAAATTGCAACCCGGTATCAACACCAATGGAACCAGGTGCAAAGCTCTCAAAGTACGATGAAGGAGAACGAGTAGATGCAAATAGGTACCGAAGCCTGGTGGGAAGCCTTCGCTATCTTACATGCACAAGGCAAGATCTTTCATTAAGTGTCGGCATAATAAGCCGGTTCATGGAGGAGCCAATTTATTCACATTGGAAGGCGTTGAAGCGAGTCCTACGATACGTCCAAGGAACGTTGTCACTTGGGTTATTCTACTAAAAAACAGAAGATTACAAGTTAATCGGTTACTCTGATAGTGATTGGTGCGGAGACATAGACGATCGAAAAAGTACATCGGGTTATGTATTCTTCATGGGCAACACAACATTTACTTGGCTTTCAAAGAAACAACCGATCGTGACACTCTCGACGTGTGAAGCTGAGTATGTAGAAGCATCTTGGTGTGTGTGTCACACAATATGACTTAGAAATTTGTTGAGTAAGATGGAGCTAAAGCAACAAGGTGCAACCGTAATACAAGTTGACAAAAAATTAGCAATTGAGTTGGCCAAGAACCCAGTAAACCATGAAAGAAGCAAACATATTGACGTTCGATTTCATTTTATCCGAGATCATGTGAAGGAAGGAAAAACGTGGAATTGCTGCATGTGGCAAGTCAGGATCAAGTTGCGGACATCTTTACAAAACCGCTACCGAAAGTACTTTTCGACAAATACAAGAAGATGATTGACATGACAGACGGTAGGAGCATTTAAGTTTATGAGGGAGTTTTGTTGGGAATAAACTTAAATGAAAAAGAAAAAAAAAAAAAAGTAGTTTTTTTTATTTTGAAACTTGAGTCGTAAGAAGGAAAATGTCAAAGAAAAAATGAAGGGCCAAGAACCATTTTAGGAGAGAGTGGGTTATGGGAGAGCCAATTTTAGATTTTAGAAACCCTATAAATTAATTCACTTTCATTGTAAAAAAGTAAGAGACAGAGAGCAAGAGGTATTGTAAAAAAAGTAAGAGACAGAGAGCAAGAGGTAGAGAGCAAAGAGTATAGTGTAATAGAAAAGAACTTGTTCTCTCTCCCCTCTCGACACCTCCTTCACAGCTTCGTGAGAGTTATTTAAACAAGTTAGTTTCAGAGCGAGCGTTTATTTTCTGCAAGTTGGTATCAGAGTAAATTTTATTTCAACAAATTGGTATCAGAGCGCTTTTATTGTCAACATTCCACGCTTGTACCATCGCTGCACCAATCCCACTTCTTCTCTTCTTCAAATACGACATCTCTACTTACATAAATTTTCTCATGTTGCAGATCATACAACTTGTGTGCCTTGGTTTCATCCTCTATGCCAAAGTACACCATCTTTTGGCTTCTATCGTCAAGCATTTTAATATATGGTTTTGCAGTCTTAAACATGTGTTGTACAACCGCATACTCTTAGATACTCGAAGTGAGGTGTCTTGCTGAACCATGCTTCATAGGGGCTACGAGTTTCCAGTGCCTTTGTTGGTAAATGATTTAGAAGATAAATTGCATGTCATATTGCCTCGACCTAGAAGATTGTCGGGACTTACATGCTCTTGAGTAAGCTTCTTGCAATGTTCATTATGGCGTGGTTTCTTTGTTCGACCACACTGTTTTGTTGTGGAGTGTACGGTGCGGTATGTTGACACTTGATACCTTCCTCTTAGCAAAAATTTGAGAAGTTCTGGGATAAGAACTCGCTATCTCAGCGGTACGCAAGGTTTTTAGCTTGTGATCAGACCCGTTTTCAACGAGTCTTTTAAACTTCTTAAATGCATATAATGGCTCTCCTTTTTCTTTGAGCATGTACACCCACATCCAACGACTATAATCTTCAATAAGTAAGAGAAAATACTTGTTACCATCAATCGATGATGTGGGTGATTGGGCCACACAAATCTGCATGAACCAGTTGCAATGGTCGCTCAACACGGAAGCTGGTTTAAGCTGGGAACGACAGTATAGCTTGTTTGGAGACTAGGAAAATTTCACATAGTTGGTTCGGGTGTATGATTTTGGGTAGCCCCGTAGCCATCTTCTTCTTTCCCATCATTTTGAGCATCTAAAAGTTCACGTGCCCAAGTCTTGCATGCTATAGCAAAGCTGGGTCTGCAAGTGCCGTCAATATAGAGGTGGGCTGGCTGGTCTCCAATAGTATCTTGTACATGCGGCTATGCATCGTTTTACCTTCATCAACAAGGTTTTATTTCTGTCGAACATCTTGAGGAATGAGCATGCTAACTTCACCCTCCTTCCTTCTTTCGTCATCTGACCAAGACTGATAATGTTACTCTTCAAGTTTGGAATATAGTATACCTTGGTCAGTAAACGTTTGTCGCCATTCTTGCACTAGAACAAGATGGATCATTTGCCTGGGATCGATACAATTGATCCAGCGCCGAACTTTACGTTTTCAGCTTCTCATCAAGCTCCTTGAACTTTGTTCGATCTCCGACCATGTGGTTGCTTGTTCCATTGTCAAGGTACCACATGTTGGTCTCTACTTAGTCTTCTCCTTTTGTGAGAAGGTTCGCCATAACCATCTCTTCGTTGAGCATCAACAGGTTGGGCATCTTCTCGGCCAACATCAGTTCGGACTCTTGATCCTACGTGAGTGTGAGACTTGCCTCCACATAGCACTTCTGCTTGCAGCACTCTACTGCATAGTGCCCATATTTTTCACTAGCACTTTATCATACTCTTGTCCTTCCCAAAATTTTATTTTGGTCTAAATTTTTGGTCCATCCATTAATTTTTTTTATTCAAATGGAAACCAATCTCAAAATTCAATATCTAATTTAACCGACAAATATACAAAAAAAAAAAAAAAAAAAAGCATTACGTATGTGGCAAAAAATTAAGCCTAAAATCTGTCACTTGGAATGGACCTTATGAGAAGGATAAATGGAGAGGCACATCAAAACTCACGTAGGTGTCGTTTAGTTCTTCGAATTTAAGAATTTCAGAGTGCCTTTTACGAAGAGAGTTCGGCACGAACCACCGTCCGTGGATTCTCATTCTACCCAACTACCATGTTCCCAAGATTCAATTCCCATTTATTATTCTCCTTCTCCATCTCCCGTTGTTTATCTCCATGAAAAGGTACTCTGAATTCCGAATCTACAATTTAATTTCTCTAATTCGAATCAGTTACGTTTTTTATTTATGCGTCTCCCATCATCCAGGTTGCGAAACGAGATTTAAGGGTGAAATTTTGTGCTATTTGAATCCGAAGCTTACAAGTCCGAATTGATTTATTGATTTTGTCGCTATGTCTCTCCGTAGACGGACTTTGCTCAAGGTCATCGTTCTTGGTGATAGTGGGTATGTGCAATCATCCTAGGGTTCCTCTGTTGCTTAGTTATGTACGCGCTTTCGTTAATTTTGAATTTCGGTTTCAATGTTGTTTGATTTTTATTTCAGGGTTGGGCAAGACGTCGTTGATGAACCAGTATCCTTCTGAAAATTGGTTGTTGATTATGATATTGATCCGCGTTTTGAGCGTTTACATTCGATCTTGGAATTCATGGTTCATTTCTCTTAGTTTGCCCCTTTATGTTATCTGAAATATGTATGCCTCTTGCTTCCGTTCATGTGGAATAATGTAATTAATCTCTTGTTTTGTTGAATTATTAACTTGATGGGAGGGTTGGATAATTTGGACGACATTCTCTTTTCTTTTCTAAAATTTGGATTTCATGTCGTTTGACCATTTTTTTTCTGTTTCCTCGTTTATTTCTAAGATGTTGTTTATAGAGATTTTGACCCATTAGAAATCGATGTTGAGTAATCATTCCCGTTGAACTGGAATATGGGTCATTAACTAGCTGATCAGATACGTGCACAAGAAGTTCAGTCAGCAATATAAAGCTACAATTGGTGCAGATTTTGTCACCAAGGAACTTCAAATTGACGACAGGCTTGTCACACTTCAAGTGCGTTCTACTTAAAATCGTTGGCATGTCGATGCTGTGTAGACTATCGATTTTGGAACTATTATGTACTCGTGTTTATGCCTAAATCGTTGATATTTGCATTGCTAGATATGGGATACAGCCGGACAAGAAAGATTTCAAAGTCTTGGAGTTGCATTCTATAGAGGGGCTGATTGCTGTGTTCTAGTCTATGATGTTAACGTGATGAAGTCATTTGACACACTTGACAATTGGCACGATGAGTTTCTTAGACAGGTGGATCAATTCAGTTCTTAAGTTTTACTCTGTTACTAGGATCTTATTCAGCTGGTGTGTGGAATAATTCTTTGATCGTTTTGCATTATTATTATTTTCTATATATGAAATCATTTTCCTACTGATGATCGAATGCCACCGAAGTTTGTCCAGTCTTGTCCCATAGGATTATACCTCTAGGTTTTTTTCATGTCATTCTTTGGGAAATAGTTGTACAGTAATGATTCCAGACAAAGGGAAGCAGCTTTTTCGTTAGTAGGACGGGTTGCATGTATAGGAACGACTGGTTCAATTAGATTGATCTATTAGTTTAATTTTCTTTTATAATTCTTCATTTTTTTAAATTTATTTATTTTGTTGTTCTGTGATTATTGTTTCAGTATTATTTTAATTAGCTAGCATATATCCATTTTCCGAAACACCTCTAAAGATATTTTTGTATCCAAAAAGTACCTTAAGTTGGGAGCAACGGCCTGGGAGGCCATTTGTGTCTGCCTTGTAGATGTTGTTTTGGCTTTTTATTCAGTACCTTTCTCTATTGCTGGCGTGTGCCCGTTTCTTTAACTTTACAAGGTTATACCCTGCCTCTTCTTCTTTTTTTTCCTTCTCATCGACAAAGTGTTGTTTTATTTGCATTACTCCGCAATTCTTGATTTAGTGTTTTGTGTCGCTGAGGTAAGATGTTTTTGAGAATTGTGATCGAAATACCGTTGTAGTGGACAATGATGTGTCAGAAAAAAGATTTATGCTCACAAAGAGTATTGAAGGCACATGTGCATTAGACAAATAAAAGAAAGACACTTATGCACCCGCGCTCTCTTGGCTCTCTGCATGTGTTTAGTATGTGTGCTAGTCTGAGTATGTTTATTTGGACTTGCAGACCTTTTTGTTTATTTTGAGTCTCAATTACTTGCACTTTTTTGATGATGTCTAAGTTAGTATTGATCCTATGTTTTTTTCAGGCAAATCCACCTGACCCTAGAACGTTCCCGTTTATATTGCTTGGAAATAAGATTGACATTGATGGTGGGAATAGTCGAGTGGTAAGGAATAAGGATGTCTGGACCTGGCCAAGTTGAACTTTCCCTTTTCTTTTCATATTGATCTGATTATTATCTCTGTAGGTTTCTGAGAAGAAAGCTAGGGAATGGTGTGCGTCAAAAGAAAATATTCCGTACTTCGAGACATCAGCTAGAGAAGACTACAACGTCGATGCTGCATTTTTGTGCATTGCCAAGACTGCATTAGCCAATGAACATGAGCAGGATATGTAAGTTTCTGAATCTGAATTTTTTCATTAGTGTGTTCTCAAGAATAACTTTTTTTTATTGAGGTAAATTTTTTTTTTTTTTTTTTTCTTTAGTTATGATTTGGGTTACTTAGAAAGATAATTCAGTTATGATGACGTCCTAAGATGTTAAATAGTGAACGTTAACCCTATAAGATGATGTTGGATCTGAGTTATAGTGTCTATATATGGTGAGGAGGTGGGGAGGGGTCATGATCTAGTGGACTGGCCTTAGAAAGACAGAGAGGTGACGTTACAAAGTGCGAGACGTCCAACCTTAGATTTGGGTATGAGATACCTTAAGCTTGGTATCAGATTATGAGGTATCTATGATCCAGCCTCCCGTGACCATAACTCCATAAGACAAGCATGCTTGATGCAGATCATGTATTAGTCTCAGATAGTTAGTTCATTCAGGAAATGGTTACCAGAGGAATTAAGCACTCTACAAATGTACCATTACCCTTAGAGAGTTTTGGGTAAGTTGGCATGTCGAGATTAAATTTCACCAACCTTGAGAGAGGAGCTATGGATGTGATGGCTGCAAGGTTTGGGTTGGAGTCTTTAGAGACTAAGTTCAATTTAGTGATTTCTAGGAGAGTGAAGGGCGCATTATACCATAATGGGGTGATCCAAGTGAAGGATCGCTCAAGAGATGACAAGTTGCTAAGGACTTCAGAGGAAAGGTCCAAGCACAACAGTAGCACGTGGTTATCAGAATTATATGACCACGTTTTAAACCGTCTTTAGGACTGGGCAAGTGTGCTCTCAAAGTCAAGGTAAACTAGTAAACCTTGGAGTCGAGGGCAACAATGATAGGGTCAAGTTATGGCCCACTCTACCACCGTCTTTAAGGAAAAATATTGTTATTGAGGTAAATACACCTCCACAAATTCTTTTCAAAAGAGTTTTCCAAATAACCTCTTGATGTTATATGCATACATACGAACATATATCTACTCACAACTACATGCACACACATGGTTGGTATTTAGGTAAAAATTAGAGAGAAAAAACACTTGGTTTTTAATGCCCCTGATAGATGGTGAACAATCTCCCAAATAGTTTCAAGCTTGTCTTGGTGAAGTAGAGGGTGATTAAACATGAAACTCTCAAGTTGAGTTGTTTCGTATGGGGAGATAATGTAGTCTATATGCTAGCTTTGTTGGTTGTTATCCTTAGGATATCTTCCTCTTCTGAGATGCAATCTAAGTGTGCATAAATATGGTGACTGGCATATATACATTTTTTTTCTTCACCCATCACTTTATCCCCTACATGTTTTTTTTGATAACTCGATGTTATAGTTTGATGGTTGTCAAATGAAATTAGTCGAAGTGTGCATAAAGTCGTACTCATATAATAAAGAAATATTGTTCTTCAATATGGTGACTGGCATTGTGTAAGAATTAAGCTAATACAACGGAATTTTGCCGTAATACTTTTTTTTTCTTTCTATTCCATCATTCATTTCCATTTATCAGTTGATTGTGTATTTTACTGCAGAATTTCATTTCTTGTGTTGTTGTTATAGTTGCTATGCAATCTATGTGCGTGTTTTATTATTGGTGTTTGTGTTCTTCATTTGTTACGAGACCGAAAAGTACAAACTCCTTACCGTTCTTGAACGCAATTGTAGATATTTCCAAGGAATCCCGGAAACGGTCGTGGAGACTGAGCAAAGAGGTGGCTGTGCGTGCTGAATCCAGAAACTGAGGGGACTCGGAACTATCACACTCCCATCCTTTTGGTTCCAATTCTTTTTATACATTTTTGCTTTGGCTTTGTGATTCATGACTAATCCTTGATTGCACACCCTCTGTTCCATGATCTAACAACCACTGAGACTTGAGATTATCCTTTTCTGTTCTTTTCTTTTCTTTTCTTTTCTTTTTTGAAGAAATTAGCTTCCTTTTTGGGATCTCGTGTAAAGGATCCATTATTTCAAGGATTCTCAGCACCCACTGTGTTTCCTGAGTTATCTGAATTCGTTTTTGAGATGAACAAACACTACGGTGATTCCTGTTCTATTTGAACTTTCTTTTAAGGAACTGAGACTGGATTCATTGGTTTTTTTAGTCTGATTTATTGTATATACCATTAGCAGTTATGAGCAAACCATTATCCTGTTCATGTCTTAAAAAAGTGTTAATTCTAGTGGGGTTTAAAAAATTTGATTACCTAAAAATTTGATAAACTTTACTCACTCAATCGGCTTGTTATAAACTTGAGTCGCTACAGTAAGGACAAAAAATGAAAAAAAAAAAAGAACGGCCTTCAACGATCATTTTAGTTGATCTGGCTTGAGATTGATATGTTCGGATAATTTTCTGTTAGTTTCAAGTGTTTAAGGTTAATCTGATTGTCTTTTAACTGATTTAGATTTTTGGAATCCAAGTTTAAAGGAGTGAAATTGATATGTTCGGATAATTTTCTGTTAGTTTCAAGTGTTTAAGGTTAATCTGATTGTCTTTTAACTGATTTAGATTTTTGGAATCCAAGTTTAAAGGAGTGAAATTTAAATTATTTTATGTAAATTAAGTTTAAATTATATATATTTTTGGAGTGAAATTTAAATTATTTTATGTAAATTAAGTTTAAATTATATTTTTGGAGTGAAGTTAAATTATTTTATGTAAATTAAGTTGAATTAATTTAAATTATTTTATTGAAAAAATTAAGTTTAACCTATTTGGGAGCTTAAGTTTAAATTATGTTGGGCTTTAGTTATTTTAAATTAGTAAGAGTAAATTATGTTAAAGCTTTAGTTATTTTTTAAATCAGTGAGAGTAATTATTTTAGGTAAAATTAGGTGAACCAATTCCAAATAGAATTCTAATTTATAATTATGAGACTCTTTAGGAATAATGAAATTTCAAAGCACAACGATAAGCTAGTATCAAGGAGTCATAGTAGCTTCAATCTAGGCTAACTAAGTAAGTGGTCATACTATCAACATGTTTTGTTTTATGTTTGATAACACATGTCTAGTGGCCTTTGCACGTGTCATGCATGTTGATATGATGTATTATGATGATGTAATATGTTATGATATGTTATGATGATGTGGTATGTTATGATGATGTGATGTGCTATGATATTATGACATGTTATGATGATGATGTAATATACTATGATAACATGAGATGTATGACGATATGACATAGTATGATGATACTTGCCTATTTTTAAATATGACCGCACATAAATTACAATTTCTGAGATATTCTTACGTAATTTTAATAACTAATATACCATTTTTATATTGTATTATTATAGACTTTTAAAAATGAATACGAAAAAGAATTATCCATAGAAACAAAATTAAATACGATAGATTTATCTTTTTTAGTCTATTGATAAGATAAAAAGATGATAAACATATCAATTACATTTACTAGTGATACACGTGGATAAAAAAAATTAGATACTGTAGATTTATCATTTTGAGAGGTTTGATGATAGAGGAGTGATTTTCTTAATTTTATTGTCACGTACCATCAAACAAATAGTCTTGTATGTTCCTTTATTTAAATTTGATTAAAATTCGATAATTTAACGATAACTAATCGATAAAAATTATTTTTATTTATTTTTTTATAAAATTGTTTTTGTAATAGTCAAAAAAATAAATAAATAATAATTAAAAAAAAAAAAAAAAAAACCCATCCCCTCTCTCCACCCATTTCTCACATCTCCTTTCCCAAATATCTCTCTTCAAAACTTCCTTCCTAGAATGATTAGTAACTCAGTCATAGATAAAAAGAAAAAATAAAAAAAAATGTAACTTATTTCTCACCCCTCTCTTTTAATCTTTCTCCACTCATTTTCTAAAATAACTACGTCAACGGACAATAATTATTTCCTTCAATGTAAAAAAAACAGAAATAAAAAAAATAAAAAAAAGGTTTAAACACATTTACCGACAAAAACAAACAGAAAAACCAAAAAGATTGAGATTTAGTTTAGCTCTATGTCATTTGAAGAGGACAAGAGTCTTTCTTTATTTGATTGAATGATATTGATTTGATTAAAGTAATTAGTTTATTTTATTGAATAGTATCTAAAAAAAATGTTAAAAGGTATTAAATGGTTTGTATGAAAATAACTGTAACAAACATATATAAATATTTCCAAACTTAACTTATGCAAACACTCTAACGTTCGCATGAAGTATAACACATGAATCAATGTAGATTAGAGAAACAATTTTGTAGAAATTCGAACTTGAAACTAATGTCATGGACTCACATAGGTTGACTTGGATTTCAATAGAAAGAATCAAATTTTCATTAAGGATAAATTCGTGACATCAGTCTAAACTAATCAGGTAAGTGACCTTACTATCAGCATGGTTATATTTGACGTTGACACGTGCCATGTGGTTCTGCACGTGTCATATATATTGATATGTGCAAATTGTTTATGGATCGATATGCTTATGATATGATATGTATATGGTATAATATGTGAATTGTATGATAATACTTATGGTACGATGTATTCAATGATATGTTTGAGATATGATACTAGAAGGATAGATTAATCGTAATTTAATGATAGAAGTAAGGTATGTTCATGAAATGTTAAGGTTAGGTTACGTATCAAAGTGTTATGGATATGAGAGATTGATAAAAATGATATTGTCACGATCGATTGATAAAAGAATATGTGATATGAACCAAGAGACATCAATCATACAATATACTTCAATGAAGATGTGAAGAAAATGTTGTTGAAATTATTAAAAAGATATTTCAATTCATGCCACATCGAAGAAAAGTTTCATTGTTATAAATTTTGGGTAGGTTACAATTTAGAGTAATTTAGAGCTATTGTATTTCATTAATATATTTTAAGACTTTTTATTTCATTTAGGTTACAATTACGTCATGGTTAATTATGGCCATAAAAAGTATGAATGTTACAACTCTTGGAATGCCTTTAATAGTTTCATTTTAAGGCTATATAAAGCCATGTATGTTGTATTTGTAAGTGGACTTGGAAAATATAGTAAAAGAAGCATTTGTGCTTTCTTTAACCAATGACTAAATTTCTTTGCAATTCTATGTAGTTTAGATTGCATGTAGAATCATTCAAGTTAGACATGATCAATCTTGCTTGTGAAGTGATTCGAATCTCAAACAAGTATTCTTGCTTTGAGATATTTGATCAACAAGAATCATTCAAGCTAGACATGATCGATCTTGCTTGTGGAGTGATTCGAATCTCAAACAATGTTCTTGCCTTGAGATATTCGATCAACAAGGTAATCCGAATCTTACTCCCCTTGTAGTGATTCCATATCTTATCATTTGGTATCCGAGCTTCAGGCTCAAGATCGGATATATGTTTCCTTTGCGTTTTTTTTTTTCTCAATTTGATTTTTATTTATTTTTATCTTTTTCGTTTTTAATCGACCCAGAGTTTAAAATCGAATCTTGGCTCTATTGAAAATTTTGAGAGGTGAGAATGAGAGCTTCATTTGTGTAAATGAGTGCAAACAAAGTGACATAAAATTCCTTGAGCGTATACACGTGAGAGAGTGTTGTGAGGTCTTTTGTATTTCCATAACTTATTTTTTGCAGCAAAGTTTCACAAATTGATTCGAGGACGAATCCTCTTAAAGAAGTGGAGAATGATATGAACCAAGAGATATCAATCATACAATATACTTCAATGAAGATGTGAATAAAATGTTGTTGAAATTATTAAAAAGATATTCCAATTCATGCCACATTGAAGAAGAAGTTTTATTGTTATAAATTTTGGGTAGGTTACAATTTAGAGTAATTTAAAGTTATTGTATTTCATTAATATATTTTATGACTTTTTATTTCATTTAGGTTACAATTACATAATGGTTAATTATGACCATAAAGTATGAATGTTACAACTCTTGAGATGCCTTTAATAGTTTCATTTTGAGGCTATATAAAACCATGTATGTTGTATTTGTAAGTAGACTTGGGAAATATATTAAAAGGAGCATTTGTGCTTTCTTTAGCCAATGACTAAATTTCTTTGCAATTCTATGTAGTTTAGGTTGCATGTAGAATCATTCAAGCTCGACATGATCAATCTTGCTTGTGGAGTGATTCGAATCTCAAACAAGTGTTCTTGCGTTGAGATATTTGATCAACAAGAATCATTCAAGCTAGACATGATCGATCTTGCTTGTGGAGTGATTCGAATCTCAAACAATGTTCTTGCCTTGAGATATTCGATCAACAAGGTAATCCGAATCTTACTCCCCTTGTAGTGATTCCTTATCTTATCAATATGGTTAGATTATGGGTAGAAAGGGATAGGATTATGATAGAATGATAGAACGATAGCGTTAGGATATGCTCCTGTAACGATATGACTAAGGTACGTTCATGTAATGATATGATTGTGATAGATATAATAATGTTAAGGCTATGATAAGTTAGGGAACGATATGACCATGAAGTGTTTACGATATGATATGATTATGATACGACATGTGAATGACGGTTATATATATATACACACATTGTGATATGATATGAAAATGATATGAAATATGTCATGGTACGAGATATGTGATAATTGACATGTTTATGATATGATATATTGTAATGCAATATGTTATGGTATGATATGTACATGATGAAAATTGTTATGTCTGGAAGCATGAAATGTTATTATAACGACCCTAAATTTCTACTTACTCAGAGTCGCTACTAATGTCTCATGCTCATCTCTAATGCGGAAATATAACTCTTAAAATAAACATCATTTATAACATAAACTTCGAAAAATGCTTAAAACAACTTCTTCTCTAGAAAACACAGCCATGGTCTTACATGTTTAAATGCAAAAAACTGACGTTTAGAGAAAACAAAAACAAATACAAAATAATTTAAAAGGATGAAATGCAAAACAACCTATTCTAACCTAAGACTAGGAATTTTAATATGTGACTACCCTATGCACGTGCCACCGTCTCTGCTCGCGATGTCGTCATCTTCCGTACAAGTGCGCCTTGACTTTACCTGAAAAAGGATGTGGCACACAACATGAGTATTTCGAAGAATACTCAGTAAGTGTGAATCTCCAGGGCGCTCGCACACCCCCTAGACCCTCTAGTCAAGCTAAGTTGTAGCGACGTTTGGAGGTCAGCGGAACCCCATAGTGTCATGCGCCTCATGAACACCCTTATCATCATATTGTGTGCATTCGCATTCATAATCATACTGTGCGCATTCACACTCATCATCATACTGTGTGCATTCACACTCACTATCATACTGTGCGCGTCCGCACTCATCATCTTTAGGGAAAGTAGCCCTATGCTTATGAACATACAATATGCATGAGGTCTCTCTAAATCCATCCTAATGTCTCTTTTGACACAACCCTCTAGTCTCATCTCTTTGTTACTCTAGGTAACACACACTCGTGGATATTTATATTAATATCATTTTCATGTTCTTAGGGTTGTGTCCTATGTCGATCTAACGACATGATGCAATGTGACACTCATCATCATATAACATGTTCAATATGAAAAACATCATCATGTTAAGGTAAACGTCACACAATCATCATACTCATCATATTGCCATAAAGTGCATCAAGCATATTAAGTACGTCATTCATCGAAATATATATATAATGCGCACATCATCAAGCATCATAACTCACACATCATCATAACTCACACATCATCATAACTCAAACATCATCATATACTAGTATACCGCATCTGAAAATCGATTTTTACTTCTGTCTATATTTCCTCGGTTTTTCTTTTAATTATGTTAACAATTATCTTTCGCCAATTTTTAATCGATTCTTGAATTGCACAAACAATAAAATACTCCCAACTCTTCACCAACTCTTCACTCTTGTTCCCTGTATTTAATTACTTGCATTTTTCTTGTGTAAATAGAATCTCACAAACTTTTCACTCTTGTTCCTTGTATTTAATTAATTTTTCCTCTTTTTTTTTGTTTCCGTATTTATGTTTTGTCTATGTGAACATGTATTCCTAATTTTTAATTCGGTTTATAGTAGGCCATTTTACATAGATTCTGATTTTCTTTTCTTTCCTAAAAATAAAATGGCTATAATATGATGAAGCAATTTAGTAAACTACCGTATTGTTATTTGATTTATAACTAAAATCTAAATATAAATAAAGTAACAAAATCAAAGATAAAACCAAAGGAAAGATTTAGTGACAAATTATTCTGGCTACATCGTGCCTAAAGGCCATTTTCATTTATATATATATAAAATATTTTTTTCTCAGAAGGCCTATGTGTGGAGAGATAATAGGGTTGGGATGAGAGGTTAGTAGAGTTAGGATGAGAGGTTAGTGGAGGGAAGTGGGTAAGGTTTTTTTGACGTAATCTTTTTTATTTATTTATTTATTTATTTATTTATTATTATTATTATTATTTAAAGCAATCTTTTTTTTTTGGGCTATTACACCTCGGATGTGATATACAAGAATTTTAACCATCATATTCTCCTTCAAAACTTATTAAATATTAGTCACCTTTGAATCAATTTGAAATATATGGAAAGTGAATTATTTAATGGGCTCCTACATAATTGGGTAGTTAAACTAAATCCTAAAAATAGTCTAGCTACAAGAAAAGTTCTTTATTTAACTATTTTTTACCTAATCAAATTCTTCTGACAATACCTTTCTTGAACTTATTTTCTTTGTCAAGAATTAGTTCAAGATAGAAAAACTCTGCACACCAAGTTCTTCATCCAACTTCCGAAATGCTTCTAATTTTAGAGGCTTTGTCAACAAATCAGCAAATTGATTTTGGGTACCACAAAATAATAAATTAGCGGTTCCTTCTTTTGTAAGATCTCTAAGAAAGTGAAATCTTACTCTTATGTGTTTGAAACGTCCATGTAGAACTGGATTTTTTTGGATAGCTTAATAGTTGAAGTATTATCACACATTAGCTTTGTTCCTTTTATTTGAGAGTGACCAATCTCTTTGAGTATCCTCATCATCCAAACAACTTGACATGCACAGACACTAACAACAACAAACTCAGCTTCTATGGTTGATAAGGTGACTATAGGTTACTTACGAGAAGACCAAGCTATTGCTCCTCCACTCATCATAAGCACAGCCTAAAGTACTCTTGTTATCTTCCATATCTCCGGCATCGTCACTTAAAATCCTTTTAGCTCCCTTCCTCTTGATGAAGAGTGTCTGCTCACTAGAACTGCTTTTGAATCCTTCCTTGATGAAGTAGGATTCTATTCGACTAAACCAGGTTCTAGATGCTTGTTTTAGTCCGTAGAGAGCCTTTTGGAGTTTGTACACAATCTTCTCACTTCCCTTTTTCTCATAGCCTTTTGGTTGTTCAACAAAAATATCTTCTTTTAACTCGCCATATAAAAAAACTGATTTGACATCTAACTGATAGAGTTTCCAACCTTTTTGGGATACAAAAGCAATGATCATTCTCATAGTATCCATTCTGGCCACAGGTGTGTACACTTCCATATAATCAAATTTCATGCTCTTGAGTGTAGCCTTTTACAACCAATCTTGCTTTGTATTTATCAACTTCTCCAGACTCATTTAGCTTGATTTTATAAATCCATTTCACTTCTATTTTCTTTGCTCGCTGGTAGAATCACCAAGTTCCATGTTTGATTTTTTTCAATGGATTTGATTTCTTCATCCATAGCCAATCTCCATTTTGGGCTTTTGACACCTTCCTCAAAATTCACAGGATCTGAAATCATCAAGAATGCCATATTTTCTTCATCCTCTTCAGATAAACCTTCACCGGAATTATAATCTCCTAACCATATAGGTGGATGTTGATTTCTCCCCTCCCTTATTGTCAAATCTGGTGCAATAGCTACTGGAAAATTATTTTTAGCAACTGGTTCAATTATTTTAGCAACCAGTTTAGTCATTTCCTTCGTGACTTCTCCTTCTTTGGCTGTGTTCTCATCAATTTCAATATTTTTCCCCAGTCCAATTTTGTTTCACCTTCAAAGAATTTCTAATCTCATTCACGATTTTCCTTGAAAGCTACATTACGACTTACTACAATTTTATTTGTAGTTGGATCAAACATTTTATAGCCTTTGGATTCACTGTTGACTCCAAATAAAACACATGTTACACTTTTATCTTCAAGTTTCCTTCTCTTGGCATCTGGAATATGGACATGTCCCACACATCCAAAAACTCTGAAATAATCTACTGATGATTTCACTCCGCTCCAAGCTTCTTCTGGTGTTATGTCCTTTACTGCAAGAGTGGGTGATCGATTCAAAATGTGAATCGTCCACCTGACTACTTCAATCATAAATTTTTAGGCACTTTCTTCTCTGTCAGCATAGCTCTTACCAAGTTCATTACAATGCGATTTTTTCGTTCGTCCACTCTATTTTGCTGTACGGTATAGGCTGTCGTCAATTGTCTCTTCACTCCATGTTGTTTGCAAAAATCGTTGAATTCTGCAGAGTTGAATTCTCCTCCTCTATCTAGCCTTAAACATTTTATAGGCATTCCAATTTCCTTTTCCACCATTGCTTTGAAACATTTGAAATGATAAAATGTTTATGATTTTTATACAAGAAAATAACTCCATGCCTTCCTTGAAAAATCATCTATAAAGCACAAGTACTTTTTCTAGCCACTTGAAGCTGGTGAGATTGGAGCACATAGATCTGCATGAACAAGACCCAATTTTTTCGTTGCTCTCCATTTACCCATTTTTAGAAATGGAGTCCGATGTTGCTTGCCTTTCATACATACCTCACAGGTGGTGTTTGGAGCTACAATTTGCAGTAGACCTTTCACCACATTTTTGTGTTTCAAGGTGCACAAGCCTTTATAGCCGAGATGACCATAACGATGGTGCCAAAGTGTTGACTGATACTATTTGAAACTTGGAGGCATCTTCCTTCATTTGTTGTGGTAGATGGTTCAGTACGCAAAATAAACAGCCGATTTGCGCTCATAATTGACTCTGCTATTTTTCCTTTTTGTGGATGATAAATGCTACATACACCATCTTTGAACAACAGTGCTACTCCTTTTTCTTGTAGTTGTCCAACACTCAAGAGACTATTTTTGAGTTAAGGTACCAAATACACATTACTAATAGTGTAACGAATCTCATGTAAAGTTAATTTCACTGCACCCTTTCCCGTAACTTTCATATTTTTTCCAAGCTTGACAATGTGGGAAAAGGTCTTGTCTAAGCTTGAAAACATACCTTCACTTGCACACGTATGGTTTGAGCAACCAAAATCTAAGAACCAAGCATCACTCCTTTTTGCTTCATGTCTTTCCATATGAGCCATTAACATCATTTCATCCTCTTCTTCCAGCTCTGCATAATTCAATTCCTTATTCATCTTTGGACTTTCATATTGAAAATGACCTAAGTCATGACACCTATAACATTCAACAGTTGTTTTGTTGAAAGTTGATCTTCCTCTTCCGCGTCCTCTACCCCAGTAAATTCCTCTTCCTCTGTTACTTATTTTCGTTCGTCCTTCCACTTTTAGAACTTTCTCCTCTCCATTAATGTTGGATCTTCGAAATTTTTGTTCATGCACCACTAATGAACTTTGTAATTCATCAATGGACATGTTATCAGTATCTTTGGATTTCTCAATGAATACTACAACATAAGTAAAATTTTCAATCAGAGTACGCATAATTTTTTCTACAATTTTCTTGTCTGGCATATCTTCTCCATTGCTTCTCATATTGTTGAAGATTATCATCACTCTTGCAAAATAATCTGTGATACTTTCATCCTTCTTCATCTCTAGGATCTCAAATTCTCTCCATAATGCATTAAGAAGAGATTTCTTCACTTTTTGGTTTCCACCAAATTTTCGCTTCATTGAGTCCCAAACAATCTTGGTTGTGCGACGATCCAAGATTTGTTCAAAGACAGTACGATCAATTGCCTAGAAGAGGTAATGCTTTACTTGGTGATCTTTGAGTCTAGCATCATCAAGGTGACCCTTTTGTGCCTCAGTCAGCATTGTTCCCTCCACCACATTCCATAGACCCTTTGCTCTGAGCAAATATTCCATCAGCTCACTCCAATGATCATAGTGATCATCGAAGTGAGGGATCTTCGCTAAAGTTTTGTCTTCACTCATACTCTATCTATTTGGCCACTAAAAAAATTGCAGCTCTAATACCAATTATTAAGTTTTGACAGAAGAATAACTAAACCAGAAATAGAAACAATTGAAGTTTGAAGGGATGATATTATTGAATATTGAACTTGGCTTTTATAGCTTTACAAATAACCATAAATAGAAAATAAACACAAATCTTGAAAAAAATTTTGGAAAAAAATTAAACTAAATACCTAAAAATATTCTACCTAAACAAAGAAAAGATCTTTGTTTAACTATTTTTGGCATAATAAAATTCTTCTCACAATTTGGAGAGTCTTCCATTTATTTGATTAAATGATATTAATTTGGTTACAATTAATTAGTTTAATTTATGGAACGATACCTGAAAAATGTTAAAGGTATTAAATGGTTTGTATGAAAATAACCATAATAAACATATATAAATATTTCCAGGCTTAACTTATGCAAAGACTCTAACGTTCACATGAAGTATAACACATGAACCAATGTAAATTAGAGAAACAATTTTGTAGAAATTCGAACTTGAAACTAATATCATGGGCTCACATAGGTTGACTTGGATTTCAATGGAAAGAATCAAATTTATATTAAGGATAAATTCGTGACATCAGCCTAAGCTAAAAAGGTAAGTGACCTTACTATCAACATGGTTATATTGGATGTTGTCACGTGCCATGTGGTTCTGCACGTGTCATATATATTGATATGTGCGAATTGTTTATGGATCGATATGCTTATGATATGGTATGTATATGTTATAATATGTGAATTGTATGATAATACTTATGGTACGATGTATTCAATGATATGTTTAAGATAGGATACGAGAAGGATGCACTAAACGTAATGTAATATTAGAAGTAAGGTATGTTCATGAAACGCTAAAATTAGGTTACATATCGAAGTGTTGTGGATATGAGAGATTGATAAAAATGATATTGTCATAATCGATTGATAAAAGAATATGGTTAGATTATAGGTAGAAAGGGATAGGATTATGATAGAATGATAGAACGATAACGTTAGGATACACTCCTGTAACGATATGACTAAGGTATGTTCATGTAACGATATGATTGTGATAGATATAAGAATGTTAACGCTATGATAATTTAGGGAACAATATGACCACGAAGTGTTTACGATATGATATGATTATGATACGACATGTGAATGAATGTTATATATATATTTTGTGATATGATATGAAAATGATATGAAATATGTTATGGTACGAGATATGTGATAATCGACATGTTTATGATATGATATATTGTGATGCGATATGTTATGATATAATATGTACATGATAAAAATTGTTATGTCTGGAAGCATGAAATGTTATTGTAACGACCCAAAATTTCCACATACTCAGAGTTGCTACTAATGTCTCATGCTCATCTCTAATGCGAAAATATAACTCTTAAAATGAACATCATTTATAACATAAACTTCGAAAAATGCTTAAAAAAACTTTTCTCTGGACAATACAGCCATGGTCTTACATGTTTAAATACAAAATACTGAAGTTTAGAGAAAAGAAAAACAAATAAAAATAATTTAAAACGATGATATTCAAAACAACCTATTCTAACCTAAGACTAGAAATTTAAATATGTGACTACCCTATGCACGTGCCACAGTCTCTGTTCGCGATGCCGTCGTCTTCCGTACAAGTGCGCCTTGGCTTTACCGAAAATGATGTGGCACACGGCATGAGTATTTCGAAGAATACTCAGTATGTGGCCCCACTATAGGGGGCCATGCAAATGTAAACACATGCAAACATGATTTAGGGACCTATCTCTAACATCATAAGGGTGGCCTCTAGTCTCGGATAAATTGGATGTGTAGTACTTCCCTACACACGACTCACACGTGCAAGTGTGAATCCAAAGGACGCTCACACACCTTGTGGACCCTTTGGTCAAGCTAATCTGTAGCAACGTTCGGAAGTCAGCGGAACTCCATAGTGTCATGCGCCTCATGAACACCCTTATCATCATACTATGTGCATTCACACTCATCATCATGCTGTGCGCATTCGCACTCATCATCATACTGTGCGCATCCGCACTCATCATCTCTAGGAGAAGTAGCCCTATGCTTATGAACATATAATATGTATGAGGTCCCTTTAAATCCATCATAATGTCGCTTCAGACACAACCCTTTAGTCTAATCTCTTTGTTACTCTAGGTAACACACACTCGAGGATATTTATATTAATATCATTTTCATGCTCTTAGGGTTGTGTCCTATGTCGATCTAAAGACATGATGCAATATGACACTCATCATCAGATAACATGCTCAATATGGAAAACATCATCATATTAAGGTAAACGTCACATAATCATCATACTCATGATATTGCCATAAAGTGCATCAAGCATATTAAGTACGTCATTCATCTAAATATATATATACTGTGCACATCATCAAGCATCATAACTCACACATCAACATCATAACTCACATCATCATAACTCATACATTATCATAACTCATACATCATCATACACTCATACATCATCATAACTTAAATTTAGAGATAGGGTGCTATATTGACCTTATTTGCCTTAACTAAGGTAAAAAATGGTTCATAAGGGTTGAAATTCTAGGAAACGGTATATTACATGTCTATATCAAGACGAAGGGCGCATCCGCATGTGCGACATGTGTCGTTGTGGGGGAGGAGGCGCGTGTCGGTTGGCGTTTCGGGTCGAGGTGCAGACTCTAGGTCATGTCCTCGGGTGCGGGTTGTGAGGCTGGGTCGTGAGGGAACGCGTGTTGGGCCGTCCATTTAATGGGCCGAAGGGACATTGATTTATTGCACGACATGTGTCGCCTTCGGGAGGTGACGCGTCGCAGACTTCGAAACGGACACGCCTGCTGGGTCGTCGAATTTAATGGACCGAAGGGGTATGTCTTAATGAGTGTAGTGTTTGCATGAATGACACATGGGCTGTCGAATTTAATGGGCCATGTGCATGAGTGACACATGTCGTATTTGGCCGTCGGATTTAATGGACCGATGGGGTATGGACCGATTGCATGAGTGACACATGTCGTGTTGGGCCATTAGATTTAATGGTTTGCGGGTATTTGGTTTGGGTCGACGGATCTTTTCTTCTTCGACCGATTCCCTGTGTGATTTTTCCACGATTTTCTCTCTCCTTCCCACGTCGTTTTCGACATTGTTTCTCTTCCTTTTTCTCTCCCTATCCCTCTGTCGACTTCTCCTACTCTCTCCCACGAAGTTTCGTGGTTGTTGGACGTCATGGAGGGAGATCGGGGATTCTCCAAAAATTTGATTTTTGAACTCCTTCCCTGACGGTGATGATGAAGACTATGCGGTGTGTGTTCGCTTGTGGTGGACGTATTTAGGGGTGCAGAAGTTTCGCGGCGTTGCTTGGTCGGTTTAGGCATCGAGGCTGATGGTTTTAGGGTGCCGAAGTTTGATTTTTTTCTCGCAGGAAAACTTCGGTATTCCCTCTCTTCCTCTCGATTTTCTCCTCTGTTCATCATTTTCTTCTTTGCAGGTGATTCTGAGAGGCTTGAGGAGCGTGGCTGAAAATTTTAGCAAGTTGTTGGGGTCGGGAAACGTGATTCCGTTGTTAGATAAAAGCCTGAGGTTTCCTTATTTAGCTTTTACACGTTTTTACTCAGTTGATTGAATATTTTCTCTTGACCATTTGACAAACACATCGAAGGGATTACCATTTTTTTAGGTGGCCATTTGGAGGGAAGTGACACAGATTTAGTTGGCGGGCCATTTTTAGGATAAGATAACTATTTAAATAAGTGAATTTGATGAGAAACAAAATCACTGCTTTTTTAAGCAAAGTCAAATCCCAAGTTTTCGGCGACCGAGTTTTTTTTTTTTTTTTTAAATTCTGATTCGTTACAGTTATGATATGATATATTTATGTAATTTGAATGATATGATGCGATTGACATGCAAAACGACGAACTAGCATGAAATACAACCCCGACTTATGCATGAAAGATATGATAAATGATATGATAAACGATATGTGAAATGATATGAAAAATGATATGATATGTACAGAATGCTAGTAGGGTTGTATTAAATGATAATGAAAATAGAATAATATTGGACCTCATGCATTATTGTGTGCTCATGCATTGGGGGATACCCTTTACCCTTAACGATAGTATGGACGTGTACGTTACGAGGCAGGAAAACAATCATTATGGTTATCATAATGCTATGATGACCAAGCAGAAAAACGTTCATTATGTTTATCATAATGTTGCGACGGTCAGGCAAGAAAACGAACATTATGTTTAACCTAATGCTGTCGTGATGGTTACTAATTCTAACGAGTGTCTGGCCTAGGTATCTCTCAGAGTATGCTCACACAACAAGAAAAGTGGCCCAGCGGTGTGCGAACTGACTGGTGAGTCCATACTCGCACGTATCGATTGTGTGTAGAGTATATGGTACACATCCAAGTAATCGATTAGGATAGTACCGTAGGAAAATAGACTAAAAGGATAGGTCCTGTCACTGCATTTGCATGTTCTTGCATTTAAACCCCCAACATCATAATCTAGCCTAAGTCTAAGAAAATAATACGACCACCCTATGCATGTGTCATGGTTTCGAGTTGCGATGCCGTCGTCAGCCGTACAAGAATGCCTTGCCTTAACATAAAATAGAGGTAGCATGTGGCTTAAGTATTTTAAGAAATACTCTGTAAGTGATCCCACTATCGAGGTTAAATGCAAGAACATGCGAATGCAATGACGGGACCTATCATATCAGTCTCTTTTCTTGTCGGGCTCCCCAGACATTTCGCACACCGCTAGGCCCCTTTTCTTGTGGGGCGAGCTTGCTCTGGTAGCTTCATATGCCGGACACCCATTAGAATTAGTAACCGTCACGACAACATTATGTAAAACATAATGATACTTCCCCTGCCTAGTGGTGTACGCCTCCGCACCCTCGTGATGGAATAGGGGTATCCCCCAATGCATGAGCACATAAATGCATGAGGTCCCAATATTTTTCCATTTTCATTATCATTTAATATAACCCCGCTAGCGTTCCATACATATCATATCATTTCTCATATCGTAATTTCATGCCGTTTATCGTAATTTCATGCCATTCATATCATGTTGTATACATACAATTTAAACGACATAACATAAAGTTCCAAACTTTTAACATAACATCTCCTCATATACATCTTATACCATAACATATCGCATCACAAGATATCATATCATAAACATGTCAATTTATCACACATCTCGTACCATAACATATTTCATATTACTTTCATATCCAATCACAATATATATATATATATATATATCCCTCATTCACATTTCGTATCATAATCATATCATATCGCAAACACTTCGTGGACATATTGTTCCCTAACTTATCATAGCCTTAACATTCATTTACATCTCACAGTCATATCGTTACATGAACGTACCTTAGTCATATTGTCACATGAATGTATTCTAACGCTATCGTTTTAACAATCTATCATAATCCTATCCCTTTCTACCCTTAACCTAATCGTATTCTTTTATGAATCGATCGTGACTATATCATTTTTATCAATCTCTCATATACATAGCACTTCGATACGTAACCTAAGCTTAACGTTTCATGAACATATCTTACTCCTATCATTACTTTACGTTCAGTGCATCCTTCTCGTATCCTATCTCAACCATATTATTGAACACATCATACCGTAAGTATTATCATACAATTCACATATTATAACATATACATAACATATCATAAGTATATCGATCCATAAATAATTCACACATATCAATATATATGACACGTGCAGAACCACATGGTACGTGTCAACATCCAATATAACCATGTTGATACTAAGGTCACATGGCACGTGCATTTTTCTTCAGTAAATTGGTGAAAACTTTTCACTCTGGTTCCTTGTATTTAATCAATCTTCCCTCTTTTTTTTCTTTCTATATGTATTTCTGTTTAACATGTATTCCCAATTTTTAATTCGTAGGCATTTTACATGTATTCTCACGTAAATCTGCCTAAAGGCCATTTCCGTTCTTATATATATATATATATACATTCATAACTAATTATTATAATATATTCTCCAAATATTATATCTTAATACTCCCCTCAGGTTGGAGAGTGTATGTCAATCACACCCAACTTGTCTTTTAAAAAATCAAATTGATGTCTTCTCAAAGTTTTAGTGAAAACATCTGCCAATTGCATTTTAGTCAAAACATAATACGGTTTGATGATTTCAGCTTGTATCTTTTCTCGAACTATATGGCAATCTATTTCAATGTGTTTCGTACGTTCGTGAAAAATTGGATTGGCTGCTATATGTAATGCTGCTTGATTATAAAAATATAATAAATGTTGGTTCAAACAGTGGAACTTTCAAGTCTTAAAGAATGTATCTTAACCAAGTTAACTCTAAACAAGTATTTGTCATATCTCGATACTCAGCTTCTGTTGATGATCTGGACACATTGGTTTGCTTTTTAGACTTCTAAGAAATAATTGAATTTTCGAGGAAAATGCAGAACCCAGAAATAGACCGTCTGGAAGTTCGACAACCACCCTAGTCAGACTCGCAATATGCTTGAAATCTTAAGTTGCTTTCAGATGGTAGTAGAAGTCCTTGACCAGTTGTACCTTTGATGCATCTCAGAATTCAAAAAGCTGCCTCCCAATGTGATTTTCTTGGTTCATTCATAAATTGACTAAGCATACGAACTGAATACACTATGTCAGGCCTAGTAACGGTTAAATATATTAATATATCAATCAACCGTCTATATTTACTTGGATCATTCAACTTCTCTTCTTCTGTTAAAGAACGTTTCAGATTTTGTTCCATAGCAAATTTTTCTAGATGTGCTCCTGTAAGACCTGTGTCTTGAAGAATGTCTAGAGCATACTTCCTTTGAGACATAAAAATTCATTTTCTAGATCGAGAAAATTCAATGCCTAGGAAATATTTTAAATTCCCTAAATCTTTGATAAGAAATTTCTCGAGTAAACTAGTCTTGAGATGTTGAATTTCTTTGAGATCATTGCTTATCAACAAAATATCATCAACATAGATAAGAATTGTAGTGAAAGAAGTACCTTTACTCTTAGTAAATAATGAGTAATCTGCTTTGGACTGCTGCATTTTGTATAGTGATAGAGAATATAGAGAACCAATTGCAAGAAGCCTGTTTTAATCCATAAAGAGATTTATGGAGCTGAAATACTGTATTCTCCTCCTGTCCGCGGAGACCTGGTGGTAAAGACATATAGACTTCCTCGTCTAGATTACCATGGAGAAAGACATTTTGAACATTCAACTAATGAGTGAAGCATTTTCGATCAGCAACAATAGTGAGTAAGCAACGAAGTGTAGTAAGTTTCGTTGTAGGAGAAAATGTCTCTTTGTAATCAATACCTTCAACCTGAGTGTATCCCTTTGCTACCAGTCGAGCTTTATAACGTTCAATAGAACCATTAGTGTTGTATTTAATCTTGTACACCCAACGACAGCCAATAGCTTTATGGCCAGGTGGTAGAGGAACGAGAGACCAAGTATGATTACATTCTAAAGTTGCAATTTCATCATTCATAGCCTACTGCCATAATGGGTCGCCAACGACCTCATCATAGGTTTTAGATTATGTCTGGGCTATAATAAGAGCTAGAAAAACACGTTGAGTAGGAGAAAAACGAGAGAACGAAAGGTAATGATGAAGGAGATATCTGGTGCCAGTGCTGGGACTTGAGCCAGAGGTTAAATGATTGGCTCCAGAAGACATCTCATAATCATTATGCCAAGCTGGAGGTTGTTTGGTACGAGTAGAACGTCGGAGTGGAACTGATGTATCAAGTGGTATAGGATTAGAATTAGTGGGTGAATCTGGAGAAGGAATAGAAGGTGGAGGAGACAACGAAGTAGTAGGTGAAGGAATAGAAGGTGGAAGAGGACTAGAATATATTTTTGAGTAGGATGAATCATGAAGTGGTAAAACGGGAGTCGAATGAGCTAATGTCAAAGTTTGTGAAGGTGATGAAAAAGGAAAATCATCTTCACAAAATTTAACATCACAGCTGATAAAGAATTTGTGAGATTGCATGTCATACAACTTGTAACCTTTGTGACCAAAAGGATATCCTACGAAAACACAAGGAATTTTTCGAGGTTCAAATTTTTATCTTAGGATGTACTACAGTTGCATAACATTTACAACCAAAAACTTTAAGATGATGAAATATAGGTGGTCGTTTATAGAGTGCTTCAGAGGGCGTCTTGTTAGATAACAATGGTGATGGTGTTCTATTTATATGATAAACAACAGTTAAAATGTACTCTCCCAAAAGATTAAGTGGAACCTGTGACTGAAAGAGAAGAGACCTAGCTACATTTAGGATATGACGATACTTACGTTCTACGACTCAATTTTGTTGTGGAGTGTAGACACAAGTGCGCTGAAATTCAATGCCAGAAGAAGTAAAAAATGGTTGTAAAGATAGGAACTCAGTCCCATTGTCTGATCTAACTATCTTGATAGTAGTATGAAATTGAGTTTGAACGAATTTAACAAAGTTTATTAACAATGATGTACTTCTGATTTATGTTGCATAAGGAAAACCCAAGTACATCGAGTAAAATCATCAACAATAGTGAGAAAAAACGCAAACTAGAATGAGTAGGAATTTTATGTGGTCCCCAAACATCACAATGTAATAGATCAAAGGCAAAATGGGTTGTTATTGAGCTTCTTGGAAAAGATAACCTAGTTTGTTTTGCTAACGGGCAAATACTACCGTTATAAGAAAAAGTAGCATTATTAAGATGCAATTGATCAATTAGAAATTTAAAACGAGAAAAAGAAGAATGACCTAGGCGTAAATACCACAAATCAGATGACTGAGATACTTGATGAGCTAAAGATTTGATTGAAAATGAAGAAAATATGATAGAGACCTCCGAATTGTTTATCCGAGCCAATCATATTTCCCGTAGCCAAGTCCTGCATAACACAAGAATTAGGATAGAAGGTGACATAACATTTCAAGTCATTGGTAAGTTTGCTGGTGGACATTAGGTTTAAATTGAATGAAGTCACACATAAAACATTGTTTAATTTAAGGTCAGGATGAAAGGAAACATTGTCAGTATGTGATACATGTGTTGTTGCTCCATTAGGCAAATTTATTGTAGATATGGTGGCAGTCTTTGGTTCAATTATAACAGAAGCTTTGGATACTATATGATCCGTAGCTCCACTATCGAGAATCCATAGATTATAACTTGTAGAGTTAATAGATAATGTAAATACTAGAAACAAACCTGCAGCATTGATGTAATTGTTAGAATTACCAGAAGCACGATGATTGAGTGCAGATAAGGCTTGTGTTATCTGTTGTAATTGCTTAGAAGAAAATTTTGGAATGGAATTAGGTGACTGTTCTTCTATATTCAACTGAGAAACATTGGCCATATTTGCAGATGATCGATATCCACGATTGCTGCGTTGATTGACTTGTACTGCCCTTCCAAAATTATTTTTCTGTCGACATCAATCTTCTGTATGTCCCCTTTTATCACAAAATTTGTAGTGAAACTTAAGGATTTGACACTCATCAATTGTATGACCACTTTTATTGCAGTGTTCACATGATTTGTCCTTGGTGAATTTTGAATATGTTGTTTTCTTCTGCACTGTTGATACAATCGAGAAATTCACAGTAGGTTCAGAAGTTACTTGACACTGCATCTCTTCTTGTACAAGTAATGAATAGGCTTGCCTCACATTAGGTAATGGAGTCAACATCAATATGTTAGATCTCACTGTTTTATAAGACTAATTGAGGCCCATGAGTAGTTGCATCAACACGTCATCTTCGCGTTGATCAACATGTATTTGATGTTGATTACAAGTAAATGGTGTGCAGTACGCTTCCAATTCATCCCAGATTGCTTTGAGCTTGGTGAAATATGTTGACAGTGCCATGGTTCCCTGTGACATCATTGCTATCGACTTTTGTATCTGAAAAATTGATGGAGCATTCTTTTGTGAGAATTGATCGTGAAGATCAACCCACACTTAATGAGTTGTCTTGGCGTGAATAATACCTTCAGCGATATTTGCTTCAACTAAATGAGTTAACCAAGATATTATCATATTGTTGCACTGATTCCAGAGTTCAAATTCGGTTGAATTTGCATCTTGAGATGGTTCTTCAATTGTTCCATCAATGAAGCTAATTTTCTTTTTGGCAATAAGAGCATGCATAACTGATTTACTCCCGGATTCGTAATTTGTTCCATTTAATTTGATTGGAACAAGTGAATATCCTGGCTGATTAGAGTGATGGATATAATAAGGATGTGTTAAATCAACCTCCGAAATTTTGAAGTTGGATTTGGCTGATTCCGCCATAAAGGAAATTTTGATATTTAAGAACACCAAGATCAGTGCTCTAATACCATGTTAAGAATGGGAAATAGCAATGGGATCGAAAGTGCGATTTTCATTAATGTTCACAACTTTTAAATAGGATGAAAATATACAACTAACTAAATCGTGAGAATAAGATAAAATATAATACAAATCAAATCCTGATAAAATATACTACTAACCAACTCCTAAAGATAAGAGATAAAAAGATTAACTGATTACGAATATGTAAGATATATTCATAACTCATTATTATAATATATTCTCTAAATATTATATCTCAATAAAAACAAAACATTTAAAGTATAGGTATATATATATATATATATGTATGTATGTATATTTACATTATATCAAAATAGAGATTATCACACATATCGCATCATAATATATCATATCATAAACATGTCAATTTATCACACATTTCGTGCCATAACATATTTCATATCATTTTCATATCCAATCACTATATATATATATATATATATATATATATCCCTCATTCACATGTCGTATCATAATCATATCATATCGCAAATACTTCGTGGTCATATCGTTACCTAACTTATCATAGCCTTAGCGTTCCTTTACATCTCACAATCATATCGTTACATGAACGTACCTTAGTCATATTGTCACATGAGCGTATTCTAACGCTATCGTTTTAACAATCTATCATAATCCTATTCCTTTCTACTCATAACCTAACCGTATTCTTTTATGAATCGATCGTGACCATGTCGTTTTTATCAATCTCTCATATACATAGAACTTCGATACTTAACCTAACCTTAACGTTTCATGAACATATCTTACT
Source organism: Cucurbita ficifolia (assembly GCA_033971965.1). Classification (NCBI taxonomy): domain Eukaryota; kingdom Viridiplantae; phylum Streptophyta; class Magnoliopsida; order Cucurbitales; family Cucurbitaceae; genus Cucurbita; species Cucurbita ficifolia. The sequence goes on along the minus strand of JASJUX010000021.1, from coordinate 66,704 downwards.
CCTATAATTACTTTACGTTCAGTGCTTCTTTCTTGTATCCTATCTCAACCATATCATTGAACACATCGTACCATAAGTATTATCATACAATTCACATATTATTAATATATATGACACGTGCAGAACCACAGGGAACGTGTCAACATCAAATATAACCATGCCGATAGTAAGGTCACTTACGTGATTAGCTTAAGTAGTGTCACCAATTTATCCTTAGTGAGAGTTCGATTTTTTCCATTTATATCCAAGTCAACCTATGTGGACCCATGACATCAATTTTAAGTTCAATTCTAGACTTTGTTTATATATATATATAATTTTATTTTTATAAAAGATTTGATTTCCTTCCCATGGTCTATAATCCAAACTTATAATCGGTAATTCTTATTAGAAATTAAGTTGTGTTTGACAGTAAAAATTACAGATATTATTTTGTTGCTTAAATTACACGGATAATAAAATATGGAATAATTTCATATCTTTCATTTTTCCTTCCGTCTATATTTCCTCGGTTTTTCTTTTAATTCTGTTAACAATTATCTTTCGCCAATTTTTAATCGATTCTTAAATTGCACAAAAAGTAAAATACTCCGAACTCTTCACCAACTCTTCATTCTTATTCATTGTATTTAATTACTCCCATTTTTCTTCTATAGTTAGAATACTTGTGTGAAGACAAAATGGGCTTGCTTAAAAATGACAATATGGTTTATGTCTTCTTGTTGATCTCTTTTGTTGCTATGTTGTCCAATCTCAATGCTCTCGAGGAATAATGAGATGAGAGTAGCAATGTGCTTTCTTTAAGTCTCAAAAGACATGTACCAACAGGACCAAATCTTACAACATCACCTGAAATACCTCCATCGGATTTAGGTACCAAGGACGTGTCCCAACTGGCCCAAATCCAGCAACATCTCCTAAAAGCCCTCCCTCAAGTTTAGGCACCAAGAGGTGTGTCTCAACTGGACCAAATCCAACAACATCTCTCGAAACGCCTCCATTGGGTGTAGGAGCAAAGAGGCGTGTCCCAATTGGCCCAAATCCAGCAACATCTCCTAAAAATCCCTCCGTCAAGTTTAGGCACCAAGAGGCGTATGCCAACTGGACCAAATCCTACAACATCTCCCGAAACACCTCCATTGGGTTTAGGGACCAAGAGGCGTATCCCAACTGGCCCAAATCCAGTAACATCTCCGAAAAGCCCTCCCTTAAATTTAGGCACCAAGAGGCGTGTCCCAACTGGACCAAGTCCAGCAACATCACCTGAAACGCCTCCCTTGGGTCTACGAGGTAAGAGACGTGTCCCAACTGACCCAAATCCAGCAACATCTCCTCAAAGCCCTCCCTCAAATTTAGGCACCAAGAGGCGTGTCCCAACAAGACCAAATCCAGCAACATCTCCCGAAACGCCTCCATTGGGTCTAGGAGCTATGAGGTGTGTCCCAACTGGCCAAAATTCAGTAACATCTCTTGAAAGCCCTCCCTCAAGTTTAGGCACCAAGAGGTGTATCCCAACTGAACAAAATCCTACAACATATTCAAAAATGCGTCCATTGGGTTTAGGTTCCAAGAGGCGTATCCCAACTGGCCCAAATCCAGCAACATCTCCTGAAAGCCCTCCCTTAAATTTAGGCACCAAGAGGCTTGTCCCAACTGGACCAAATCCAGTAACATCTCCCGGAACGCCTCCATTTGGTCTAGGCACTAAGAGGCGTGTACCAACTGGCACAAATCTAGCAACATCTCCTGAAAGTCCTCCGTCAAGTTTAGGCACTAAGAGGCGTATCCAAACTGGACAAAATCCTACAACATCTCCCGAAATGCCTCCATTGGGTTTAGGGACCAAGAGGCGTATCCCAACTGGCCCAAATCCAGCTACATCTTCTGAAAGCCCTCCCTTAAATTTAGGCACCAAGAGGCATGTCCCAACTTGCCCAAATCCTGCAATATCTCCCGAAAGCCCTCCATTAAATTTATTATGAGGCCTCGTGATAGTAGCAAGTTAAATTAGGGTCTCCAAAGATGTATTATAATGAGGTCATTAATTTTCTGTCTTCTATCTAATGAGATGATCCACCTTTATGACGAGAGACTCTAATAATGGGCGTGAAAGTGAATAATTTAGTCTTAGAATCTTTTTAATCTAAAACTTTGATAATAAGATTCCTTTACCTTTGATTCAAAAGCTCCATTACTCATGAACATATAATTTTAATTTCTACATCATTGATTAACATTATATAATTTAACAATCATGGACATAAATATGAAAGTTTCTATAAAATTTATGCGACTTTGAATATTTTCAAATGATATAATACATGTTAATTAGTGAGACTTTAGTTTTTTCTGCAAAAACTTAATGGGTCAAAAAATATGCATAATTTTAAATATGACAGCATATAAATTACAATTTCTGAGATATTTTAACGTAATTTTTATTTTACTTTCATATATAACTAATATATCATTTTTATATTTTATCATTATAGACTTTTAAAGTTGAATACAAAAAGAATTATCGATAGAAACAAAAGTAAATACGATAGAGATTGATAAAAACGATATTGTCACGATCGATTGATAAAAGAATATGGTTAGATTATGTGTAGAAAGGGATAGAATTATGATAGAATGATAGAACGATAGCGTTAGGATACGCTCCTGTAACGATATGACTAAGGTACGTTCATGTAACGATATGATTGTGATAAATATAAGAATATTAAGACTATGATAAGTTAGGGAATGATATGACCACGAACTGTTTACGATATGATATGATTATGATACGACATGTGAATGACGGTTATATATATATATATATACATTGTGATATGATATGAAAATGATATGAAATATGTTATGGTACGAGATATGTGATAATTGACATGTTTATGATATGATATATTGTGATGCGATATGTTATGGTATGATCTGTACATGATGAAAATTGTTATGTCTGGAAGCATGAAATGTTATTGTAACGACCCTAAATTTCCATATACTTAGAGAGTCGCTACTAATGTCTCATGCTCATCTCTAATGCGGAAATATAACTCTTAAAATGAACATCATTTATAACATAAACTTCGAAAAATGCTTAAAACAACTTCTTCTCTGGAAAACACAGCCATGGTCTTACATGTTTAACTACGAAATACTCAAGTTTAGAGAAAACAAAAACAAATACAAAATAATTTAAAACGATGAAATGCAAAAAAAAAAAAAACCTATTCTAACCTAAGACAAGAAATTTAAATATGTGACTACCCTATGCACGTGCCACAGTCTCTGCTCGCGATGTCATCGTCTTCCGTACAAGTGCGCCTTTGCTTTACCTCAAAAATGATGTGGCACACGACATGAGTATTTCGAAGAATACTCAGTAAATGGCCCCACTATAGGGGGTCATGCAAATGCAAACACATGCAAACATGATTTAGGGACCTATCTCTAACGTCATAAGGGTGGCCTCTAGTCTCGGACAAATTGGATGTGCAGTACTTCCCTACACATGACTCACACGTGCGAGTGTAGATCCACAGGGCGCTCACACACCCCCTGGACCCTCTGGTCAAGTTAATCTGTAGCGACGTTTGGATGTTAGTGGAACTCCATAGTGTCATGCGCCTCATGAACACCCTTATCATCATACTGTGTGCATTCACACTCATCATCATACTGTGTACATTCGCACTCATCATCATATTGTGCGCATTCACACTCATCATCATACTGTGTGCATTCGCACTTATCATCATATTGTTCGCGTTCGCACTCATCATCTATAGGGGAAGTAGCCCTATGCTTATGAACATACAATATGCATGAGGTCCCTCTAAATCCATCATAATGTCTCTTCTCACACAACCCTCTAGCCTCATCTCTTTATTACTCTAGGTAACACACACTCGTAGATATTTATATTAATATCATTTTCATGCTCTTAGGGTTGTGTCCTATGTCGATCTAACGACATGATGCAATATGGCACTCATCATCATATAGCATGCTCAATATGGAAAACATCATCATGTTAAGGTAAATGTCACACAATCGTCATACTCATCATATTGGCATTAAGTGCATCAAGCATATCAAGTACGTCATTCATCGAAATATATATATACTGCGCCCATCATCAAGCATCATAACTCACACATCATCGTAACTCATACATTATCATAACTCATACATCATCATACACTCATACATCATCATGTACTAGTATACGACATCATACGATACATCTCATACATCATCATATACTAACATACGGCATCGTACAACACAACTCATACATCATCATAACTCAAAAAAAAATTCGCCTATCATATAGTAAGACCACTTACTTGGTTGGCCTTAGCTGAAGTACTCTCTAATTTAATTAACGTAAGCTCTCGTTCCTCGGGAGCTGCTCCAAAGGTTGTCGAGAGTTGACTCCTATTAGAACGTTCATGGGAGCTGCTCCAAAGGTTGTCGAGAGTTGACTCCTATTAGAACGTTCATCTTATTTACGTTAATAACTCACATTTCTATCATTAATTAACTTAAATTTAGAGAGAGGGTGCTATAATGACCTTATTTTCCTCAACTAAGGTCACAATTGGTTCAGAAGGGTTGAAAACCTAGAAAACGGTATATTACATGTCTATACCAAGCAGAAAGACTCATCCGCATGCGCGACACCTGTCATTGTAGGGGAGGAGGCGCATGTCGGTTGGCGTTCCGGGTCGAGGCGAGGACTCCAGGTCGTGTCCTCGGGTGCGGGTCGTGAGGTTGGGCCGCGAGGGAACGCGTGTTGGGCCGTAGCTTTCCTGGGCTGAAGGGCCGTCAATTTATTGTGCGACACGTGTCGCCTTCGGGAGGCAACGCGCCGCGGACTACGAAATGGACACGCGTGTTGGGTCCTCGAATTTAATGGGCCGAAGGGGTATGTCTGCATGAGTGTGGTGTCAGCATGAATGACACATGGGTCGTCAAATTTAATGGGCCATGTGCATGAGTGACACATGTCGTGTTGGGCGGTTGGTTTAATGGTTCGCGAGTATCCGGTTTGGGTCCGACGGATCCTTTCTTCTTCGATCGATTCCATATGCGATTTTCCAACGATTTTCTCTCTCCTTCCCACGACATTTCCAACATTGTTTCTCTTCCTTTTTCTCTCTCTATCCCTCTGTCGACTTCTCCTCCTCTCTCCCACGAAGTTTCGTGGTTTTTGGACGTCCATGGAAGGAGATCGGGGATTCTCCAAAAATTAGATTTATGAACTCCTTCCCCGATGGTGACGGCGACGACTACGCAGTGTGTGTTCGCTTGTGGTGGACGTATTTAGTCTTGTGGTCACTTTAGGGGCGTTGCTTGGTCGGTTTAGGCATCGAGGCTGACGGTTTTGGGATGCCGAAGTTTGATTTTTCGCTCGCAGGAAAACTTCGGTGTTTCCTCTCTCAATCTCTCGATTTTCTCCTCTGTTATGAAGATATGATATTTAGGGAATATATTATAATAATTAGTTATTATCTTAGATATCCGTAATCTATTAATATTTTAGATTTGATTAATAGTATATTTTATATTATTTACCGGATTTAGTTAGACATATATTTTCTCTATTTTTAGGTATTAGGTTATAGTTTGTATCCTATTTAAAACGTGGTAAACATTAATGAAGATCCATCTTTCGATCCCACTCCTATTTCTCAATCTTAACATGGTATCAGAGCACCGATCTTGGTGTTCTTAAATATCGAAATTTCCTTTATGGCGGAATCAACCAAATCTAGCTTCAAAATTTCGGATGTTGATTTAACACATCCTTATTATATTCATCACTCTGATCAGCCAGGATATTCACTTGTTCCAATCAAATTAAATGGAACAAATTACCAATCCTAGAGTAAATCCGTTATGCATGCTCTTATTGCCAAAAAGAAAATTGGCTTCATTGATGGCACAATTGAAGAACCGCCTCAAGATGCAAATTCAACCGAATTTGAACTCTGGAATCAGTGCAACAGTATAATAATATCTTGGTTAACTCATTCAGTTGAAGCAGACATCGCTAAAGGCATTATTCACGCCAAGACAGCTCATCAAGTGTGGGTTGATCTTCACGATCAATTCTCACAAAAGAATGCTCCAGCAATTTTTCAGATACAAAAGTCGATAGCAATGATGTCACAGGGAACCATGGCACTGTCAGCATATTTCCCCAAGCTCAAAGCACTCTGGGATGAATTGGAAGCGTATCGCACACCATTTACCTGTAATCAACGTCAAATACATGTTGATCAACGCGAAGAAGACAAGTTGATGCAACTGCTCATGGGGCTCAATGAGTCTTATAAAACGGTGAGATCTAACATATTGATGATGACTTCATTACAAGAAGAGATGCAGCGTCAGGTAACTTCTGAACCTACCGAGAATTTTTCGATTGTATCAGCAGTGCAGAAGAAAACAACATATTCGAAATTCGCCAAGGACAAATCATGTGAACACTGCAATAAAAGTGGTCATACAATTAATGAGTGTCGAATTCTTAAGTTTTACTGTAAGTTTTGTGATAGAAGGGGACATACAGAAGATCGATGTCGACAGAAAAATAATTCTGGAAGGGCAGGACAAGTCAATCAACGCAACAATCATGGATATCGATCATCTGCAAATATGGTCGATGTTTCTCAGTTGAATACAGAAGAACAGTCACCTAATTCCATTCCAAATTTTTCTTTTGAGCAATTACAACAGATAGCACAAGCCTTATCTGCAATCAATCATCACCCTTCTGGTAATTCTGACAATCACATCAATGTTGTAGGTTTGTTTCCAGTATCTACATTATCTATTAACTCTGCCAGTTCTAATTCATGGATTCTCAATAGTGGAGCTACGGATCATATAGTATCAAAATCTTCTGTTATGACTGAACCAAAGGCTACCATCATGTCTACAATAAATTTGCCTAATGGAGGGACAGCACATGCGTCACATACTGGCAATGTTTCCTTTAGCCCTGACCTTAAATTAAACAATGTATTATGTGTGCCTTCATTAAATTTAAATCTAATGTCCATCAACAAACTTACCAATGACTTGAAATGTTATGTCACCTTCTATCATGATTCTTGTGTTATGCAGGACTTGGCTACGAGGAAGATGATTGGCTCGGGTAAAATATTTGGAGGTCTCTATCATATTTCTTCGTCTCCAATCAAATCTTCAGCTCATCAAGTATCTCAGTCATCTGATTTGTGGCATTTACGCCTAGGTCATCCTTCTTTTTCTCGTTTTAAATTTCTAGCTGATCAATTGCACATTAATAATGCTAGTTATTCTCATAACTGTAGTATCTGCCCATTAGCAAAACAAACTAGGTTGTCTTTTCCAAGAAGTTCAATAACAACTCATTCTGCCTTTGATCTGATACATTGTGATGTTTGGGGACCACATAAAATTCCTACCCATTCTGGTTTGCGTTTCTTTCTCACTATTGTTGATGATTTTACTCGATGTACTTGGGTTTTTCTTATGCAACATAAGTCAGAAGTACATCATTTGTTAATGAATTTTTTTAAATTCGTTCAAACTCAATTTCATACTACTATCAAGATAGTTCGATCAGACAATGGGACTGAGTTCCTATCTTTGCAACCTTTTTTTACTTCTTGTGGCATTGAATTTCAGCGCACTTGTGTCTATACTCCACAACAAAATGGAGTCGTAGAACGTAAGCATCGTCATATCTTAAATGTAGCTAGGTCTCTTCTCTTTCAGTCACAAGTTCCACTTAATTTTTTGGGAGAGTGCATTTTAACTGCAGTTTATCTTATAAATAGAACACCATCACCATTGTTATCGAACAAGACACCCTTTGAAGCACTCTACAATGACCACCTACATTTCATCATCTTAAAGTTTTTGGTTGTAAATGTTATGCAACTACAGTACATCCTAAGCAAAAATTCGAACCTCGGGCAATTCCTTGTGTTTTCGTAGGATATCCTTGTGGTCACAAAGGTTACAAGTTGTATGACATGCAATCTCACAAATTCTTTATCAGTTGTGATGTTATATTTTGTGAAGATGATTTTCCTTTTTCATCAGCTTCACAAACTTTGACATTAGCTCCTTCGACTCCTATTGTACCACTTCATGATTCACCCCACTCAAACATCTATTCTAATAGTCCTCCTCCTTCTATTCCTTCACCTCCTGTTCCTCCTCCACCTTCTATTCCTTCACCTACTACTTCGTCGTCTCCTCCACCTTCTGTTCCTTCTCCAGATTCACCCACTAATTCTAATCCTATCCCACTTGATACATCAGTTCCACTCCGACGTTCTACGCGTACTAAAAAGCCTCTAGTTTGGCATAATGATTATGAGATGTCTTCTGGAGCCAATCATTTAACCTCTAGCTCAAGTCCCAGCACTGGCACCAGGTATCCCCTTCATCATTACCTTTCATTCTCTCGTTTTTCTCCTACTCAACGTGCTTTTCTAGCTCTTATTACAGCTCAAACAGAACCTAAAACCTATGATGAGGCAGTTGGCGACCCGTTATGGCAGTAGGCTATGAATGATGAAATTGCAGCTTTGGAACATAATCATACTTGGTCTCTCGTTCCTCTACCTCCTGGTTATAAAGCTATTGGTTGTCGTTGGGTGTACAAGATTAAATACAATTCTGATGGTTCTATTGAACGTTATAAAGCTCGACTGGTAGCAAAGGGATACACTCAGGTTTAAGGTATTGATTACAAAGAGACATTTTCTCCTACAGCGAATCTTACTACACTTCGTTGCTTACTCACTGTTGCTGCTCGAAAATGGTTCACCCATCAGTTGGATGTTCAAAATGTCTTTCTCCATGGTAATCTAGAAGAGGAAGTCTATATGTCTTTACCTCCAGGTCTTCGCCGACAGGGGGAGAATACAGTATGTCGGCTCCATAAATCTCTTTATGGATTAAAACAGGCTTCTCGCAATTGGTTCTCCATATTCTCTACCACTATACAAAATGCAGGCTACACTCAGTCCAAAGCAGATTACTCTTTATTTACTGAGAGTAAAGGTACTTCTTTCACTGCCGTTCTAATCTATGTTGATAATATTCTGTTGACAGGCAATGATCTCAAAGAAATTCAACATCTCAAGACTAGTTTACTTGAGAAATTCCTTATCAAAGATTTAGGGAATTTGAAATATTTTCTAGGCATTGAATTTTCTTGGTCTAGAAAAGGAATTTTTATGTTCAAAGGAAGTATGCTCTAGACATCTTTCAAGACATAGGTCTTACAAGAGCACGTCCAGAAAAATTTCCTATGGAGCAAAATTTGAAACTTTCTTTAACTGAAGGAGAGAAGTTGAATGATTTGAGTAAATACAGACGGTTGATTGGCAGATTAATATATTTGACCGTTACTAAGCCTGACATAGTTTATTCAGTTCGTATGCTTAGTCAATTTATTCATGAACCAAGAAAACCACATTGGGAGGCAGCTCTTCGAGTTCTGAGATACATCAAAGGTACTCCTAGTCAAGGACTCCTACTGCCATCTGAAAACAACTTAAGATTACAAGCATATTGCGATTCTGACTGGGGTGGTTGTCGAACTTCCAGACGATCTATTTCTGGGTTCTGCATTTTCCTCGGAAATTCAATTATTTCTTGGAAGTCTAAAAAGCAGACTAATGTGTCCAGATCATCAGCAGAAGCCGAGTATCGAGCTATGGCAAATACTTGTTTAGAGTTAACTTGGTTAAGATACATTCTTCAAGACTTGAATGTTCCACTGTCCGAACCAGCATTATTATATTGTGATAATCAAGCAGCACTACATATAGTAGCCAATCCAGTTTTTCACGAACGTACGAAACACATTGAAATAGATTGTAATATAGTTCGAGAAAAGTTACAAGCTAGAATCATCGAACCATGTTATGTTTCGACTAAAATGCAATTGGCAGATATTTTCACTAAAGCTTTGGGAAGACATCAGTTTGTTTTTTTTGAAGGACAAGTTGGGTGTGATTGACATACACTATCCAACTTGAGGGGAGTATGAAGATATGATATTTAGGGAATATATTATAATAATTAGTTATTATCTTAGATATCCGTAATCTATTAATATTTTAGATTTGATTAATAGTATATTTTATATTATTTACCAGATTTAGTTAGTCATATATTTTCTCTATTTTTAGGTATTAGTTGATAGTTTGTATCCTATTTAAAACGTGGTAAACATTAATGAAGATCCATCTTTCGATCCCACTCCTATTTCTCAATCTTAACATCTATTCATCATTTTCTTCTTTGCAGGTGATTCTGAGAGGCTTGAGGAGCGTGGCTTGAAGTTTTGGCGAGTTGTGGGGGTCGGGAAACGTGATTCCGTGACCCCCACAGAATTTTTGGCGACTGAGTTTTTTTTTTTAAAAATTATGATTCGTTACCGTTATGATATGATATATTTATGTAATTTGAATGATATGATGTGATTGATATGCAAAACGACGAACTAGCATGAAATACAACCCCGACATATGCATGAAAGATATGATAAATGATATGTTAAATAATATGTGAAATGATATGAAAAACGATATGATATGTACGAAACGCTAGCAGGGTTGTATTAAATGATAATGAAAATAGAAAAATATTGGGATCTCATATATTATTGTGTGCTCATCCAATGGGGGATACCCTTTACCCTTCACGATAGTACAAACGCGTACTTTACGAAGCAGGAAAACAATCATTATGGTTATCAGAATGCTATGATGACCAAACAGAAAAACGTTCATTATATTTATCATAATGTTGCAACGGTCAGGCAGGAAAACGAACATTATGTTTAACCTAATGCTGTCGTGATGGTTACTAATTCTAACGAGTGTCCGGCCTAAGTAGCTCCCAGAGTATGCTCACACAACATCTATTTTGCACTTTCTAAGCATTCTGTAACGACCCGAAATTATCTACTTAATTTAAGGATGCTACTGTATACATATCATAAACATTGAATGCGGAAATACTTCATTTAAACTTTCATAAAACATAACCTTCAGCTTAAAACACAACGATGGACTTACGTGTTTTGAAAACACTTTTAAAAACGACACAACAAAAGCTAAATAAAATAAATAAACGTTTAAATTAAAAGCATCCTAATCTAGCCTAAGTCTAAGAAAATAATACGACCACCTTATGCATGTGTCATGGTCTCGAGTTGCGATGTCATCGTCAGCCGTACAGGAATGTGTTGCCTTGACCTGAAATATAGGTAGTACGTAGCTTGAGTATTTTAAGAAATACTCAGTAAGTGACCCCACTATCGGAGTTCAATACAAGAACATGCGAATGCAATGACAGGACTTATCATACCAGTCTCTTTTCCTACGACACTATCCTAATGGGTAGCTTGGATGTGTACCATATACTCTACACACAACCAATACCTGTGAGTATGGGCTCACCAGACATTTCGCACACCGTTGGGCCCTTTTCTTTTCGGGCGAGCCTGCTCTGGTAGCTCCCTATGTCGGACACCCATTAGAATTAGTAACCGTCACGGCAGCATTATGTAAAACATAATGTTACTTCACCAGCCTAGTGGTGTACACGTCCGTACCCTTGTGATGGAATAGGTGTATCCCCCAAGGCATGAGCACACATAATGCATGAGGTTCCAATATTTTTCCATTTTCATTATTATTTAATATAACCCTGCTAGCGTTCCCTAAATATCATATCATTTTTCATATCATTTCACATATCGTTTATCATTCATATCATATCATTTCTCATTTTTCAGTTCTCATATCATACATAACTCTAACAGGGTTATATTTCATGCCGTTTATCGTGATTTCATGTCATTCATATCATGTTGTATACATACAATTTAAAAGACATAACATAATGTTCCAAACTTTTAACATACCATCTCCTCATATACATCTCATACCATAACATATCGCATCACAATATATCATATCATAAACATGTCAATTTATCACGCATCTCGTACCATAACATATTTCATATCACTTTCATAACCAATCACTATATATATAGATATATCCCTTGTTCACATGTCGTATCATAATCATATCATATCGCAAACACTTCGTGGTCATATCATTCCCTAACTTATCATAGCCTTAGTGTTCCTTTACATCTCATAGTCATATCGTTACATCCCTTGTTCACATGTCGTATCATAATCATATCATATCGCAAACACTTCGTGGTCATATCGTTCCCTAACTTATCATAGCCTTAGCGTTCCTTTACATCTCATAGTCATATCGTTACATGAACGTATCTTAATCATATTCTCACATGAACGTATTCTAACGCTATCGTTGTAACAATCTATCATAATCCTATCCCTTTCTACCCATAACTTAACCGTATTCTTTTATTAATTGATCGTGACCATATCGTTTTTATCAATCTCTCATATACATATCACTTCAATACGTAACCTAACCTTAACGTTTCATGAACATATCTTACTCCTATTATTACTTTACATTTAGTGCATCCTTCTTGTATCCTATCTCAACTATATCATTGAACACATGGTACCGTAATTATTATCATACAATTCACATATTATAACATATACATAACATATCATAAGCATATCGATCCACAAACAATTCACACATATCAATATATATGACACGTGCAAAACCACAGGGAATGTGTCAACATCAAATATAATCATGCCGATATTAAGGTCAGTTACGTGATTAACTTAAGTAGTGTCACCAATTTATCCTTAGTTAGAGTTTGATTTTTGTCCTTTGTATCCAAGTCAACCTATGTAGACCCATGACATCAATTTCAAGTTCAATTCACTGTATTAGAGACTTTATTTTTATAATTTATTTTTTCTTGGTTTATTTGTTTATTTTTTTGGGCTATTACACCTATGTGATATACAAGAATTTTAACCATCATGTTCTCCATCAAAACTTATTAAATATTAGTCACCTTTAAATCAATTTGAAAAATATAGAAAGTGTGTTAATTAACGGGCTCGTACATAATTGAGTATCTATATGGGAGGATTTTTATCTAAATACACGTCCAGCCTATGCTATGATAAGTTAGGGAACGATATGACCACGAAGTGAGCGTGTAGAAACCATTGACCTCCACAATCGTATGACATTATCCACTTTGAGCATAAGCTCTCATTGTTTTTCTTTTGCGTTCTCCAAAAGGCCTCATCTCAATGAAGATTGTATCCTTATTTATAAACCCATGATCAACCCCTTAATTAGCCGATGTGGGACTCCTCTCCCAACAATCCTCAACAACCTTCCCCTCGAACAAAGTACACCATAGAGCCTCCCCTATGGCCTATGGAGCCCTCGAGCAGCCTCCCCTTAATTGAGGTTCATCTCCTTCTTTAGAGCCCTCGAACAAAGTACACAATTTGTTTGACACTTTCGAGGCTCACAATTTCGTTGTTCCACATTTGAGGATTCTATTGACATGGATAAGTTAAGGGTATGGCTCTAATACCAAATGTTGGATGTGGTCAACGATTGAAATATGCCAAACAAACAAATTAAGCATAAAGAACAACTTGAGGGGAGAAAACTTTTGAAGAGAGGAACCTTAAGCACTTATGTTTTTCCGTTCTCTTTATTATTGTAAAAGGAGGATACATCTAAAAGAGTATTTATAGGGGAGAAAACACTAACTAGTTTCCTAAACTTTCTCCGTAAGTTAAAAATCACTAACCATCTTTCGTAGCAACTACAATTATCCTATAGTTGCTCCATAAGTTGGTAAGTTATTCTACCAAGTCTGTGAACAATTCTCCTAAAGTTATTCCATAAGTTGTAACTTATTCTATCCAGTCAAGTTTATTAGCTCACAATCTCCCCTGTAAACTTGACTTTGTTCGAGATTCTTCACTCCCAGCAACTTCCGAATCACTTCAAACTAATGGACTTGTGTCCGTGCGGTAAGTTAGTCAGTGTCCATGTCTTGTTCTTCTCAATGGCTTCAAACTCTTTTTGCATGGACTTCTACCACATCGTCTCAGTTTCTGCATCATGGTAAGTTGTCGGCTCCTCGGTCGCAAACAATACTAACTCGTCAGGATCCAATTCTTCTTCAAGTTTATCCGCATAAATTTCAGCAATAGAACAAAACTTCTTTGGTCAACCTTCTGTTGTGGATCCACCTTTTTTCTCGTCTGAGCTCTCTTGTTCTAGAGAATTTATCACACCTTTTTGTGTCAACGGTGATGACATGTGTGGACTTGTTAATGTCGCTATCAATGAACTTTCTAGGTCTCTCTTCTTCTAGGGTAGTGAAATCTATAATAGTCTTCTTGTTATCGTCAACGCTGCACCAATCCTACTTCTTCTCTTCTTCGAATATGAAATCTCTACTTACATAAATTTTCTCATGTTGCGGATCATACAACCTGTGTGCCTTGGTCCCATCCTCTATGCCAACGTACACAATCTGTTGGCTTCTGTCATCAAGCTTTTTTATATATGACTTTGCAGTCTTAACATGTGTTGTACAATCGAAGACACTTAAGTACTCGAAGTGAGGTGTCTTGTTGAACCATGTTTCGTAGGGTGTGCGAGTATCTAACGCTATTATCGGTAAACGGTTTAGAAGATATATCGCATGTCGTATTGCCTCGCCCCAGAAAATTATCGAGACTTGTATGCTCTTGAGTAAGCTTCTTGCAGTGTTCATTATGGTGTAGTTTCTTCGTTCGACCACATCATTTTGTTGTGGAGTGTATAGTGCGATGAGTTGACACTCGATACCTTCCTCTTCGCAAAACATTGAGAAATGTTGGGATAAGAACTCACCATCTCAGTCGATGCACAAGGTTTTCAGCTTGTGATTAGACCCGTTTTCAACGTGTCTTTTGAACTTCTTGAACGAACTTAATGCCTCTCTTTTTTTTTAGCATGTACACACATACAAAACAACTATAATCATCAACAAGAAAGATAAAATACTTGTTACTAGCAATTGATAATGGGGTGATCGGGCCACACAAATCTGCATGAACCAGTTGCAGTGGCCGCTCAGCACGAAAACTGGTTTGAGATGGGAACGACAGAATTGCTTGTTTGGAGGCTAGACAACTCTCACATAGCTGATTCATGTGTATGATTTTTGGTAGCCCCATAGTTGTCTTTTTCTCTCCCATCATTTTGAGCGTCTTAAAATTCACGTGCCCAAGTCTTGCATGCCATAGTCAAGCTGGGTCTGCGAGTGCCATCAATAGAGAGGTGGACTAGCTGTTCTCCAATAGTATCTTGTACGGGCAGTTATACGACCATTTTACCTTATCAACAAGGTTCTATTTCTGTCGAACATCTTGAGGAATGAGCCAGCTAACTCCACTCTGCTTCCTTCTTCCATTATCCGACCAGGACTGATAATATTACTCACCAAGCTTGGGATATAATATACCTTGGGCAGTAGACGTTGGCGTCGTTCTTGTACTAGAACAAGATTTATCCTTTGTCTTGGATCGATACAATTGATCCATTGTCAAACTTCACCTTTACAATGAGCTTCTCATCAATTTCCTTGAATTTTGCTCGATCTCCGATCACCGTTGTCAAGGTACCACATGTTGGTCACTACTTGGTCTTCTCCTTTTTGGAGAAGTACCCCAAACTTAGAGATTGCTCATCTTTAGTAATCATTCTTTTCACTCTCCCTTGAGCTCTTTTCTCATTAACAATTTTTTTTCTGTGTATTTTTTTATACAGAATGTTCATCAAAGCATGATTCATATCACATTCTTCATATTTCTTTCTCAACTCAGTTTTTCCCCACATTTCACTCTACAGCTATAACCAAATCTTACAAGAAAAATAACACATTCATCACTTCCATTGTATTCCCCAAAACACTTCGAGGATGGTTGCCACTTCTTTTACCTTTGCTTTTGTGACTTGGCTTCCTAATTTATTTCCTTAACTTTCTCTTGTCATAACATTTTTTTTTATGCCGAGAATCCTTCAAGTCATCCTCTTATTCTCTAGGTGCCTCCATTTGTGGTACATATCACCTAAGTCTTCAAGGGATGATCATATAGGCTAACGTTCATTCTCCCTTAGCTCGACTCTCTTGCTAGCATCTTGAAGTTTTTAGTATTGTCACATTTCTGATGCAACTCACCTAAACAATAAGGATAACATCTTCTTCTCTTTTTTTTAACATCCCCATTACCTTCGATTTAGACACCTCCATTGGTGATGCAGATTGCCTGACAACACGAGCAATTGGGGCAATTTATTTTGTTTTTTTTTTTTTTTTTTTTTTTGAAGCATTGAGAGTTCAAGCTTTAGGTTGAAGAGGAGTGATCTCAGGTATGATTTTTTTTTTTTTTTTTTTTTTCATTTTGCATGGGGTGATAGAATTATTTTAATACGTCCAAACTTAAATTAGTCATTATTCTCAATGAGCCTTGGTGTGGGTGTGAAATCATTCTTCAAAGTAACCTGAGGTGTAGAAGCTCTTGGTTATTGTTTTTGTTGGGAAAATGGTCTAAGGTTGGGTGAATAATAAAAAATTTTGCTGACGAAGATGAATTATAATAGATTGGATCCTCACCTTGACTTTGATGAATACTCCTTTCCATTGGTTATTGGTTTTGTTGGGAAAATGGTCTAAGGTTGGGTGAATTATAAAACAATTTGATGACGAAGATGAATTATAATAGATTGGATCACCTTGACTTTGATGAATACTCCTTCCCATTTGAGCTTTAATTTCCTTAACTGCTTTTTTTTTTCAAGTTATTGTTGGAAATGACCCATGATCAAAATATGTATAAACAAATAACTGAAGCAGGAAGAACAATTTGATGGGAGAAAACTTTTGAACAGAGGAACCTTAAGCTCTTATGCTTTTCAATTCTCTTTGTTGTTGTGAAAATAACATAGAGTATTTATAGTGGAGAAATCACAACCCATCTCCTAAACTTTCTCCTCAAGTTCCTTAACTTTCATGTCAAGTTAAGCAACTACTAAAAAAACTTCCTAATTAAACACTAACAATATCCAACCTATTCAAGCCAATAACTTCTAAACAATTATCCTGAAATTGATCTAAGTTAATAACTTATTTTGCTAAGTCAAGCTTATTAACTCACATTCTCTTCCGTAAGCTTGACTTTGCTTGAGATTCTTCACATCGAGCAACTCCCACATGTCTGCAAATTTAACCCTTGCTAGGCTCTTGGTGAGAATGTCTGCACGTTGCTTAGTCCTTGGTAACTCTGTCTTCTTTAGGAGAAATTTTAATTTTGCAACATACAATTTCTTCCACTCCTCTCTTATGTGCAGAAAATTTATCATCAGGCTTACATGTAGAAAATTCTTGTAATGTAGTCCTCTGTGTTTTAACCTTTTTATTAGGCCTATCTCTAGGTTTATTTCGTTGAGAGAACAACTTTGAAGTCTCATTTCTCTTACGCCCCGGTTGTTTTCCTCTGGGCCTCCTTGGTTGAGATGATTAGTCTGATGAAACATATCGACTTGTAGGTTGCACTTTGCTGATTGAAGCAGCCTCTGGTTGCTTCTTGGCTTTATTTTTCTATTATTTTTCTCCTGACTCGTTGGTTTCTTCATCACTTTCTTTCTACCAATGCCAATAGATACTTTTGGAAGATGTTCATAGTCTTTCAATAGTATCTTATATAAGCGGTTTCGCGACCATTTTACCTTCATCAACAAGGCTCCATTTTGGTCAAATATCTTGAAGAACGGGTTGACTATCTCCACTCTACTACCTTCTTCTGTCATTTGACCAAGGCTAATAACATTGCTCTTAACACTCAGGGTGTAATACACCTTGGTCAATAGATGTTGATCGTCGTTCTTACACTAGAATAAGATAGATCCTTTGCCTTGGATCGGTACAATTGATCCATTGCAAAGCTTCACATTTTCAGTGAACTTCTCATCAAGCTCCTTGAACTTTGCTCGATCTCCGATCATGTGGTTGCTTGCTCCGTTGTCTAGGTACCACATGCTTGTCTCCACTTGGTCTTCTTCATCTATGAAGAGGTTCACCATGACCTTCTCTAAATTGAGTATCAACAGGTTGGGCATTTTCTCAGCCAACATCAATGCGGGCTCTTGATCTTGCATGAGTGTGAGATTTGCCTCCACATCTCATTCTTATTGTGGCACTCTGCCGCATAATGCCCATATTTTCCACAAGAATAACATTTGATCATACTCTTGTCCTTCCGAGGGTTGACATTTTCCTGGGATTGTGAAGTATTGTCACGACCTCCTCTGCCACCATGTCTGCGGCTATGTCTATGACCTCTGTTATCTTAGTTATGGTTGTCACGTACCCTCATACTTGAAAAAGAAGAGTCATCTGCATCTTTCTTTTTTGTCCGTGTGAGTCACTCCTCATGTGTGAGTAAGAGGTATTTATCCTTCTCTTTCTCTTTGTAGCCCCAAAGTATCTCCTCATGGACCTTAAGATGACCAATGACCTCCTCAACCGACATGGTCTTGAGGTTGCTGAACTTGCTCAATGGAGGTAACAATCTACATGAATCTTGGGAGAACTGCTCGAAGGAATTTCTTGACAATGGAGATCTCCTCCACCACGTCGCCTAATGAACGGATGTCGCTGACGATCGTCGTCAACTTCATGGCAAAGTCATCTATTGACTCACAATCCTTCATGCGGATAGCCTTGAACTCACTCTTTAAGGTCTGCACCTTTGCTTCCTTGACACGTTCCACGCCCACATGATTGTTTGCAGCGTCTCCCACGCTACCTTTGTCGAGTCCTTCTCTGCCAACATGAGAAGAATGTCCTCTTCCCTTGGTAGATCGCGACAAGAGTCATCATGTCCTTACGCTCCTCAATGTCACAATGCTCGACTGCATCCCACATGCCTTGTGCCTATAAGTCAACACACATCTTTATCGACCATGCGGTGTAGTTACTCTTCGTGAGTAACGGGTACTGGAGCATTGCACTCCCCTTCTTTCCACTCTTTATCGTTGTCACTTCTCCTCCGGTTACTTTGTATGGTGACGATATTTATTTCAGCATCCTGGGAGCTCGGATACCAAACGTTAAATAACCTACGATCGAAAATATGTCGAAACAAATAACTGAAGCAGGAAGAACAACTTGAGAGGAGAGAGTTTTTGAATAGAGAAACCTTAAGCTCTTATGCTTTTCACTTCTCTTTGTTGTTGTGAAAATAATATACATGAGTATTTATAGTGGAGAAAGCACAACCGATCTCTTAAACTTTCTCATCAAGTTAAGCAACTACTAACAAATCTTATTAATTCTCTAAACCTATTCAAGCCAATAACTTCTAAACAATTATCCTAAAATTGCTTTAGGTTAATAACTTCTTTTGCTAAGTCAAACTTATTAACTCACAGTTATAATAAACTTTTTTAAGAAACACACCTCATATCTTACTGTTTTATTTATCATAGTGAAGCATTTTACATTGGATTCCTAGTTCTTGCACAAAAGATCCCTACGCCAAATTCGACAATGCATGATATATTACCTAATAAAACTCATGCCTCTAGGGTGCATGCATGGACATCATTCAAAATTATATGCCGACAACAAAATAAAAATAACCACAAAATATGGATACATGCATCTAAGTAAGACATTAAGGTTGTAAAGGATGTGTTCAAAAAAATTTCTTGTCGTTATGCACCGTTAGAGGAAGTGTTCTCTTCCTCTTCTACCACATGTGAAGATTTTATGTGACTCCATTCTTTAAAAATTTCCTCCAAAAAACTTGGAAATACTTCTGCTATAAATCTATTATCTGTCCAACTGTTTCTGCTATAAGTCTGCTATCTGTTCACCTGCTGCTATATGTCTGCTGCAGCATTTGAATTATGATGTGTAGCAGCCCCTTTTTTGTCACCCTTGTTGTCTTTTCATTTCAAGCTTACCCGAGAATGCACAATGATTATTTTCTATCAATTTCATTTTTTTCAAACGGTAAAAAGGAAAGTAATGCAACTATGTAAGTGCATAAATAAAAAGAAAAAAAACTAACTTGGTTTCGTGGGAGCTTGTTACCTTTTTACAGTTTGTCAGCTCCCTTTTTCTCAATTTTTTTTTCAGTTATCCATTGTCAAAGAAAGGATGCCCTGCAGTGGGTGGAAATAATTTTGTGAAATTTATCCTCCATATATCAAATAGTTCTACATCTAAGACGTAGTTCAAGGGTACGTTCTCAATAGATGACTTCATTGATGAATTTTTTCTTTCCAGTAATTCCAGTGATTAAACATATCTTATGAGTTCATCCAATTCTACTTGCTGTTTAGTACAATTATTCCAGCTGTTGTCTTCTTCTTGTTGTTGTTTCCAACTATCTGCTACTAGATTCTCTGTCATTTATAAATTGCTCAATCCTCTTCTACGGCTGGATATTTTATGTTTTCATTGATATTAAATTCTATTTGTTGATCATTCATTCTCAACATTATAGTTCCCTTGTGGACATTTACAATTGTTCTTCCAGATTTCAAAAATGGTCTCTCCAAGATAATTGATACGTCATGGTTCGCTTCATAATCCAAAATGATAAAATTTGCTGGAAATATGAACTTGTCCACTTGAATTAGAATATCTTCGATTTTTCCTTCTAGATGAGTGAAAGATCGGTCTGTTGGTTGGAGGGTGACTTTAGTTGATCTAGCTTCACCAATACCTAACTCTTGGTAAATAGACAACGACATTAGATTAATGCTTTATCCCAAATCACATAATGCTCGACCTAACTTCTTTCCTTTAGTTGATATTGGAATTGAAAATGAGTCAGGATATTTCTCCTTTAATGGGACCTTATTTTGCAATATTGCACTATGCTCTTCATTCAACGCTACAACCTTGAATTCTTCAAATTTTCTTCGATCGGTGAGAATATCTTTCAAGAGTTTGACATAATTGAACATTTATTTCAATGCTTCCACTAATAGTATGTTTATATGAATTTTCTTAAATATATCCATGAACATCTCGAAGCGGGCATCTTCCTTATTCTTTTTGGAAAAGAAGATAGTGATGTGTATATTCTGCTCCTTATTCCCTATTGACTGTTGTTTGCGTTTTTGGAGACTGTACTGTTCCTGCATAATTTTTTCTCTACTCTTTCTGTTCAGCAGTTTCTGCATAATTTTTGCTCTGCTCTTTCTATACAGCAATTTCCTCCTTTCTCTTCTATGTATCAGCTGTTTCTTGGGAGTGACGGTTGTTGTTTTCCTTAATTTCACCTCTCCTACGGAGTATTCTTTTCCTTGGGTGGAAAAATAATCATATGTCATTTGATTTTGTAGACAAAAACCTAGAGGGTAATTTGCTTTAGGTGACATTTGTTGATTGTATGCGCCTTGTCTCTTCCATGAGAAGTTTTGATTGTTTTTCCACCCTGAATCATAAGTCTTTGAAAAGGGATTATTTTTCTGGATGCCTTGATTAGCTTGATTCTCCACATAAAAAATTGATGTTGGATTACTTGGATGTTAATCAAAACTGTGTTCTTCTCCACAATATATACAAGATTCAATTGTTGTTTGGGTCATTACAACAGCAGCTTGGACTGGTGCTTTAGTCATGGAACCTTGTCCCAATGCTAGATTTTGTAGAATATTAGTCACTGAAGCTAATTAAGCGTTGATAGAGGACAAATCATCAACTTCAAGTACTCCTCAAGTCTTCTTTCCTGGATTGCTTCTCACATCAGCAAATTGAAAATTGTTAATTAAGCATTGCCAATTGCTCCCCATGAACACCCTCATCATCATACTGTGTGCATCCGTACTCATCATCATTAGTGGAGAAGTATCCTGATGTATATGAACAAACAAAATGCATGAGGCCCCTACGGTTTTCATCTTTAAATCATCCTTAACACACAATCCTATACACCGTTCACACATTACTCTAAATAACATGCACACATTGACCTTCATATATTCATCAGCATTAACAATAACTAGGATTGTGTCTTTGAAAACTTGTCGTCATAATGCATCGTGGCATTTAATACATGCACAGCATCTTAATATGGAACATCGTCATATTAAGTCATTTCATCATCATACGTCTCATCATCTTATTATTATGCATCATCATCATCATGTACATCATCACATAATTATCTAACGTCACCAAGTCATCATATAACATAAGCACATCATCATCTAACGTCATCACATCATCATATAACATTATCACATCATCATATCACATCATCACATGATCATATAACATCATCGCATCATTATCTAAAGTCATCAAGTCATCATATTACATCATCACATCATCATATAACATCAACACATCATCATCACGTCATCATATAACATCATCACATCATCATATAACATAACGCATAAATGACACGTGCAAATGCCAATGGACATGTGTCGTCATACATAAGACAAGTCTTCCGACTGAGCCTATAGTAAGGTCACTTACTTGATTAGCTTAAGTTGTTGTCACAAATTTATCCTTAATGAAATTTTGATTCTATCCTTTTAAATCCAAATCATTCTATGTGAGTTCATCACATCAGTTTCAAAGTCGAATTTCTATAAAATTATTTCTCTAATTTACATTGGTTCATGCGTTAAACTTCATGCGAACATTAGAGTTTTTGTCTTAAAATATTTTATTTATATATATATATACTACTAAGGATCTCATCTTCTATTATTACTAATATTTTCTAGAAGATATAACTACTGTCATATAAAAGAATTTGATGAATTTATTTTATGTTAGAGTATTATTGGCTATATTTCAAAATTAAATTCTTTTTCTATGGTTTATCTTATAATTCTTATTCTTAGAAGCCAAGTTAGGTTTGGCAATACACATAAAAAAAGAAATTGTCAACATTATCTACCATTTTTTCTTCTCTCCATACTTGTATTGTTTTTCTTTTAATTTGGTTGACAATTATCTTTGGCCAATTTTAGTCCAATCTTGAATTTACCAGATAATAAAAGACTCCCATCTCTCTGTATTTACTTTTGAATAAAATTGTAGAGACAATAAAAGACTCATTTTTCCTTCTTTCTTTATTTACTCTTTTAATTCGGTTCACAATTATTTTTGGCCAATTTTAACCGATTCTTAGTTTTTTTTATTTTTTTACAATTTTAATAGGGTTGATCCTTATTTTCTCTAACAAGTAAAATGATAACAAAAATCTAAATAATTGAAACAGAATAAAAGAAGAGGAAGACCTCAATTACTAATAAACTTTTCTCTCTTTCCTACTGTTAAATGTGACGGTTTCAATTACTAATAAACTTTTCTCTCTTTCCTACCGTTAAATATGACTGTTTTCCTTTTTCTCTCTCCTAAAAAAATCTGACTATCTTTTCTTTCTATAATGTTTCTTTCTTTTCTTTTTTATTTGAGAATCAGTGTTCAGTTGGAGTTGTGGAGTTGTGATGGTTGACAGAGGGTGAACACTCATTTATTATTATTTTTTTTCTTCTAATTCTTATTTACTCATTTATTATTTACTTATTATTATTATTATTATTATTATTATTATTATTATTATTATTATTATTATTATTTATTTATTTATTTATTTATTATTATTAGTATTATTATTTTTACAATTGTTACATCATATACCTCTAAAATAAACTTTCGTCCTCGAAAGTGCTTTAATCTCGGAATAACTCGAGTTTTGGTTCTAAGAGTTCTTTGTTAAATCTTGAAGCACAACTAAAAAAAAAAACTTAACAAGTATGCCATAATCCATATGATTCATAGCCATTCCAGGATCTTGAAAAACATTTTAGAATTTTCATAAGGGTCTTTTGGTCATTTACCACCCCAAATCTTTGTTTAATTGAACATATTCAAGTGGTAAGCCCAAAACCGATACTTTAATTTCATATTTACATACGTCCTATTGACAAAATTTTCTTTCGACACAACCACCTTTAATATCTATAGCATACTATAAGATATTGCAATCTATCAAGCTTCCTAGGTCATTTTCATTTCATTTGAAATTACTTACTCATGAGTATACGTTGGTACATTCCTTTCCCTCTCTTTAGTCATAACACTGTGTAATTTATCTATGTTCGAGATGTCTAATTGAAACATATGACCTTCCTTAGGAAAATCATTTTCATGCATACACTAACATTTAGTAACTTACTAAAACTATAGCTCCCCATTCACAATACCAACCTCACTAAATCTAAACATCATCAATACATCAATTTACATTCACATTCCATGCAAGGTAAAACAAAAAATATTCTACATTATAATAAATATAGAAATAAGCCGACAATAACGCTATAATACAGTCAATGGTGTAAAAATTCAATTATGAGTTATATTTTATAATGACCAAGCAGTAACAACATACGCAATCAACTACATTTTATTTTCTTATCTTACGTAAGACATACCTGAATATTGATACGTCGATAGAAAGACCACTTACCTGATTAGCTTAAGTTGTTGTCATGAATTTATCCTTAATGAAAGTTCGATTTTGTCTTTTAAAATCCAAGTTAACCTATGTGAGCTCATGACATTAATTTCAAGTTCGAACTTTCATGTAACAAGTTTATAGATGGAGTTAACCATTTCTCTAGTTTACATTGGTTCATGTGTGTTCATGCGAACATTAGAGTTTTTATCTTAGAATATTTAATATATATATTACTAAGAATCTCATCTTCTATTATTTCTAATGTTTTCTAGAAGATATAGCTATTGCCATATAAAAGAATTTGATGAATTTATTTTATGTCAGCTTTTTTTGTCTCTCATATTTCAAAATTCAATTTTTTTCTCTAAGGTTTATCCTCTATCATTCTTATTCTTAGCCTCTATAATTCTTATTCTTAGAAACTAAATTGTGTTTGGCAGTATACATAAAAAATTGTCAATTTTATTGTGATGCTTGAATTACATAGATAATAAAAGACAGTTTAATAAATTATCTATCCCCCATTTTTCTTCCCGGTCTTTCTTCGTCCTTTTAATTCTATTAACAATTATCTTTATTCAATTGGAATGGATTCTTTTTTTTTTCATTTTTTCTTCTCTTCTTTTAATAGTCTTAGCCATTATCTTGGGCCAATTTTAATAGATTTTTTATTTTTTTTTATCATTTTAATGCCGTTGATCATGAATTTCTAAAATGATGGTAAAAATCTGAATAATTGAAATAGAATAAAAGAGAGATCTAATAAACTTTTCTCTCTCTAGTTAAACTAACTTGGGTAAAGTACTCTTTTACTTTTTCTCTCTCCTAGAAAATCGGACTATCTTTTCTTTTTGTTCTTTTGTTTTGTTTCTTTCTTTTTTTCTTGTCCAATGAGGGATCATTATGTTGTTGGAGGAGGAGTAATAAAATAAAATAAAAGTGAATTTTGAACTTAAACTTGTCGTTTTATTTTTTAATTTTTAATTTGATCGAAATTGTACCATGTTGTAATTTTATTACTGAAGTTCTCTTATACGTTCAATACATTATAAATATTATGTTAGATAAAAGCTATGGTTTTTCCTAGATTATTCACACGTTTCCTTAAACTTAGTGAGTTATTTTTTCGTTTTTGGATATCTGAATTAACCCTCCACATACAAGGGAAGGGCGTCTTTTCTGCCACCAACTTTAGGCGCAAGATTTGTTTGCCACTGCCACTAGTTTTAGGATTAAATTTGTTATTTAAATATTCAACTTGAATGAGAAAAGCGCAAAATAACAAATACTATCTCTCTCTTGTGTTTTTCCGTTATTCTCTTCTTCCAATAGTTTTCCTTCGGCTTTTTACTCCGGCCTTTTCCTAGTCAACGATTTCCTCCGGTCAAAACAACAAGTGGTATCAGAGCGTGATTTGTGACATATCATTGTGGAGAAGCCAAGTTTGTCAAAAGTCAAGTTGAATAGCTCAATTGGTTAGAATGTTGACCTAACAACACGCAAGTCTTGGGTTCAAGTAAAAGAAAATGCAAAGCGGGTCCATCTTGGGCAGGCTCTTAACTCCTCCACGCGGCAAAGATGGATGTTGAGTTGTCATTCGAGTGATGGATTCGATTCTTCTTCCAATAGTTTTCCTTCGGCTTTTTACTCCGGCCTTTTCCTCCTCGATCAAAATAACATATTAATACTATTTATCCTTATCACCGCAAGCTGAGCGTCGGATTCCATATATTTCTGAACAGAACACTGATGAGGATCCTGGATTCCATATATTTCTGAACAGAACACTGATGAGGATCCTGAAATTAGGGTTTCTGTGAAGGATGAAGGGTTGATTGGGAAGAAAATGAGAGAGGCTATGTCGGCTAAGGGAAAACACCGATTGTGTTGGAAAATGTGAGATTGTATGTACAGGGTATGGCGAGGGGTGATTTGGGGGTCAATAGGGTGGAGCCGAATCAATCGGATCCGCCTGCGGGGGTGGTGGAGAAGAAGATTAGAGGATTCAAAAGCCATTGAAAAGAAAGGATCGGGTTTGTTAAACCGAAAGGGCTCTGATACCATGAGAATGTTTGCTTAATCCACCACACCTAAATGGTGTGTGAAAGTTCTCTATTTATAATCAAATAAATTACAAGGATATGGAAATAGTAATAAATAGAGAACTTTCAATAAATGGAAAGATACCTATGATAGTAAGGCAAATATAGATATTTGCCTTATAATAAAATATCAAATATAATATATATGGTAAACTATAATTTAGTATTAAATATCCTTAACAGATAACATTTCTCTCGCCAATTAGCTTATCTTCTCTGGCGTGGTTGATCTTCCGTACAGTCTTCACATCACTCTGCTGGCTGCAACGGAGGTGGCGGAGAGGGGAAGAGAAATGCCGCCGGGGGTGGAGATTTCAAGAAGCTTCGCGCAGAAGGTGGCGGAGAGGGGAAGCGAAATACCGCCGGGAATGGAGATTTAAAGAAGCTTCGCGCAGGAGGGGGCGGAGAGGGGAAGAGAAACGCCGCCGGAGGTGGAGATTTAAAGAAGCTTCGTGGAGGAGGTAGCGGAGAGGTGAAGAGGAACGCTGCTGGAGGCGGCAGAGGAGTGAAGAGGAAGGCAGATCGAGATCTACGGGAATGCTTCAGGTCGGGCTATGAGTCAGCAATGGCAAGAAATGGAGGAGAGAAAAGTGGGAAAATGAATAGCAGAAAGAACCCTAAAAGATTCATTTCTTGTTCTTTCTATAGGATGTTTGATGATTATAAAGATGGTATGAAGATCCACGGTCAATCTCAAAAAATTTATAAAAATAATACACATTTTGAAATAGTAAATACTAAATTTGTCTTTTAAAAAATAGTAAAAAAAAAAAAAAAACAAAGAAATTTAAATATTACCATAACTCCTTTTATGGTCTAGGCACTAAGAGGTATTTACTAACGGGCCAAAATCCAGCAACATCTCCTAGAAGCCCTCCCTCAAGTTTAGGCACCAAGAGGGGTGTCCCAACTAGACTAAATCCAACATCTCCGGAAACGCCTCCATTGGTTCTAGGAGCAAAGAGGCGTGTCCCAACTGGCCCAAATCCTACAACATCTCCTGAAACGCCTCCATTGGGTTTATGGACCAAGAGGCATATCCCAACTGACCCAAATCCAGCAACATCTCCGGAAAGCCCAACCTCAAGTTTAGGCACCAAGAGGCCTATCCCAACTGGACCAAATCCAGCAACATCTCCCGAAACGCCTCCATTGGGTCTAGGCACTAAGAGGCGTGTACAAACTAGCCCAAATCAAGCAACATCTCCTAAAAGCCCTCCCTCAAGTTTAGGCACCGACAGGCGTGTACCAACTGGACCAAATTCAACAACATCTCCCAAAATGCATCCATTGGGTCAAGGAGGAAAGAGGCGTGTCCCATGTGGCCCAAATCCAGAAACATCTCCTGAATGCCCTCCATCAAGTTTAGGCACCAAGAGGGATATCCCAACTGGACCAAATCCTACAACATCTCCCGAAATGCCTCCATTGGGTTTAGGGACCAAGAGGCGTATCCCAACTGGCCAAAATCGAGCTACATCTCCTGAAATCTCTCCCTCAAGTTTAGGCACCAAGAGGCGTGTCCCAACTGAACCAAATCCAGCAACATCTCCCGAAACGCCTTAATTGGGGTTAGGCACCAAGAGACGCTTCTTAACTTGCCCAAATCTAGCAACATCTCCTGAAAGCCCTCCATTAAATTTATTATGAGGTCTCTTGATAGTAGCAAATTTAATTAGGTTCTCTAAAGATGTATGAGGTCAAAAGTAATTGTGAACCTAACAAAAGTAAAATAGAGTGAGAGAAACATAGTGTACAACATAGAGAGAAGGAAAATGGAAGTTAAAATAAAAACAGAGAAATTACATAGTGAAGTAAAAAATGAAAGATATGGAATCGTATCTTTTATTGTTTGTCTAATTCAAGAATGGATTAAAACTGGCCAAAACTAATATGAGAGAAACGGAGTGTACAAACAAGAAGAAAAATGGAAGATATGATAAATTATTATTATTTGTAGAATATAATATTATGACAAACAATACTTAGATGAATGATGAAGCAACATAAAATAATATTGACATATTTTTAATTTAATTTTTACTACCAAACATAATTTAGAAACAATGAAAACGTGAAATTCAATTTTTTACAAAGGCAATTAAGTTTATGTTCAAAATAGGTGAAGCCTCGATATAAGTGAGAACAAATTCGAAGAATGAAAGCAAGCAAATTTGGGGCTAGATAGAAATTCGGCTAAGACCAACCAAGTAAGTGCCCTTACTATACGATAGTCTAAAAATTGTATGAGTTATGATGATGTATGAACTGTATCGTATGATGCCGTATGTTAGTATATGATGATTTATGAGTTGTATCGTATGATATCGTATACTCGTATAGATGATGTATGAATGTATGATGATGTATGAGTTATGATGCTTGATGATGTGCGTAGTATATATATATATTTTGATGAATGACGTACTTGATATGCTTGATGCACTTTATGGCAATATGATGAGTATGATGATTGCATGACGTTTACTTTAATATGATGATGTTTTTCATATTGAGCATGCTATATGATGATGAGTGTCATATTGCATCATGTCGTTAGATCGACATAGGACACAACCCTAAGAGCATGAAAATGATATTAATATAAATATCCACGAGTATGGGTTACCTAGAGTAACAAAGAGATGAGGCTAGAGGGTTGTGTGAGAAGAGACATTATGATTGATTTATAGAGACCTCATGCATATTGTATGTTCATAAGCATAGGGCTACTTCCCCTAGAGATGATGAGTGCAGACGCGCACAGTATGATGATGCGTGCGAATGCGCACAGTATGACAATGAGTGTGAATGCACACAATATGATGATGAGGGTGTTCATTAGGCGCATGACATTATGGGGTTCCTGACCTCTGAACGTCGCTACAGATTAGCTTGACCAGAGGGTCCAGGAGGTGTCCGAGCGCCTTGGGGATTCACACTCGCACGTGTGAATCGTGTGTAGGGAAGTACTACACATCCAATTTGTCCGAGACTGGACGCCACCCCTATGATGTTAGAGATAGGTCCCTAAATCGTGATTGCATGTGTTTTCATTTGCATGCCCCCTATAGTGGGAACACTTACTGAGTATTCTTCGAAATACTCAGGCCGTGTGCCACATCATTTTTCAGATAAAGGCAAGGCGCACTTATACGGAGGACGGTGACATCGCGAGCAGAGACGGTGGCACGTGCATAGGCTACTCATATATAAATTCCTAGTCTTAGGTTAGAGTAGGTTGTTTTGCATTTCATTGTTTATTTTGTATTTGTTTTTATTTTCTCTAAATTTTAGTATTTCGTATTTAAACACGTAAGACCATGGTTGTGTTTTCTAGAGAAGAAGTTGTTTGAAGCGTTTTCAGAGTTTATGTTATAAATAACGTTCATTTTAAAAGTTATATTTCCGCATTAGAGATGAGCACGAGACATTAGTAGTGACTCTGAGTAGTGAAAATTTAGGGTCATTACACTATTAAATTTTAAAAATTATACTCATGTGATATCAAGAATATGTTGTATGTTATAATTAATTTTTTAATATATTTTAGATCTATTTTATACCAATATTTTTTTAGGGGAAGAAAATATATTGAAAATATTTTTAGCATAATCTTTTTTTTAGATTTTTAATTTTTGATATGCTTCTAAAAACTATATTACAAAAAAAAAAAAAAATAGGGTTAATGTAGTGAGAAATGTAATACTTTTAACAATAAAAACAAAAAAAAACAAAAAGGAAACCTGCCCTTTTAGAATTAAAATTAGATGGAAATATTTTTAATTATATTCTAAATTAGAATATTTTATTTATAGAATTAAAATCAAAGTTAGAGGAAGTTTTTCTAAAATAAAATAGGTTGAAATGGTTAGATATATTTCTTATAGGGCATAATTAGTTTCCAAAAATCATTTGGGTAACAAATAAGGAAAACTCAACAAAAAAAAAAAAATCATTTTTAATACACGTTGCTTGGTGAGAATATCTGCACGTTGCTTGGTCCTTGGTAACTCTGTCTTCTTTAGGAGAAATTTTAATTTTGCAACATACAATTTCTTCCACTCCTCTCTTATGTGCAGAAAATTTATCATTAGGCTTACATGTAGAAAATTCTTGTAACGTAGTCCTCTGTGTTTGAACCTTTTGTTTTAGGCCTGTCTTTAGGTTTATTTCGTTGAGAGGACTAGTTTGAAGTCTCATTTCTCTTACGCCCTGATTGTCTTCCTCTGGGCCTCCTTGGTTGAGATTATTAGTCTGATAAAATACATCGACTTGTAGGTTGCACTTTGCTGATTGAAGCAGCCTCTGGTTTGCAGCGTCGCCCACGCTACCTTTGTCGAGTCCTTCTCTACCAACATGAGAAGAATGTCCTCTTCACTTGGTAGATCGCGACAAGAGTCATCTTGTCCTTACTCTCCTAAATGTCACAATGCTCGATGGCATCCAACACGCCTTGTGCCTATAAGTCAACACGCATCTTTATCGACCATGCTGCGTAGTTACTCTTTGTGAGTAACGGGTACTAGAGCATTGAACTCCCCTCCTTTCCACTCTTTATCGTTGTCACTTCTCCTCCGGTTACTTTGTATAGTGACAACATTTGGTTCAGCATCCTGGGAGCTCTGATATCAAATGTTAGAAATAACCCACGATCGAAAATATTTCGAAACAAATAACTGAAGCAGGAAGAATAACTTGAGAGGAGAGAGCTTTTGAATAGAGAAACCTTAAGCTCTTATGCTTTGCAATTCTCTTTGTTATTGTGAAAATAACATACATGAGTATTTACAGTGGAGAAAGCAGCACTGATCTCTTAAACTTTCTCATCAAATTCTTAAGCTTTCTCATCAAGTTAAGCAACTACTAACAAATCTTACTAATTAAAAACTAACAATTTCTCCAAACCTATTCAAGCCAATAACTTCTAAATAATTATCCTAAAATTGCTAAGACAAGTTTATTAACGCACAGTTATAATAAACTTTTTTAAGAAACACACTTTACTTACTGTTTTATTTATCATAGTAAAGCATTTTACATTGGATTCCTAGTTCTTGCACAAAAGGTCCCTACTACATATTCGACAATGCATGATATATTACTCTACCTAATAAAACTCATGCCTCTAGGTTGCATGCATGGATATCATTCAAAATTATATGCAGACAACAAAATAAAAATAACCACAAAATATGGATACATGCTTCTAAGTAACACATTAAGGTTGTAAAGGGTGTGTTTAAAAATTTTCTTGTCGTTATGCACCGTTAGAAGAAGCGTTCTCTTCCTCTTCTACAACATGTGAAGATTTTATGTGACTCCATTCTTTAAAAATTTCATCCAAAAAACGTGGAAATACTTCTTGAACGAACTTAATCATCAACAAGTAAGATAAAATACTTGTTACTAGCAATTGATGATGGGGTGATCGGGCCACACAAATCTGGATGAACCAGTTGCAGTGGCCGCTCAGCACGAAAACTAGTTTGAGATGGGAATGACAGAATTGCTTGTTTGGAGGCTAGACAACTCTCACATAGTTGATTCAAGTGTATGATTTTTGGTAGCCCCATAGTCCTCTTCTTCTCTCCCATCATTTTGAGCATCTACAAATTTACGTGCCCAAGTCTTGCATGCAATAGTCAATCTGGGTCTGCAAGTGCCATCAATAGAGAGGTGGGCTAGCTGTTCTCCAGTAGTATCTTGTACGGGCAATTATGCGACCATTTTACCTTATCAACAAGGTTCCATTTCTGTTGAACATCCTGAGGAATGAGCTAGCTAACTCCACTCTGCTTCCTTCTTCCGTCATCTGACCAAGACTGATAATATTACTTATCAAGCTTGAGATATAATATACCTTGGGCAGTAGACGTTGGTCGTCGTTCTTGTACTGGAACAAGATTTATCCTTTGCCTTGGATTGATACAATTGATCCATTGTCAAACTTCACGTTTCCAAAGAGCTTCTCATCAAACTCCTTGAATTTTGCTCGATCCTCGATCACCTTTGTCAAGGTACCACATGTTGGTCTCCACTTGGTCTTCTCCTTTTATGAGAAGCACCCCAAACTTAAGAGATAGCTCATCCTTTAGTAATCATTCTTTCCACACTCCCATGAGCTCTTTTCTCATTAACAATTTTTTTTCTATGTATTTTTGTTTGCAGAGTGTTCATCAAAGCATGATTCATATCACATTCCTCATATTTCTTTCTCAACTCAGTTTTTCCCCACATTTCACCCTACAGCTATAACCAAATCTTACCAGAAAAATAACACATTCCTCACTTCCATTGTATTCCCCAAAACACTTCGTGGATGGTTGCCACTTCTTTTACCTTTGCTTTTGTGACTTGGCTTCCTAATTTATTTCCTTAACTTTCTCTTGCTATACCATTTTTTTTTTATCCTGAGAATCCTTCAAGTCATCCTCTTATTCTCTAGGTGTCTCCATTTGTGGTGCATATCACCTAAGTCTTCAAGGGATGATCATATAGGCTAACGTTCATTCTCCCTTAGCTCGACTCTCTTGCTAGCATCTTGAAGTTTTTAGTATGGTCACATTTCTAATGCAACTCGCCTAAAAAATAAGGATAACTTCTTTTTTTTTTAACATCCCCATTACCTTCGATTTTGACACCTCCATTGGTGATGCAGATTGCCTGACTACGAGCAATTGGGACAATTTTTTTTTTTGAAGCATTGAGAGTTCAAGCTTTAGGTTGAAGAGGAGTGATCTCGGGTATGATTTTTTTTTTATATATATATATTTTGCATTTTGCTGAGGTGATAGAATTATTTTAATACATCCAAACTTAAATTAGTCATTGTTCTCAATGAGTATGAGTATGGGTGTGGGTGTGAAATCATTCTTCAAACTAACCTGAGGTGTGGAAGCTCTTGGTTATTGGTTTTGTTGGGAAAATGGTCTAAGGTTGGGTGAATAATAAAAAAATTTGCTGACGAATTATAATAGATTGGATCCTCACCTTGACTTTGATGAATACTCCATTCCATTTGAGCTTTAATTTCCTTAACTGCTTTTTTATCAAGTTATTGCTGGAAATGGCCCATGATCAAAATATGTATAAACAAATAACTGAAGCAGGAAGAACAACTTGATGGAGAAAGATTTTGAAGAGAGGAACCTTAAACTATATGCTTTTCAATTCTCTTTGTTGTTGTGAAAATAACATAGAGTATTTATAGTGGAGAAATCACAACCCATCTCCTAAACTTTCTACTCAAGTTCCTTAACTTTCATGTCAAGTTAAGCAACTACTAACAAAACTTCCTAATTAAACACTAACAATATTCAACCTATTCAAGCCAATAACTTGTAAACAATTATCCTGAAATTGCTCTAAGTTAATAACTTCTTTTGCTAAGTCAAGCTTATTAACTCACATTCTCTTCCGTAAGCTTGACTTTGCTTGAGATTCTTCACATCGAGCAACTCCCGCATGTCTGCAAATTTAACCCCCTTGCTAGGCTCTTGGTGAGAATGTCTGCACATTGCTTAGTCCTTGGTAACTCTGTCTTCTTTAGGAGAAATTTTAATTTTGCAACATACAATTTCTTTCACTCCTCTCTTATGTAAAGACAATTTATCATCAGGCTTACATGTAGAAAATTCTTGTAACGTAGTCCTCTGTATTTCAACCTTTTTTTAGGCTTTTCTTTAGGTTTATTTCGTTGAGAGGACTAGTTTGAAGTCTCATTTCTCTTACGCCCCGGTTGTCTTCCTCTGGGCCTCCTTGGTTGAGATGATTAGTCTGATAAAACACATAGACTTGTAGGTTGCACTTCGCTGATTGAAGCAACCTCTGGTTGCTTCTTGGCTTTATTTTCCTATTCCTTTTTCTCCTGACCCGTTGGTTTCTTCATTACTTTCTTTCTACCAATGCCAATAGATACTTTTGGAAGATGTTCATAGTCTTTCAATAGTATCTTATATAAGTGGTTTCACGACCATTTTACCTTCATCACATAGGGCTCAATTTCGGTCAAATATCTTGAGGAATAGGCCGACTATCTCCACTCTACTACCTTCTTCTGTCATTTGACCAAGGCTAACAACATTGCTCTTAAAACTCGGGATGTAATACACCTTGGTCAATATATGTTGATCGTCGTTCTTACACTAGAACAAGATAGATCCTTTGCCTTGGATCGGTACAATTGATCCATTGCAAAGCTTCACGTTTCCAGTGAACTTCTCATCAAGCTCCTTGAACTTTGCTCGATCTCCGATCATGTGGTTGCTCGCTCCTTGTCTAGGTACCACATGCTTGTCTCCACTTGGTCTTCTTCATCTATGAAGAGGTTCACCATGACCTCTAAATTGAGCATCAACAGGTTGGGCATTTTCTCGGCCAACATTAATGCGGACTCTTGATCTTACGTGAGTGTGAGATTTGTCTCCTCATCTCGCTTCTTGTTGTGGCACTCTGCCGCATAATGCCCATATTTTCCACAAGAGTAACACTTGATCATACTCTTGTCCTTCCGAGGGTTGGCATTTTTATGGGATTGTGAAGTATTGTCATGACCTTCTCTGCCACCATGTCTCCAGCCATGTCCACGACCTCTATTATCTTTGTTATGGTTGTCACGTCCCCTCATACATGAAAAAGAAGAGCCATTTGCATCTTTCTTTTTCGTCCGTTTGAGCTACTCCTCATCTGTGAGTAAGAGTTATTTATCCTCCTCTTTCACTTTGTAGCCATGAAGTATCTCCTCATGGACCTTAAGATGACCAATGACCTCCTCAAACGACTTGTTCTCGAGGTCGCCAAACTGCTCAATGGAGGTAACAATCTGCATGAATCTTGGGGGAACTGCTCGAAGGAACTTCTTGACAATGGAGATCTCCTCCACCACGTCGCCTAATGAACGGATGTCGCTGACGATCGTCGTCAACTTCATGGCAAAGTCATCTATTGACTCACAATCCTTCATGCGGATAGCCTTGAACTCACTCTTTAAGGTCTGCACCTTTGCTTCCTTGACACGTTCCACGACCACATGATTGTTTGCAACGTCTCCCACGCTACCTTTGTCGAGTCCTTCTCTGCCAACATAAGAAGAATGTCCTCTTCACTTGGTAGATTGCGACAAGAGTCATCCTGTCCTTACGCTCCTTAATGTCACAATGCTCGACGGCATCCAACACGCCTTGTGCCTATAAGTCAACATGCATCTTTATCGACCATGTTGCGTAGTTACTCTTTGTGAGTAACGTGTACTGGAACATTGCACTCCCCTCCTTTCCACTCTTATCATTGTCACTTCTCCTCCGGTTACTTTGTATGGTGACAACATTTGTTTCAGCATCCTAGGAGCTCTGATATCAAATTTTAGAAATAACCTACGATCGAAAATATGTCGAAACAAATAACTGAAGCAGGAAGAATAACTTGAGAGGAGAGAGCTTTTGAATAGAGGAAACTTAAACTCTTATGCTTTGCAATTCTCTTTGTTATTGTGAAAATAACATACATGAGTATTTATAGTAGAGAAAGCACAACCAATCTCTTAAACTTTCTCATCGAGTTATGCAACTGCTAACAAATCTTACTAATTAAAAACTAACAATTTCTCTAAACCGATTCAAGCCAATAACTTCTAAATAATTATCCTAAAATTGCTAAGTCAAGTTTATTAACTCATAGTTATAATAAACTTTTTTAAGAAACACACCTTACTTACTATTTTATTTATCATAGTAAAGCATTTTACATTGGATTCCTAGTTCTTGCACAAAAAATTCCTACTGCATATTCGACAATGCATGATATATTACTCTACCTAATAAAACTCATGCCTTTAGGGTGCATGCATGCACATCATTCAAAATTATATGCAGACAACAAAATAAAAATAACCACAAAATATGGATACATGCTTCTAAGTAAGACATTAAGGTTGTAAAAGGTGTGTTTAAAAATGTTCTTGTCGTTATGCACCGTTAGAGGAAGCGTTCTCTTCCTCTTCTACCACATGTGAAGATTTTCTGTAACTTTATTCTTTAAAAATTTCCTCCAAAAAACTTGGAAATACTTCTGCTATCTGTCCAACTGTTTCTATTATAAGTCTGTTATCTATCCACCTGCTGCTGTATGTCTATGGCAGCATTTTAATTATGATGTGTAGCATCCCCTTTCTTGTCACCTTTGCTATCTTTTCATTTCAAGCTTGCCCAAGAATGCACAATAATTATTTTCTATCAATTTCTTTTTTCCATACGGATTTCTTTCTTGGAGGGGTTAGCAAATCTTCTAAGACGATTTTGGATCTCTCCATTCTAAAAATTCTTCTTTGGTGTCGGTGTCATTGCATGTTGTTGCATGAAAAGGTGTACATGATTTTAAATAAAATAAGACCAAATGCAAATGAAGATGAACAAGAAACTATGTAGCATCGTGCACTACACGAAAATAATATTTGTCATCGATCACATCCTAGTATGCACTAAAAGCAATTGGCCTCTCTAATATGCTGAAACTAACCACATCTAAATACAATTAATTCTCATACAAAAGTTGGCTACCTTTCATTGGGGGCATGCGAGCTGTTCACGACAAAAAGTAAAAATAAAGACTAGAAAAAATTATATATATCATTCTAAGGAAAGTAATGCAACTATATAAGTGCATAAATAAAAAGAAGAAAAAAACTAACCTAGTTTCCCGGGAGCTTGTTACCTGTTTACCGTTTGCCAGCTCCCTTTTCTTCAATTTTTTTTTTTGAGTTATCTATTGTCAAAGAAATGATGCCCCGTCGAAACTCTCCATCATGCAGTGGGTGGAAATAATTTTGTGAAATCTATCCCCCATATATCAAATAGTTCTACTTCTAAGACGTAGTTAAAGGGTATGTTCTCAATAGATGACTTCATTGATTAATTTTTTCTTTCCTCTAATTTCAGTGATTAAACATATCTTATGAGTTCATCCAATTCTTCTTGCTGTTTAGTGCAATTATTTAAACTGTTGTCTTCTTCTTGTTGTTGTTTCCAACTATCTGCTACTCGATTCTCTGTCAATTTATAAATTGCTGATCAATCCTCTACTACTGCTAGATATTTTATGTTGTCATTGATATTAAATTCTATTTGTTGATCATTCATTCTCAACATTATAGTTCCCTTGTTGACGTCTACAATTGTTCTTCCGATTTTCAAAAATGGTCTCTCCAAGATAATTGGTACGATGTGGTTCGTTTCATAATCCAAAATGATAAAATCTGCGAGAAATATGAACTTGTCCACTTGAATTAGAATATCTTCGATTTTGCCTTACTGATGACCGAAAGATCGGTCTGTTGGTTGGAGGGTGACTTTAGTTGATCTAGTTTCACCAATACCTAACTTTTGGTAAATAGACATCGACATTAGATTAATGCTTGATCCCAAATCACATAATGCTCGACCTAACTTCTTTCCTTTAGTTGATATTGGAATTGTAAATGAGTCGGAATCTTTCTCCTTTAGTGGGACCTTATTTTGCAATATTGCACTACGCTCTTTATTCAACGCTACCACCTTGAATTCTTCAAATTTTCTTCGACTAGTGAATATCTTTCAAGAGTTTGACATAATTGAACATTTATTTCAAGACTTCCACTAATGGTATGTTTATATGAATTTTCTTAAATATATCCATGAACTTCTCAAAGCGGGCTTCTTCCTTATTCTTCTTTATTCTTTGTGGAAAAGAAGATAGTGATGTGTATATCCTGCTCTCTTATTCACTGTTGACTGTTGTTTGCGTTTTAGGAGACTGCACTGTTCCTGCATAATTTTTTCTCTACTCTTTCTGTTCAGCAGTTTCTGCATAATTTTTGCTCTACTCTTTCTATACAACAATTTTCTCGTTTCTCTATTGTGTATCAACTGTTTCTTGGGAGTGATTGTTGTTGTTTTTCTTAATTTCACCTCTCCTGCGGAGTATTCTTTTCCTTGGGTGTTGGCTTGTTAGGGTAATTTGATTTTGTAGACCAAAACCTAGAGGGTAATTTGCTTTAGGTGACATTTGTTGATTGTATGAGCCTTGTCTCTTCCATGAGAAGTTTTGATAGTTTTTCCACCCTGAATTATAAGTGTTTGAGAAGGGATTATGTTTCTAGATGCGTTGATTAGCTTGATTCTCCACATAAAAAATTGATGTTGGATTACTCTTACGTTAATCAAAACTGTGTTCTTCTCCACAATATACACAAAATTCAGTTGTTGTTTGGGTCATTATAGGCAGCAGCTTGGACTGGTGCTTTAGTCATGGAACCTTGTCTCAATGCTAGATTTTGTAGAATATTAGTCACTGAAGCTAATTAAGCGTTGATAGAGGACAAAACATCAACGTTAAGTACTCCACAAGTCTTCTTTCATGGATTGCTTCTGACATCAACCAATTGACAATTGTTAATTAAGCGTTGATTGCTTATTGCTCCCCCACATTGATCATCATACTGTGCGCGTCTGCCCTCATCTTCATAAATGGGGAAGTATCTCGATGTATATGTACACAAAATGCATGAGGTCCCTATAGTTTTCATCTTTTAATCATCTTTAAGACACAACCCTATACACCGTTCACAAATTACTCTAAGTAACATGCACGCATTGGCCTTCATACATTCATCATCATTAACATTAACTAGGGTTGTGTCTTTGAAAACTTGTCGTCATAATGCATCGTGACATTTAATACATGCACAACATCTTAATATGGAATATCGTCATATTGAGTCATTTCATCATCATACGTCTCATCATCTTTATTATTATGCATCAGCATCATCATGTCAACATCATGTACATCATCACATCATCATATAACATCATCACATAATTATCTAACCTCATCAAGTCATCATATAACATAATTACATCCTCATCTAACACCATCACGTCATCATATAACATTATCACATCATTACATCATCATATAATATCATCGCATCATTATCTAACGTCATCAAGTCATCATATTACATCATCACATCATCATATAACATCAACACATCATCATCTAACGTCATCACGTATCATATAACATCATCACATCATCATATAACATAAAACATAAATGGCACGTGCAAGGGCCACTGGACACGTGTCGTCATACATAAGACAAGTCTTCCGTCCGAGCCGATAGAAAAACCACTTACCTAATTAGCTTAAGTTGTTGTCATGAATTTATCTTTAATGAAAGTTCGATTCTGTCCTTTGAAAGCCAAGTTAACCTATGTGAGCTCATGACATCAGTTTCAAGTTCGAACTTCTATAAAATTATTTCTCTAATTTACATTGGTTCATGTATTTTCATGCGAACATTAGAGTCTTTGTCTTAGAATATTTCATATATATTTATACACACATTACTAAGGATCTCATCTTCTATTATTACTAATGTGTTCTAGAAGATATAATTACTGTCATATAAAAGATTTTGATGAATTTATTTTATGTCAAGTTAGTCTTGATTCTCGACCTTGTGATAATAAATAAAAGAAAGTTTGGTGTTTGAATTACCTAGATAATAAAAGAAAGTTTAATAAATTTCCTATCTCCCATTTTTTTCTATGTATTTCTTTAGTTTTTCTTTTAATTCTATTAACAATTATCTTTATCCAATTTTAATATATTCTTGAATTGCACTCAAAATAAAAGACTTCCATTTTTTCTTTTCTCCCCTCTTAATTGTTTAGAAATTATCTTTGACTAATTTTAATAGATTTTTTTTTTTTTTTTTTTGTACAATTTTAATGTTTGATCATGATTTTATAAAATGATGGTAAAAATTTAAATAATTGAAATGGAATAAAAGAGAAGAAAGATCTAATAAACTTTTTTCTTCATAGTTAAACTTGTGTAAAAGTGTTTCCTTTTTCTCTCTCCTAGAAAGACTCTTTTCTTTTCTTTTCTTTTTGTTCTGTTTCTTTTCTTTTTGATCATTATATTGTTGGGGAGAGAGGGTGAGCCTTTCCTTTTTTTTCTTCTTTCTAATTCTTATTTACTTATTTATTATTTATTTTTATTTTTATTTTTATTTTTACTTTTACCTTTTGGTGTAGAAAAGCACTTCTAGAATTAAAATTAGATGAAAATATTTTTAACTATATTTCAAATTAGATGGAGAATTAAAATTAAAGTTAGATAAAGTTTTTCTAAAATAAAATAGATTAAAATGGTTAGATATATTTTTTATAGGGTATCATTTGTTTCCAAAAGTCATTTGTTATCAATAAATTAGGAAACCCTTCACATTTTTATTGATGTAAAAAATATCATTATAGATGGTAAATTGTTTAAAAATGTAACTATATTTACACAAAAGCTATTACTACATTTCTAAATTAGTTGTTCACCAGAGTTTATATAAAGTTGAGATTTCATAGTTAGAATACTTTTGTGAACATAAAATGGGCTTGCTTAAAAATGTCACTATGATTTATGTCTTCTTATTGATCTCTTTTGTTGCTATTTTATCCGATCTCAATGGTCTCGAGGAAAACTGGGATGAGAGGCAATGTGCTTTCTATGGGATTGAAAAGGAGTTTCCCAACTGGACCAAGTCCAACAAAATCTCTCGAAACGCCTCCATTGGGTCTAGGCACTAAGAGGTGTGTACCGACTGGTCCAAATCCAGCACCATCTCCTGAAAGCCTTCCCTCAAGTTTAGGCACCAAGAGGCGTGTCCCAACTGGACCAAGTCCAACAAAATCTCTCGAAACGCCTCCATTGGGTCTAGGCACTAAGAAGTGTGTACCGACTGGCCCAATTCCAGCACCATCTCCTGAAAGCCCTCCCTCAAGTTTAGGCACCAAGAGGCGTGTCCCAACTAGACCAAATCCAGCAACATCTCCTGAAAGGCCTCCATTGGGTCTAGGAGCAAAGAGGCGTGTCCCAACTGGCCCAAATCCAACAACATCTCCGAAATGCCCTCCGTCAAGTTTAGGCACTAAGAGGCATATCCCAACTGGACCAAATCCAGCAACATCTCCCGAAACGCCACCATTGGGTTTAGGGAACAAGAGGCGTATCCCAACTGGCCAAAATCTAGCTACATCTCCTGAAAGACCTCCCTCAAATTTAGGCACCAAGAGGCGTGTCCCAACTGGACCAAATCCAGCAACATCTTCTGAAACGTCTCCACTAGATCTAGGCACTAAGAGGCGTGTACCAACTGGCCCAAATCCAACAACATCTCCTGAAAGCCTTCCCTCAAGTTTAGGCACCAAGAGACGTGTCCTAACTGGACCAAATCAAGCAACATCTCCCGAAATGCCTCCATTGGGTCTAGGAACAAAGAGGTGTGTCCCAACTGGCCCAAATCCAGTAACATCTCCTAAAAGTCATCCCTCAAGTTTAGGAACCAAGAGGCGTGTCCCAACTGGACGAAATCCAGCAACATCTCTCGAGACGCCTCCATTGGGTCTAGAAAGTAAGAGGTGTGTACCAACCGGCTCAAATCCAGCAACATCTCTTGAAAGCCCTCCCTCAAATTTAGGCACCAAGAGGCATGTCCCAATTGGACGAAATCAAGCAACATCTCTCGAAACGCCTCCATTG
The DNA here is from genome assembly GCA_033971965.1 of Cucurbita ficifolia. Classification (NCBI taxonomy): domain Eukaryota; kingdom Viridiplantae; phylum Streptophyta; class Magnoliopsida; order Cucurbitales; family Cucurbitaceae; genus Cucurbita; species Cucurbita ficifolia. The sequence goes on along the minus strand of JASJUX010000021.1, from coordinate 24,498 downwards.
GGTCTTGGAGCGAAGAGGCGTGTCCCAACTGGTCCAAATCCAGCAACATCTCATGAATGCCCAACGTCAAGTTTAGGCACCAAGAAGCGTATCCCAACTAGACCAAAGCCTACAACATCTCTTAAAACGCATCCATTGGGTTTAGGGACCAAGAGGTAGTATCCCAATTGGCCCAAATCCAGCAACATCTCTTGAAAGGCCTCCCTCAAATTTAGGTACCAAGATTTGTGTCCCAACTGGAGCAACTCCTACAACATCTCTCGAAATGCCTCCACTGGGTCTAGGCACTAATAGGCTTGTACCAACGGGCCCAAATCCATCAACATCTCCTGAAAGCCCTCCCTCATGTTTAGGCACCAAGAGGCGTGTCCCAAGTTGACCAAATCCAGCAACATCTCCCAAAACGCCTTAATTGGGTTTAGGCACCAAGAGACGCATCCCAACTTGCTCAAATCTAGCAACATCTCCCGAAAACCCTCCATTAAATTTATTATGAGGTCTCCTGATAATAGAGAGTTTAATTAAGTTCTCTAAAGATGTATTACAATGAGGTCTCTAATTTTCTATGTTTTATCTAATGAGATGATTCACCTTTATGGCAAGGGACTCTAATAATCAGCCTAGAAGAGAATAATTTAGTCTTAAAATCTTTTTAATCTAAAACTTTGATAATAAGATTTCTTTACCTCTTATTCAAAATATCTGTTACCCATGAACATATAATTTTAATTTCTACATCATTGATTAACATTATATAATTTAACAATTTTGGACATAAATATGAAAGTTTCTACAAAATTCACGTGACTTTGAATATTTTCAAATGATATAATACATGTTAATTAGTGAGACTTTAGCTTTTTTTTTTTTTAAAAAAAAAAAAATTAATAGGTAAAAAAATTTGCATATTTTTAAATATGAAAACACATACAATTTCTGAGATATTCTTAGGTAATTTTAATTTTACTTTCATATATAACTAATGTAACAGCCCAAATAAATAAAGAAAAAAGATTACGTTAAAAAAACCTCTCCCCACACTCCTATCCACTAACCTCTCATCTCCAACCCTAGAATACGCGCGAATATAGGCGGGGCAAAAACCAACCCCTCACACCAGAATATCAGGTTCTGTAATAAAAAGAAACAGAAAAAAAAAGAGTCAAGATTTAAGGAAAAAAGGCATTTTAGGATAGAAGCATATCTGCACATAAAGAGATGTCGTGAATTTGTTAAGGTATATATTAGATTTCTCTCTACTTTTATCAGTTTGTTAAGGTCTATATTAGATTTTTTTTCTTTTATCGGTTTGTAAAGATATATATTATATTTTTTCTTTTCTTTTATTTTAATTCTATTTTAAGAAATCACAGAAATTATAGCTTAGACAACAATTATAACTTAGATCTTCCCCTAATTCCGTTGCAATTATGTATATTATGTAGATCAAATTATCAGATCCTACCTAGCCAAATACTTTATTAAGATTGGCCAGAATACCCAATCAAATAAAAAAAAATGGAATATAGAGATAATGAAATAGAGGAAAAGAAAATAAATAAATAGATAAGAGAGGAAGATTCCGAAAAATTAACAAAAGTAGGCTAGAAGAAGATTTAGAAAACATAATTGATTAACAAAAATAGTCCAATAAAAATATGGGAATAGAATTAAAAACAAAATCTTTTATTTTAATTCTGTTTTTAGGGATTTTATTTTTGTTTTGTTTTTAGGAAATTACACCAATTATAGCTTAGATCTTCCCTAATTCTGTTGCAATAATGTAGAATTACGTATCTTTCCTAATTCTGTTGCAATTAGAAATTATCAGCCAAAATACCCAATCAAATAAAAAAAAGGAAATATAGAGATAAGATATAGAGGAAAAGAAAAGAAATAAAAGAAAGGAAGATTTCGGAATCAGAAACGATTGACCAATAAAAATATGGGAATACAATTAAAAAAATTATTTTCTTTTATTTTAATTCTGTTTTTAGAAATTTTTTATTTTAATTCTGTTTTTAGAAATTATTATCGAAAAGAGAAATTTGATTAACAAATGAAGATTCAGAACAAAAATAGGCCAAAAAAATCTGAGAACAAAATGTAAAGTAGATACATATAGAAATAAAGTAAATAAAAAAAATTAAAAAAACAAAAACAAAGAAAGATCCAAGTGAATTAAAAACTAAAACTAAATACAAACTAAATACAATAAAAAAGTGAATTAAAAACTAAAACTAAATACAAAATAAATACAATAAAAATAAATAAATAAATGTAATAGAATTAAATGATTTACAGAAAAAAAAACTTTTCAATAAATAGAACTAAATGATAAATAAAATAAAATAATGAAGAGGATAAAAAAAGTAAGGTGCAAGTTAAAATATAACTATCAATTTTTTTTTAACAATAACTTCCCTAATAAGTAATAATAGAAAATGAAATTTTAAATAAAAATAGAATTATATATATATATATATATGTATATATAGAATATTCTAAAACTTTACTCTACAAAGACTTTAATGTTTGCATAAAATCTAACACCTGGACCATTGGACCATTGTAAAGGAGAAAAATAATGTTGTAGAAGTTGGAATTAGAAACTGATGTCATGAATTCATATAGGTTACTTGAATTTCAAAAGAGAGAATCAAACTTTAAATTAGTGAAAACAACTTAAGCTAATCAACTAATTGGTCTTACTATAGGATAAACTAGAAAATGTATGAATTACAATTTATGATGTATGAGTCATGATGATGTATGAGTTTATAACAATGTATGAGCAGTATCGTATGATGTCGTATACTAGTATATGATGATGGATGAGTTATGATGATGTATGAGTTATGATGCATGATGATATGCGTAATATATATATATATACATATATATTATGATGCATGACGTACGTATTATGTGTGATGCACGTGATAGCTATATGATAAGTATGATTTTTGCATGACGTTTTGCTTAATATGATGATTTTCTCCATATTGAGCATGCTATATGATGATGAGTGTCATATTACATCATAGTTGTTCGAGATTAGAGGCCACTCCTACATGATATAGGGATATGTCTCAAGATCATGATTGCATGTGTTTGCATTTCCATGACCCCCTATAGTGGGGTCACTTACAGAGTATTCTTCGAAATACTCAAGTGCTTTTGTACGGATGACGACGACATCGCGAGCAGAGATTTAGGCACGTGCATAGAGTAATTTCATATTTAAATTTCTAGTTTTAGGTTAGAATAGGTTGTTATGCATTTCATTGTTTTAAATTATTTTGTATTTGTTTTTATTTTCTCTAAATTTTAGTATTTCATATTTAAACACGCAAGACCATGACTGTGTTTTTCAGAGAAGAGGATGTTTTTAACGTTTTCGACCTTTATACTATAGATGACGTTTTCTTTTAAGAGTTATATTTTTGCATTAGAGATGAGCATGAGACGTTAGTAGAGACTCTGAGTATGTAGAAATTTAGGGTCGTTACAACTAATATACCACTTTTATATTATATCATTATAGACTTTTAGGGTCGTTACAATTATTGATAGAAACAAAATTAAATATGATAAAGTTATCATTTTTAGTCTATTGATAAGATAAAAAGATGATAAACATATCAATTACATTTACTAGTGATATAGGAGGATAAAAAAAATTAGATACGATAGATTTATCATTTTGAGAGGTTAAATGATAGAGGAGTAGTTTTCTTAATTTTGCTGTCACCTAGTATCAAATAAATAGTCTTGTATGTTCATTTATTTTAATATGATTAAAATCGATAATTTAACGATAACTATTCGATAAAATTGCATAATTTAATATTGTTTTAATAGACAACATCTATTTAGCATGCATTTTCTAAGCATTTTGATATGCAAGAATTTTAACCATCATATTCTCCATCAAAACTTATTAAATATTAGTCACCTTTAAATCAATTTGAAAAATATGTAACGTGTGTTAATTAACCCGCTCCTACCGAATTGGGTATCTGTCCCTATCTAAATTTTTCAAAACCTGACATGAGAGGATTCCTAAAGCACAAATCATGACTAAAAAAAAAAAAGTAACATGCCTTTTAAGAATTAAAATTAGATGGAAATATTTTTAATTAGATTCTAAGTTAGAATATTTTCCTTGTAAAATTAAAATTAGAGTTAGATGAAGTTTTTTAAAATAAAATAAATTTCTAAATTAGTTTCCAAAAATGGTTAGATATATTTCTTATATAGCATAATTAGTTTTCAAAAATCATTTGGGTAACAAATAAGGAAAACTCAACCAAAAAAAAAATATCATTTATTAATACATTTCTAAATTAGTTGTTCACCAGAGTTTATAAAAAGTTGTGATTTCATAGTTAGAATACTTGTGTGCAGACAAAATGGGCTTGCTTAAAAATGACAATATGGTTTATGTCTACTTGTTGATCTCTTTTGTTGTTATTTTGTCCAATCTTAATGCTTTCGAGGCAAAATGGGAAGAGAGTGGCAATGTGCTTTCTTTGGGTCTCAAAAGGCGTGTCCCAACTGGACCAAATCCAGCAACATCTCTCGGAACGCCTCCATTGGGTCTAGGCACTAAGAGGAGTGTACCAACAGGCCCAAATCCAGCAACATCTCCTGAAAGCCCTCCCTCAAGTTTAGGCACCAAGAGACGTGTCCCAACTGGACCAAATCCAGCAACATCTCCCGGAACGCCTCCATTCGGTCTAGGCACTAAGAGGAGTGTCCCAACCGGCCCAAATCCAGCAACATCTCCTGAAAGCCCTCCCTCAAGTTTAGGCACCAAGAGGCGTGTCCCAACTGGACCAAATCCAGCAACATCTCCCAGAACTCCTCCATTGGGTCTAGGCACTAAGAGGAGTGTACCAACCGGCCCAAATCCAGCAACATCTCCTGAAAGCCCTCCCTCAAGTTTAGGCACCAAGAGACGTGTCCCAACTGGACCAAATCCAGCAACATCTCCCGGAACGCCTCCATTCGGTCTAGGCACTAAGAGAAGTGTCCCAACCGGCCCAAATCCAGCAACATCTCCTGAAAGCCCTCCCTCAAGTTTAGGCACCAAAAGGCGTGTCCCAACTGGACCAAATCCAGCAACATCTCCCGGAACTCCTCCATTGGGTCTAGGCACTAAGAGGAGTGTACCAACCGGCCCAAATCCAGCAACATCTCCTGAAAGCCCTCCCTCAAGTTTAGGCACCAAGAGGCGTGTCTCAATTGGACCAAATCCAGCAACATCTCCCGAAACGCCTCCATTGGGTCTAGGCACTAAGAGGCTTGTTCCAACTGGCCCAAATCCAGCAACATCTCCTGAAATTCCTCCCTTAAATATAGTTACCAAGAGGCGTGTCCCAACTGGAGCAACTCCTACAACATCTCTCGAAATGCCTCCATTGGGTCTAGGCACTAATAGGCTTGTACCAACTGGCCCAAATCCAACAACATCTCCTGAAAGCCCTCCCTCAAGTTTAAGCACCAAGAGGCGTGTCCCAACTGGACCAAATCCAGCAACATCTCCCGAAATGCCTCCATTGGGTCTAGGCACTAAGAGGCATGTCCCAACTGGACCAAATCCGACAACATCTCCCGAAACGCCTCCAGTGGGTCTAGGCAATAAGAGGCGTGTACCAACTGGCCCAAATCCAGCAAATCTCCTGAAAGCCCTCCCTTAAATTTAGCTACCAAGAGGCGTGTCCCAAACTGGACCAAATCCAGCAACATCTCCCGAAACGCCTCCATTGGGTCTAGGCACTAAGAAATGTGTACCAACTGGCCCAAATCCAGCAACGTCTCCTGAAAGCCCTCCATTAAATTTATTATGAGGCCTTCTGATAGTAGCAAGTTTAATTAGGGTCTCTAAAGATGTATTACAATAAGGTTTCTAATTTTCTATCTTCTATCTAATGAGATGATCCACCTTTATGATAAGGGACTCTAATAATATGCGTGCAAGAGAATAATTTAGTCTTAAAATCTTTTTAATCTAAAACTTTGATAATAAGATTTGTTTACCTTTTATTCAAAAGTTCCATTACCCAAGAAGATATAATTTTAATTTTCACATCATTGATTAACATTATATAATTTAACAATCATGGACATAAATATGAAAATTTCTACAAAATTCATGCGACTTTGAATATTTTCAAATGATAAAATATATGTTGATTAGTGGGACTTTAGCTTTTATCCAAAAATTGAATGTGTCAAAAAATTTGCATATTCTTAAATATGACAGCACATTAATTAAAATTTCTGAGATATTGTGAAGGAACTTAAATTTTACTTTCATATGACTTTTCTCATGTTGCGGATCATACAACCTGTGTGCCTTGCACCCATTCTCTATGCCAAAGTACACAATCTGTTGGCTTCTGTCATCAAGCTTTTTTATATATGACTTTGCATTCTTAACATGTGTTGTACAATCGAAGACACTTAAGTACTCGATGTGAGGTGTCTTGTTGAACCATGTTTCGTAGGGTGTGCGAGTATCTAACGCCTTTATCGGTAAACGGTTTAGAAGATATACCGCATGTTGTATTGCCTCGCCCCAGAAATTATCGGGACTTGTATGCTCTTGAGTAAGCTTCTTGCAGTGTTCATTATGGTGTGGTTTCTTCGTTCGACCACATCATTTTATTGTGGAGTTTACAGTGCGGTGAGTTGACACTCGATACCTTCATCTTCGCAAAATATTGAGAAATGTTGGGATAAGAACTCACCATCTCGGTTGATGCACAAGGTTTTCAGCTTGTGATTAGACCCGTTTTCAACGTGTCTTTTGAACTTCTTCTACGAACTTAATGCCTCTCCTTTTTCTTTGAGCATGTACACACACACGAAACAACTATAATCATCAACAAGTAAGATAAAATACTTGTTACTAGCAATTAATGATGGGGTGATCGGGCCACACAAATCTGCATGAACCAGTTGCAGTGGCCGCTCAGCACGAAAACTAGTTTGAGATGGGAACGACAGAATTGCTTGTTTGGAGGCTAGACAACTCTCACATAGCTGATTCTAGTGTATGATTTTTGGTAGCCCCATAGTCCTCTTCTTCTCTCCCATCATTTTGAGCGTCTAAAAATTTACGTGCCCAAGTCTTGCATGCAATAGTCAATCTGGGTCTGCGAGTGCAATCAATAGAGAGGTGTGCTAGCTGTTCTCCAGTAGTATCTTTTACGGGGAATTATGCGACCATTTTACCTTATCAACAAGGTTCCATTTCTGTCGAACATCTTCAGGAATGAGCCAGCTAACTCCACTCTGCTTCCTTCTTCCGTCATCTGACCAAGACTGATAATATTACTTAACAAGCTTGGGATATAATATACCTTGGTCAGTAGACGTTGGTCGTCATTCTTGTACTGGAACAAGATTTATCCTTTGCCTTGGATTGATACAATTGATCCATTGTCAAACTTCACGTTTCCAATGAGCTTCTCATCAAACTCCTTAAATTTTGCTCGATCCCCGATCACCCTTGTCAAGGTACCACATGTTGGTCTCCACTTGGTCTTCTCCTTTTATGAGAAGCACCCCAAACTTAAGAGATTGCTCATCCTTTAGTAATCATTCTTTCCACAGTCCCATCAACTCTTTTCTCATTAACAATTTTTTTTCTATGTATTTTTGTTTGCAGAGTGTTCATCAAAGCATGATTCATATCACATTCCTCATATATCTTTTTCAACTCAGTTTTTTCCCACATTTCACCCTACAGCTATAACCAAATCTTACAAGAAAAATAACACATTCCTCAGTTCCATTGTATTCCCCAAAACACTTCGAGGATGGTTGCCACTTCTTTTACCTTTGCTTCTGTGACTTGGCTTCCTAATTTATTTCCTTAACTTTCTCTTGTCATAACATTTTCTTTTTTATCCTGAGAATCCTTCAAATCAACCTCTTATTCTCTTGGTGTCTCCATTTGTGGTGCATATCACCGAAGTCTTCAAGGGATGATCATATAGGCTAACGCTCATTCTTCCTTAGCTCGACTCTCTTGCTAGCATCTTGAAGTTTTTAGTACGTCACATTTCTGATGCAACTCGCCTAAACAATAAGGATAACTTCTTCTTTTTTTTTTTAACATTCCCATTACCTTCAATTTTGACACCTCTATTGGTGATGCAGATTGTCTGACTACGAGCAATTGGGGCAATTTTTTTTTTTTGAAGCATTGAGAGTTCAAGCTTTAGATTGAAGAGGAGTGATCTCGGGTATGATTTTTTTTATTTTTTATTTTTCATTTTGCTGGGGTGATAGAATTATTTTAATACATTCATACTTAAATTAGTCATTGTTCTCAATGAGTATGGGTGTGGGTGTGAAATCATTCTTCAAAGTAACCTGAGGTGTGGAAGCTCTTGGTTATTGGTTTTGTTGGGAAAATGGTCTAAGGTTGGGTGAATAATAAAAAAAATTGCTGACGAAGATGAATTATAATAGATTGGATCCTCACCTTGACTTTGATGAATACTCCTTTCCATTTGAACTTTAATTTCCTTAACTGCTTTTTTTTTCAAGTTATTGCTGGAAATGACCCATGATCAAAATATGTATAAACAAATAAACCCATGATCAAAATATGTATAAACAAATAACTGAAGCAGGAAGAACAACTTGATGGGAGAAAGCTTTTGAACGGAGGAACCTTAAGCTCTTATGCTTTTCAATTCTTTTTGTTGGTGTGAAAATAACATACATGTCATGAGTATTTATAGTGGAGAAATCACAACCGATCTCCTAAACTTTCTCCTCAAGTTCCTTTGACTTTCATGTCAAGTTAAGCAACTACTAACAAAACTTCCTAATTAAAGACTAACAATATCCCTAAACCTATTCAAGCATATAACTTCTAAACAATTATCCTGAAATTGATCTAAGTTAATAACTTCTTTTGCTAAGTCAAGCTTATTAACTCACATTCTCCTCCGTAAGCTTGACTTTGCTTGAGATTCTTCACATCGAGCAACTCCCGCATGTCTGCAAATTTAACCCTTGCTAGGCTCTTGGTGAGAATGCTTGCACGTTGCTTGGTCCTTGGTAACTCTGTCTTCTTTAAGAGAAATTTTAATTTTGCAACATACAATTTCTTCCACTCCTCTCCTATGTGCAGACAATTTATCATCAGGCTTACATGTTGAAAATTCTTGTAACGTAGTCGTCTGTGTTTGAACCTTTCTTTTAGGCCTTTCTTTAGGTTTATTTCATTGAGAGGACTAGTTTGAAGTCTCATTTCTCTTACGCCCTGGTTGTCTTTTCCTCTAGGCCTCCTTGGTTGAGATGATTAGTTTGATAAAACACGTCGACTTGTAGGTTGCACTTCGCTGATTGAAGTAGCCTCTGGTTGCTTCTTGGCTTTATTTTTCTATTCCTTTTTCTCCTGACCCGTTGGTTTCTTCATCACTTTCTTTCTACCAATGCCAATAGATACTTTTGGAAGATGTTCATAGTCTTTCAATAGTATCTAATATAAGCGGTTTTGCGACCATTTTACCTTCATCACACAGGGCTCAATTTCGGTCAAATATCTTGAGGAATGGGTTGACTATCTCTACTCTACTACCTTCTTCTGTCATTTGACCAAGGCTTACAATATTGCTCTTAAAGTTCGGGATGTAATACACCTTGGTCAATATATGTTGATTGTAGTTCTTACACTAGAACAAGATTAGATCCTTTGCCTTGGATCGGTACAATTGATCCATTGCAAAGCTTCACGTTTCCAGTGAACTTCTCATCAAGCTCCTTGAACTTTGCTCGATCTCCGATCATGTGGTTGCTCGCTCCGTTGTCTAGGTACTACATGCTTGTCTCTACTTGGTCTTCTTCATCTATGAAGAGGTTCACCATGACCTTCTCTAAATTGAGCATCAACAGGTTGGGCATTTTCTCGGCCAACATTAATGCGGGCTCTTGATTTTGCGTGAGTGTGAGATTTGTCTCCTCATCTCGCTTCTTGTTATGGCACTCTGCCGCATAATGCATTTTCCACAATAGTAACACTTGATCATACTCTTGTCCTTCTGAGGGTTGGCATTTTTATGGGATTGTGAAGTATTGTCACGACCTCCTCTGCCACCATGTCTGCAGCCATGTCCACGACCTCTGTTATCTTTGTTATGGTTGTCACGTCCCCTCATACATGAAAAAGAAGAGTCATCTGCATCTTTCTTTTTCGTCCGTGTGAGCTACTCCTCATCTGTGAGTAAGAGTTATTTATCCTCCTCTTTCACTTTGTAGCCTTGAAGTATCTCCTCATGGACCTTAAGATGACCAATGACCTCCTCAACCGACATGTTCTCGAGGTCGCCGAACTGCTCAATGGAGGTAACAATCTGCATGAATCTTGAGGGAACTGCTCGAAGGAACTTCTTGACAATAGAGATCTCCTCCACCACGTCGCCTAATGAACGGATGTCACTGACGATCGTAGTCAACTTCATGGCAAATTCATCTATTGACTCACTATCCTTCATGCGGATAGTCTCGAACTCACTCTTCAAGGTCTACACCTTTGCTTCCTTGATATGTTCTACGACCACATGATTGTTTGTATCGTCTCCCACGCTACCTTTGTCGAGTCCTTCTCTGCCAACATGAGAAGAATGTCCTCTTCACTTGGTAGATTGCGACAAGAGTCATCCTGTCCTTACGCTCCTTAATGTCACAATGCTCGACGGCATCCAACATGCCTTGTGCCTATAAGTCAACACGCATCTTTAGCGACCATGCTGCGTAGTTACTCTTTGTGAGTAACTGGTACTGGAGCAGCACTCCCCTCCTTTCCACTCTTTATCGTTGTCACTTCTCCTCCGGTTACTTTGTATGGTGACAACATTTGTTTCAGTATCCTACGAGCTCTGATATCAAATGTTAGAAATAAACCACAATCGAAAATATGTCGAAACAAATAACTGAAGCAGGAAGAACAACTTGAGAGGAGAGAGCTTATGCTTTGCAATTCTCTTTGTTATTGTGAAAATAACATACATGAGTATTTATAGTGGAGAAAACACAACCGATCTCTTAAACTTTCTCATCAAGTTCTTGGGCTTTCTCATCAAGTTATGCAAGTACTAACAAATCTTATTAATTAAAAACTAACAATTTCTCTAAACCTATTCAAGGCAATAACTTATAAATAATTATCATAAAATTGCTAAGTCAAGTTTATTAACTCACAGTTATAATAAACTTTTTTAAGAAACACACCTTACTTACTATTTTATTTATCATAGTAAAGCATTTTACATTGGATTCCTACTTCTTGCACAAAAAATCCCTACTACATATTTGACAATGCATGATATATTACTCTACCTAATAAAACTCATGCCTTTAGGTTGCATGCATGGACATCATTCAAATTTATATGTAGAGAATAAAATTAAAATAACCACAAAATATGGATACATGCTTCTAAGTAAGACATTATGGTTGTAAAAGGTGTGTTTAAAAATGTTATTGTCGTTATGCAACGTTAGAGGAAACGTTCTCTTCTTCTTCTACCAAATGTGAAGATTTTATGTGACTTCATTCTTTAAAAATTTCCTCCAAAAAACTTGGAAATACTTCTGCTATCTGTCCAACTGTTTCTGCTATAAGTCATCTGTCCACCTGCGGCTGTATGTCTGCTGCAGCATTTGAATTATGATGTGGCAGCCCCTTTCTTGTCACCTTTGCTATCTTTTCATTTCAAGCTTACCCAAGAATGCACAATGATTATTTTCTATGAATATCTTTTTTCCATACGGATTTCTTTCTTGGAGGGGTTAGCAAATCTTCTAATACGATTTTGGATCTCTCCATTCTAAAACTTCTTCTTTGGTGTTGGTGTCATTGCATGTTGTTGCATGAAAAGGTGTACATGATTTTAAATAAAATAAGACCAAATGCAAATGAAGATGAACAAGAAACTATGTAGCAACGTGCACTACACGAAAATAAGATTTATCATCGATCACATCCTAGTATGCACTAAAAGCAATTGGCCTCCCTAATATGCTGAAATCAACCACATCTAAATACAATTAATTTTCATACAAAAGTTGACTACTTTTCATTGGGGCATGGGAGCGGTTCACGACAAAAAGTAAAAATAAAGACTAGAAAAAAAATAAATATCATTCTAAGGAAAGTAATGCAACTATGTAAGTGCATAAATAAAAAGAAAAAAAAAAACTAACTTTGTTTCCTAGGAGCTTGTTACCTGTTTACCGTTTGCCAGCTCCCTTTTCCTCAATTTTTTTTTTTTCCAGTTATCCATTGTCAAAGAAATGATGCCCCGTCCAAACTCTCCATCATGCAGTGGGTGGAAATAATTTTGTGAAATCTATCCCCCATATATCAAATAGTTCTACTTCTAAGATATAGTTCAAGGGTATGTTCTCAATAGATGACTTCATTGATTAATTAAACTGTTTAGTGCAATTATTTAAACGGTTGTCTTCTTCTTGTTGCTGTTTCCAACTATCTGCTACTGGATTCTCTGTCAATTTATAAATTGTTGATCAATTCTCTACTACTGCTGGATATTTTATGTTTTCATTGATATTAAATTCTATTTGTTGATCATTCATTCTCAACATTATAGTTCCTTTGTGGACATCTACAATTGTTCTTCCGATTTTCAAAAATGGTCTCTCCAAGATAATTGGTACGACGTGGTTCGTTTCATAATCCAAAATGATTAAATCTGCTGGAAATATGGACTTGTCCACTTGAATTAGAATATCTTTGATTTTTCCTTATTGATGAGTGAAAGATCGGTCTGTTGGTTGGAGGGTGACATTAGTTGATCTAGTTTCACCAATACCTAACTTTTGGTAAATAGACATCGAGATTAGATTAATGCTTGATCCCAAATCACATAATGCTCGACCTAACTTCTTTTCTTTAGTTGATATTGGAATTGTTAATGAGTCGGAATCGTTCTCCTTTAGCGGGACCTTATTTTTTGCAATATTGCACTACGCTCTTTATTCAACGCTACCACCTTGAATTCTTCAAATTTTCTTCGATTGGTGAGAATATCTTTCAAGAGTTTGTCATAATTGAACATTTATTTCAAGGCTTCCACTAATGGTATGTTTATATGAATTTTCTTAAATATATTCATGAACTTATCAAACCAGGCTTCTTCCTTATTCTTCTTTATTCTTTGTGGAAAAGAAGATAGTGATGTGTATATTCTGTTCTCTTATTCACTGTTGACTGTTGTTTGCGTTTTAGAAGACTGCACTGTTCCTGCATAATTTTTTCTCTACTCTTTCTGTTCAGCAGTTTCTGCATAATTTTTGCTCTACTCTTTCTATACAACAATTTTCTCATTTCTCTATTGTGTATCAACTATTTCTTGGGAGTGATTGTTGTTGTTTTTCTTAATTTCACCTCTCCTGCCTAGTATTCTTTTCCTTGGGTGTTGCTTGTTAGGGTAATTTGATTTTGTAGACCAAACTTAGAGGGTAATTTGCTTTAGGTGACATATGTTGATTGTATGAGCCTTGTCTCTTCCATGAAAAGTTTTGATAGTTTTTCCACCCTGAATTATAAGTATTTGAGAAGAGATTATTTTTCTAGATGCGTTAATTAGCTTGATTCTCCACATAAAAAATTGATGTTGGATTACTTTGACGTTAATCAAAATTGTGTTCTTTTCCACAATATACACAAGATTCAGTTGTTGTTTGGGTCATTACAGCAGCAGCTTGGACGAGTGCTTTAGTCATGGAAAGTCTCAACGCTAGATTTTGTAGAATATTAGTCACTCAAGCTAATTAAGCGTTGATAGAGGACAAAACATCAGCGTCAAGTACTCTTCAAGTCTTCTTTCATGGATTGCTTCTCACATCAGCCAATTGACAATTGTTAATTAAGCGTTGATTGCCTATTGCTCCCCCACCTTGATCATCATACTGTGTGCGTCTGCCCTCATCTTCATAAATGGAGAAGTATCTCGATGTATATGAACACAAAATGCATGAGGTCCCTATAGTTTTCATCTTTTAATTATCTTTAAGACACAACCCTATACACCGTTCACAAATTACTCTAAGTAACATGCACGCATTGGCCTTCATACATTCATCATCATTAACATTAACTAGGGTTGTGTTTTTGAAAACTTGTCGGCATAATGCATCGTGACATTTAATACATGCACAACATCTTAATATGGAACATCGTCATATTAAGTCATTTCATCATTATACGTCTCATCATCTTTATTATTATGCATCAGCATCATCTTGTAAACATCATGTACATCATCACATCATCATATAACACCATCACATAATTATCTCACCTCATCAAGTCATCATATAACATAATTACATCCTCATCTAACGCCATCAAGTCATCATATAACATTATCACATCATTATATCACATCATTACATCATCATATAACATCATTGCATCATTATCTAACGTCATCAAGTCATCGTATTACATCATCACATCATCATATAACATCAACACATCATCATCTAACGTCATCACGTATCATATAACATCATCACATCATCATATAACATAAAACATAAATGACACGTGCAAGGGCCACTGGGCACGTGTCGTCATACATAAGACAAGTCTTCCGACCGAGCCGATAGAAAAACCACTTACCTGATTAGCTTAAGTTGTTGTCATGAATTTATCCTTAATGAAAGTTCGATTATGTCCTTCAAAGTCAAGTTAACATATGTGAGCTCATGACATCAGTTTCAAGTTCGAACTTCTATAAAATTATTTCTCTAATTTACATTGGTTCATGTGTTTTCATGCGAACATTAGAGTCTTTGTCTTAGAATATTTCATATATTTATACACACACATTACTAAGGATCTCATCTTCTATTATTACTAATGTTTTCTAGAAGATATAACTACTGTCGTATAAAAGAATTTGATAGAATTTATTTTATGTTAGAGTTAGTCTTGATTTCTTGCCTTAAAGTTTAATAAATTTCTTATCTCCCATTTTTTTCTATGTATTTCTTTAGTTTTTCTTTTAATTCTATTAACAATTATCTTTATCCAATTTTAATCTATTCTTGAATTGCACTCAAAATAGAAGACTTCCATTTTTTCTTTTCTCCGCTTTTAATTGTTTAGTAATTATTTTTGACTAATTTTAATAGATTCTTTTATTTTCATTTTTTTCTTCTCTGCTTTTAATGGTCTTCAGCCAATTTTAATAGATTTTTTTTTGTTACAATTTTAGCGTTGTTGATCATGATTTTATAAAATGATGGTAAAAATATAAATAATTGAAATAGAATAAAAGAGAAGAAAGATCTAACAAACTTTTTTCTTTTCCCTAGAAAGACTATCTTTTCTTTTCTTTTTGTTCTGTTTCTTTTTTTTCTTGGGAGATCAATGATCATTATGTTGTTGGAGGTGTTGGGGAGAGAGGGTGAGCCTTTCCTTTTTTTCTTCTTTCTAATTCTTATTTACTTATTTATTTATTTTTATTTTTATTTTTATTTTTATTTTTATGTTTGAAATTTTTCTAAAATAAAATAAATTGAAATTGTTAGATATATTTTTTATAGGGCATCATCAATTTCCAAAAGTCATTTGTTACCAATAAATTAGGAAAACTCAACCCTTCACATTTTTATTAATGTAAAAAATATCATTATAGATGGCAAATTGTTTAAAAATGTAACTATATTTACACAAAAGCTATTACCACATTTCTAAATTAGTTGTTCGCCAGAGTTTATATAAAGTTGAGATTTCATAGTTAGAATACTTTTGTGAACATAAAATGGGCTTGCTTAAAAATGTCAATATGATTTATGTCTTGTTGTTGATCTCTTTTGTTGTTATTTTGTCCGATATCAATGGTCTCGAGGAAAACTAGGATGAGATTGGCAATGTGCTTTCTATGGGTCTGAAAAGGCGTATCCCAACTGGACCAAGTCCAACAAAATCTCTCGAAACGCCTCCATTGGGTCTAGGCACTAAGAGGTGTGTACCGACTGGTCCAAATCCAGCACCATCTCCTAAAAGCCTTCCCTCAAGTTTAGGCACCAAGAGGCGTGTCCCAACTGGACCAAATCCAGCAACATCTTCTGAAACGCCACCATTGGGTTTAGGGTACAAGAGGCGTATCCCAACTGGCCCAAATCCAGCTACATCTCCTGAAAGACCTCCCTCAAATTTAGGCACCAAGAGGCGTGTCCCAACTGGACCAAATCCAGCAACATCTTCCAAAACGTCTCCACTAGATCTAGGCACTAAGAGGCGTGTACCAACTGGCCCAAATCCAACATCTCCTGAAAGCCTTCCCTCAAGTTTAGGTACCAAGAGACGTGTCCTAACTGGACCAAATCCAGCAACATCTCCCGAAATGCCTCCATTGGGTCTAGGAGCAAAGAGGTGTGTCCCAAATGGCCCAAATCCAGTAACATCTCTTGAAAGCCATCCCTCAAGTTTAGGCACCAAGAGGAGTGTCCCAACTAGACCAAATCAAGCAACATCTCTAGAAACACCTCCATTGGGTCTAGGCAGTAAGAGGTGTGTACCAACTGGCCCAAATCCAGCAACATCTCCTGAAAGCCTTCCCTCAAGTTTTGGCACCAAGAGGCATGTTCCAATTGGACGAAATCCAGCAACATCTCTCGAAACGCCTCCATTGGGTCTTGGAGCGAAGTGGCGTGTCCCAATTGGTCCAAATCCAGCAACATCTCGTGAATGCCCTCCGTCAAGTTTAGGCACCAAGAAGTGTATCCCAACTGGACCAAAGCCTACAACATCTCTCAAAACGCATCCATTGGGTTTAGGGACCAAGAAGTAGTATCCCAACTGGCCCAAATCTAGCAACATCTCTTGAAAGCCCTCCCTCAAATTTAGGCACCAAGATTCGTGTCCCAACTGGAGCAACTCCTGCAACATCTCTCGAAATGCCTCCATTCGGTCTAGGCACTAATAGGCTTGTACCAACCGGCCCAAATTCATCAACATCTCCTGAAAGCCCTCCCTCATGTATAGACACCAAGAGGCGTGTCCCAAGTTGACCAAATCGAGCAACATCTCCCAAAACGCCTTAATTGGGTTTAGGCACCAAAAGGCGCATCCCAACTTGCTCAAATCCAGCAACATCTCTCAAAAGTCCTCCATTAAATTTATTATGAGGTCTCCTGATAATAGCAAATTTAATTAGGTTCTCTAAAGATGTATTACAATAAGGTCTCTAATTTTCTATCTTCTATCTAATGAGATAATTCACCTTTATGGCAGAGACTCTAATAATCAGCCTCAAAAAGAATAATTTAGTCTTAAAATCTTTTTAATCTAAAACTTCGATAATAAGATTTCTTTACCTTTTATTCCAAATATCTATTACCCATGAACATATAATTTTAATTTCTACATCATTGATTAACGTTATATAATTTAAACATTATGGACATAAATATGAAAGTTTCTACAAAATTCATGCGACTTTGAATATTTTCAAATGATATAATACATGTTAATTAGTGAGACTTTAGATTTTCTTCAAATAAAAAAAAAATTAACGGGTAAAAAAATTTGCAAATTTTTAAATATCAAAGCACATACCATTTCTGAGATATTGTTAGGTAATTTTAATTTTACTTTCATATATAACTAATGTAATAGCTCAAATAAATAAAGAAAAAAAGATTACGTTAAAAAAACCTCTCCCCACACTTCTCTCCACTAACCTCTCATCTCCAACCCTAGAATATGCGAGAATATAGGCGGGCAAAAACCAACCCCTCACACCAGAATATCAGGTTCTGTAATAAAAAGAAACAGAAAAAAAAATGTCAAGAATTAAGGAAGAAAGACATTTTAGGATAGAAGCATATCTACACAGAGAGAGATGTCGTGAGTTTGTTAAGGTATATATTATATTTCTCTTTACTTTTTATCAGTTTGTTAAGGTCTATATTAGATTTTTTTTTCTTTTATCAGTTTGTTAAGGTATATATTAGATTTTTTCTTTTCCTTTATTTTAATTAGAGATAATGAAATAGATGAAAAGAAAAGAAATACATAGATAAGAGAGGAAGATTCCGAAAAATTAACAAAAATAGGGATTTAGAAAACAGAATTGATTAACAAAAATAGTCCAATAAAGATATGGGAATAAAATTAAAAAAAAAATCTTTTATTTTAATTCTATTTTTAGAGATTTTATTTGAGATCTTCCCTAATTCTGTTGCAATCCTTAATTCTGTTTGCAATCCTGTAGAATTATGTATCTTTCTTCATTCTGTTGCAATCATGTAGAATGATGTATTTTACCAATCAAATAAAAGAAGGAAATATAGAGATAAGAAATAAAGGAAAAGAAAAGAAATAAAAGAGAGGAAGATTTTGGAATCAAAATCGATTGACGAAAAAAAAATATGGGAAGATTTCGAAAAAACTATTAAGGAAATACAATTAAAAAAATTCTTTTCTTTTCTTTTAATTATGTTTTAATTTTTTTTATTTTAATTCTGTTTTTAGAAAAAATTTATTTTAATTCTGTTTTTAGAAAATATTTATTTTAATTTTGTTTTTAGGAAATAGCAGCAATTATAGCTTAGATCTTCCCCGTGCAATTATAGCTTATGCTAAACCCTAAACCCTAAACCCTAAACCCTAAACCCTAACATCTGGACCATTGTATATGAGAGGAATAATGTTGTAGAAGTTCGAATTAGAAACTGATGTCATGAGCTCACATAGTTACTTGAATTTCAAAGGACAGAATCAAACTTTAAATTAGTGAAAACAACTTAAGCTAATCAACTAATTGACCTTACTATAAGATAGACTAGAAAATGTATGAATTACAATTTATGATGTATGAGCCATGATGATGTATGAGTTTATAACGATGTATGAGCGGTATCGTATGATGTTGTATACTAGTATATGATGATGTATGCGTTATGATGCATGATGATATGCATAATATATATATATATATATATATATATATTATGATGCATGACGTACATAGTATGTGTGATGCACGTGATAGCTATATGATAAGTATGATTTTTGCATGATGTTTTGCTTAATATGATGATGTTTTCCATATTGAGCATGCTATATGATGATGAGTGTCATATTACATCATAGTTGTTCGAGACTAGATGTCACTCCTACATGAGATAGGGATATGTCTCAAGAGCATGATTGCATGTGTTTGCATTTCCATGACCCCCTATAATGGGGTCACTTACTGAGTATTCTTCGAAATACTCAGGTGCTTTTGTACGGATGACGATGACATCGCGAGCAGAAATTGTGGCACGTGCATAGGGTAAATTCATATTTAAATTTCTAGTTTTAGGTTAGAATAGGTTGTTATGCATTTCATTGTTTTAAATTATTTTGTATTTGTTTTTATTTTCTCTAAATTTTAGTATTTCATATTTAAACACGTAAGATCATGACGGTGTTTTTCAGAGAAGATGATGTTTTTAACGTTTTTGACATTTATACTATAAATGGCGTTTTCTTTTAAGAGTTATATTTTTGCATTAGAGATGAGCATGAGACGTTAGTAGAGACTCTGAGTATGTAGAAATTTAGGGTCGTTACAACTAATATACCACTTTTATATTATATCATTATAGACTTTTAGGGTCGTTACAATTATTGATAGAAACAAAATTAAATATGATAAAGTTATCATTTTTAGTCTATTGATAAGATAAAAAGATGATAAACATATCAATTACATTTACTAGTGATATAGGAGGATAAAAAAAATTAGATACGATAGATTTATCATTTTGAGAGGTTAAATGATAGAGGAGTAGTTTTCTTAATTTTGCTGTCACCTAGTATCAAATAAATAGTCTTGTATGTTCATTTATTTTAATATGATTAAAATCGATAATTTAACGATAACTATTCGATAAAATTGCATAATTTAATATTGTTTTAATAGACAACATCTATTTAGCATGCATTTTCTAAGCATTTTGATATGCAAGAATTTTAACCATCATATTCTCCATCAAAACTTATTAAATATTAGTTTAAATCAATTTGAAAAATATGTAAAGTGTGTTAATTAACCCGCTCCTACAGAATTGGGTATCTGCCTCTATCTAAATTTTTCAAAACCTGATATGAGAGAATTCCTAAAGCACAAATCATGACAGAAAAATCATGCACTTTTAGAATTAAAATTTAGATAGAAATATTTTTAATTAGATTCTAAGTTAGAATATTTTCCTTGTAGAATTAAAATTAGAGTTAGATGAAGTTTTTCTAAAAGAAAATAGATTGAAATGGTAAAATGGGCTTGCTTAAAAATGACAATATGGTTTATGTCTTCTTGTTGCTCTCTTTTGTTGCTATTTTGTCCAATCTCAAAGTTCTCGAGGCAAAATGGGATGAGAGTGACAATGTGCTTTCTTTGGGTCTCGAAAGGCGTGTCCCAACTGGACCAAATCCAGCAAAATCTTTCGGAACGCCTCCATTGGGTCTAGGCACTAAGAGGCGTGTACCAACAGGCCCAAATCCAGCAACATCTCCTGAAAGCCCTCCCTCAAGTTTAGGTACCAAGAGGTGTGTCCCAACTAGACCAAATCTAGCAATATCTCCCGAAACGCCTCCATTGGATCTAGGCACTGAGAGGCGTGTACCAACTGGCCCAAATCCAGCAACATCTCTTGAAAGCCCTCCCTTAAATTTAGCTACCAAGAGGCGTGTCTCAACAGGACCAAATCCAACAACATCACCCGAAACACCTCCATTGGGTTTAGGCACTAAAAGGCGTGTACCAACTGGCCCAAATCCAACAACATCTCCTGAAAGCCCTCCCTCAAAGTTTAAGCACCAAGAGGCGTGTCCCAACTGGACCAAATCCAGCAACATCTCCCGAAATGCCTCCATTGGGTTTAGACACTAAGAGGCGTGTCCCAACTGGACCAAATCCAACAACATCTCCCGAAACGCCTCCATTGGGTCTAGGCAATAAGAGGCGTGTACCAACTGGCCCGAATCCAGCAACATCTCTTGAAAGCCCTCTCTTAAATTTAGCTACCAAGAAGCGTGTCCCAACTGGACCAAATCCAGCAACAACTCCCGAAACGCCTCCATTGGGTCTTGGTACTAAGAGGTGTGTACCAACTGGCCCAAATCCAGCAACATCTCCTGAAAGCCCTCCATTAATTTTATTATGAGGCCTCCTGATAGTAGCAAGTTTAATTAGGGTTTCTAAAGATGTATTACAATGAGGTCTCTAATTTTCTATCTTTTATCTAATGAGATGATCCACCTTTATGATAAAGGACTCTAATAATTGTTGGCTTTTTGGCCCTTAATCTCAAGTTAATTAATTTTAATTAATTAATTGACTGATGTTTTGACGATAACAAACCTACTTTTAATTATTAACTATTTTCAGTATTTTGAACAGTGCACAGTATAAGGTTGGGAATAACGATTTCAACGACTTTTCAATTACTCAAATCAGAGTTAAAACGAAGAAATTACAGTCAAGACAATATACCCGACCGATGATGTGGCAGCAAAATCAAAATGATAGACAAATCAAAGTATATCAAAGTATGACTTTTATAATTTTGGAAGAGTAACAAATGGTGGAGTTTTTTTTTTTTTTACTATATTTCTAAATAAACTAATTTATACATCATATAAATTTGAATCTAACCGTTACTCACATCGATTTTTATTATTACTATATTATATTATTATATTATTATATTTTGAAATTTTGGTGGTTACTCACATCATTTTTATTATTACTATATTATTATATTTATAATAAATTTTGAATTTGTCATTTGACTGTTACTCACAAAAGTTTTATTATTTTTATATTATATTAAAAATACAAATTTGGAAAATTTTCTTATTTATTACTCTTAATCTCCACCTTACATTTCTCCTAACACAATCTAATAGTCAATATTAATTCATACTTTTTGCCATTTTTTTTCTCTATATAAACTCATCAACTTCCCCACATTTAAAACACACAACTTCTATAATTCTTCAATCTTCAATTGTTCAAAGCCTCCATTGTTTGTTACTCTCTCCAAGCTTTTAAGTTTATTTCTCTTCATCTTATTCTTGAGAGGGATTTTTATTGTATTGAGAGGAAATAGTTGTGAGTGCTCCAAATTGTAAATCTACTCTTTTAGAGAGTTGTGGTGTGTTCATACAAAATTCAAATACTTGTATCGGTTTGATCCTGCGCCGTGGAAAGGATTGAGTTTGCTCTTGAACTCGTAAAAAGAGCGGTGTAGCTGTTTGGCTCTGATTCGTGGAAAGAGTCGAGATAGTTCGTTTATTCAAATTCCCAAGAGGTGCTTGGGGAGTGGAGTAGGTCGAGTTTGACCGAACCACTATAAAACTACGGTGTCATATTTTCTAACTCTTTCCTATTTAATTTCAAAATTATTATTGTGATTTATTGCATGTTCTAGTTGATTATTGTTTTGACTTGAACTATCTTGTTGTATTACTTATCATTTTCTACTTACATTTAAAAAGTTTAATATTTAGACAAATTAATCACGCTTAAATATTTTTATCGTTAAAACCCTATTCACCCCCTCTAGGGTTGCCATACCGATCCAACAATAATATGCGTGCAAGAGAATAATTTAGTCTTAGAATCTTTTTAATCTAAAACTTTGATAATAAGATTTTTTTACCTTTTATTCAAAAGCTCCATTACCCATGAAGATATAATTTTAATTTTCACATCATTGATTCACATTATATAATTTAACAATCATGGACATAAATATGAAAATTTCTACAAAATTCATGCGACTTTGAATATTTTCCAATGATATAATATATGTTGATCCGTGGGACTTTAGCTTTTATGCAAAATTTTAATGGGTCAAAAAATTAGCATATTTTTAAATATGACAGCACATTAATTAAAATTTCTTAGATATTGTGAAGGATCTTAAATTTTACTTTCATATATAACTAATATATCATTTTTATATTGTATCGTTATAGACTTTTAAAAATGAATACGAAAGCAATTATCGATAGAAACAAAATTAAATACCGTAGATTTATCATTTTGAGAGGTTTGATGATAGAGGAGTAGTTTTCTTAATTTTGCTGTCACCTAGCATCAAATAAATAGTATTGTATGTTTATTTAATTAAATATGATAAAATTTGATAATTTAAGATAACTATTTGATAAAAATTCTTTATTGTTAGTTGAACACGACGATATTGTCCACTTTGAGCATAAGCTCTCATGGCTTGATGTGAGACTTTTATCCAACACCTCTTCTCGAACAAAGTACGCTTCCCGTTGATCGAGGCTAGACTCCTTTTCTTTTGGAGTCTTAGTAATAGGTCTCATTCCAATAGAGATAGTATTATTTGATTATAAACCCATGATCATTCCCTAAATTAGCCGATGTGGGACTTTCATCCAACATCTCCCCTCGAACAAAGTACGCCTCCCCTTAATCGAGACTTGACTCCTTTTCTTTTGGAGTCTTGATAATTTTTTTACTATGCCTTTGAGGCTCAAAATACTTTTGTTCGACATTTGAGGATTCTATTGGCATGGCTAAGTTTAGGGCATGGCTCTGATACCATGTTAGATGAACACGACTCTCCACAATGGTATGATATTGTCCACTTTGAGCATAAGCTCTCATGACTTTGCTTTGGGCTTCCCAAAAGGTCTCATTCGAATGGAGATAGTATTCTTTGATTATAAACCCATGATAATTCCCTAAATGATGTAGTAGTTTCATCTAACACACACAGATTTACCGGTATCAAACAAAAACAAACAGAAAAACAAAAAAATTAAGTTTTAGTTGGAAAGGTGAGGAGTCTTCCTTTTATTTTATTGAATGATATTATAATTTGGTTACAATTAATTAATTTATGTTATTGAACGATATTAATTTGGTTACAATTAGTTAATTTTGAATTAAGGATTAAATGAAAAAAATTTGTATGAATTTTAGGAAATCTAGTAGCCAATTTTAGAGAAAAAGTAAGAATTCATTAAAAAAAAAAAAAGGCTAAAACTAGGAAGGAAATAAAGGAGATAAAAAGAGGAAGATTGTGAATATAATTAAAAGGAAGAAAAAAATAAGGGGGAAAACATAGTAAAAGAAAATAAAATATTTGAAAAATGTTAAAGGTATTAAACACCGCCAGAGAAAGGAGAATATCTGAAAAAATGTTAAAGGTATTAAATGGTTTGTATGAAAATAACTATAACAAAAAACATATATATATAAATATTTACAGACTTAACTTATGCAAAGACTCTAACGTTCGCATGAAGTATAACACATGAACCAATGTAAATTAGAGAAAACAATTTTGTTGAAATTCAAACTTAAAACTAATGTCACGGGCTCACATAGGTTGACTTGAATTTCAAATGGACAAAATCGAACTTTCATTAAGGATAAATTCGTGACATCAGTCTAAG